>LR539952.1:646642-724676 GCA_900536315.3 Caenorhabditis becei | reverse complement strand
GTGGTCTCCTTTCCGATTCCCGAGGCATTCAATTCGATTTACTCATATTTTCCCCGTACGAAAACATCATCAACTGCTCGAAAAGTTCAACCCGTCACTAAACAATGTGAGAATCAAAGAATAATTCATGGAAATTCGATTCACCTTTCCCTATTTCGAGTCAACTTCTCTGTCTACCAGCTCTTTTAGACGCCCCCTTCTGGTCGTCGGATCAATCCGAAAATCCCCCGAAAGCCCGCTTCGAACGGCTCGAACGATATCAGCTCTTTCACTTCCGCCCGTCTTTCCTCTGCACGGTTACCTTATCTGTCAGCTTTTTCGAATTCTCGAAATTCAGTCTGCCAGTATAAAAATGATGTCCGATCCCCTCTTTCTCTTTGTGTCTCTAATTATTTGTCTCTCATTTTTCTTCTTCCTGAAAGCTTCAAACATACGGAACGGGCAGATGTGTCGCCACGTGTCATTATTCTCTCAAAATAACTGTTTCATCAAAGAACTTGGAACATTTCCGATCCATCAGGGACAACATTCTTCAGTTTGGGGACTTTGACCTACTTACCCGAAAGACCCAGATAAGCTTTCTCACGAGACTTCCAGCCTCTCTCTCCGTAGATAGCTTCTCATCATAGTCCCATCATCAGAACTTCTTTTATTCTTGTGTAGGTGTACATTCTGCAAGTCTTCTTGCAATTCGAGTCCCGCTCGTCCCCATAGTCCAAAACACGAACTCTCCCCCCAAACTTCATCTCCCCTCTCAATTACCTGCACCCTGTCCCCGAGCTCATCGCTATCGCGGCTTCCATCTCTTCGAGATTGCTTCTGCTCTTCGAACACTGCTTCTTCTTCCGATTGTTTTCAATCTTGCCCCCTTCCTTTTTCATTTCAACGTGCCAAATCGCCGTGCACTCGAGTTCTTGTTGTGATCGGGCTCATTGCGAATGCTAATCGGATGCCCAGTCTTCCTGTCTAAACCCGTTCCTTCTCACTCAGCCAATTATTCCTGGGGCTTTCAGACGTTTCGTTGAAACAAGATTGACATCGACTGACGGAAGTGGCTCCCTGATCCGATTTCTTCGTTCCGCTTCTGCCTAAAAGACTCCGGTTCCCCGCATCATTTCCTGCCCTTTGCATTAGAGTACATCAACGAACTCTTCCTTCCGTCACTCATTCGTTTCTTCCGAGAATGTATCTTAGATAGTTTTCGTTCTCCAAATATGTCCGTTGAAATACTTCCCTCCGAGTGCAAGTTCGGAATGAAGCGCCAAAAGAACGCCGTGGGCAAAAAAGGACCAAAAAGAAGAGCGAGGAGAGGCAAATCGAGTTGGATGAAACAAGAGATTGGCTCTTCCGCAGATCACATGCTGCAGTTGGTTATCATTCGCCCCATCCCGACAGCTTGTCATTTTTTGACGCCTCACGATCCGGGCGGTCGTGGTGGTCCGCATGATCTCTCCGTGGCTTTTCTCTCAAAATTCGATTGACTTCCTCCTGAATTTGATTCAATTGTGGCCATTCTTTTTGTCAACCTACCAGTTGATCATAACGGAAATCACGCGGTTTCCTCTGAAAATTCCCCCGTTGATTCACCTTTCCAGTTCCACAACAGGTACAAATATGATTTCCTGTTCGACCTGTTTCCGTTTCAAACCGGAAAACGTTTCCATTTTTCGACAAAAGCATTCCTGAAATCTCCCACACCTGTTCACCGCCACCTGTTCCTGTCACGGCTCTCTCTCTCCCGCCCTCGCTACTTCTATTTGTTGCGATTCGACTCAAAGTGTCAACTTCTCACATTTTCCTTCCGGTGTTGTTGCGATTTCTCCAGACACTAGGTGTTTTTCGCTGGTTAGCTTCTAAGCTTTGACTAGGTGAAGCCGAAACGAAAAGGAGTTTGTCCTCTTAGATCGGAACACGAGAATCGCTTTTTCTTCTGGTCAGAAAAAGGAAAAAAGAAATGGAAAATAAGAAAAAAACACATAGAAAAAGCGCGAAAAGCGGTCCCGAGGGACGGAAAGCCAGTCAAACTGTTAGAGGGTGACACTTCCACTCTCGGTTCGTCTGGGTCAGCTACAGTAATCCTTGCTTCCTACGTGACCTCTTTGAAGCAAAGAACATCGAGGCTCTCACTCCCATTAAACCTTTCATCTTCTACTCTTTCAAGCTGAGATCCCAGTGACAAATTGCTTCGAACTGGCTCGTTTGTCATCGACCTTTCACCACAAATTATCAGGCGGCTGTTTTCGAGACTCTGGAGAAACTGACGGATACTTGAGAATCAACAGTTTAAAAATATCTGCGGCTTCGGGGAGGTGTTATGATCACCCAAAGATCTTGCTTTGAGAATTCTGAAAGCTTCGTGATCTATTAAAGTTTGCGGTTCTTGGCTTACTGTCGCCTTCTAGATTCTTCTCGCTAAACTTTCGAAAAATGCAAGATTTCAGTTCTCTATAACACTTACCATGTATCTTATTTACTCAGAAGAGAGCCAGACGTGTGCCGTTTTGCGCTTGACCTCTTTTGACTCGGTCCGCTGCTGTACTCTCTGAAAAAGAATAATTTTCTGCGCCCTCGGCCCGCGAGCACAAAAACAAGTCCGAACGTGTCTCACAGGTAAGCCTCCTCCAGAAGTGGTCAGTTGAGGGCGTCTGGAAGAGTCGAAACGTTCGGGAGCCACTCATCTGCCATTCACTCACTTCCTCATCCGTTTCCCAGACGTCTTTCAGGACCCCTCACTCCGTTTTTTTCGCTCTTGAAAAGACCTTATCTGATCCGCGCCGTTCCCTTAATTCTGCTGTCGTTTCTGTTCGTCCCTGCTATTGACACAACATTCACGTCAGTTCGAGGAATCTGTTGCAGAAAAGCAAAAGTCTTCTGGAAACTGAAGCATCCAACAAATGTGTTCTTGAAGAACTCGTTCGGTTCATGCCAAAGGTCTTATCAGACATTCCGACGTGTCGTACCGGAGTCCGCGGGTTCGTCTGAAGCCCGCCCTGCAATCCGCCACTAACCCTATTTATTCATTCTCTCGTCATCTATTTTCACATGTTCTTCTTGATCTGTCCTTCTATTCTTCTTCCCCCTTTTCCCTCCCTTTTTCTTCTCAATTTTCCTGATTTTTCAAGCGCGAACAATTCTGTTTCCTGTCCTCCTCGTCATTGTTTCTCTTCTCGAGATTCTCTAATGTCTTCTGGATGCAATAACTAGTACGATAATCTGATTATACCCTCCTTTCTCGTGTATTCCATAACATTTTGTGTTTGTTTTTTTTCTGCTCGATTTCTTCAAATACTCAGTTACTTTTTTCAGGAATGAGAGACCGTTTCTCGATAGGAAAAGCGATTGCCGCGGCAGTTCAGAAGAGGGGAATGACGACATCAGAGGTGAGCACTTGTTTTGAGACGAAAACACTCTGTTATCAGGCCGATAAGGCAAGCAAAGCTGTGAATGATTGCAACTTAAACCGTTAAACTTTCACACATTTACCTTTTTACTGCCATAACATGGCGATTAACTTATGTTCGAAAACTATATATTGAATGCTTTACAGTCTGAATCTCGACTGAAAACATCCCAAAAAGTGTTGTCGAATTGCCAAAGTTTCTGTCTCTTCCCAGTTTTTATGATGAGAATCACTGAAAAAGACAGATGATAGACACTCGGGCAGTCGGAAAACACGAGTTCGATTCACTTATTTCCTTTCTCTATACGAATCGATTCTTCTCGACAATAGAGATATGAGCGAATGAATAAAGGGCTCATGTTATTGTCGTGACTAACTCTTTAGATCTCTTTCGGCCGTTCCCCAATGACATGTGTCAGTGGACATCTGTCTTCGTAAACTTTTTGTTTCCTTTTCCTGACTTGCGTCTATTTCCGACGGAGACCGAACAGTCTTCGCGACGAGTCATGAGGAGTCCTTTTCGACAAATTGCCTCTTGTTTGTATGTCGATTCGATGTTCAGAGCACAACTCTGCGAGTGATTATTGACTTCAGAATCCTGATCATTAATCCATTGGGCCTATCGTGGCTTTCACTGTCAATCAGCCATCAATTGTTCCGTGCACAGACTCTGATTCACCCGTTTTCGCCTATCTGTCTCCACAGATCTTCTCCATTTTTTTCGCTTCAGCTGTTCTGTTTTCCGTTACCGAATTTGTCAAAACATTCTCGAACTGCTCCTTTTCGAGTGGCTCTTCCGAGTGCTGCGCATGTGTTTCTGGCTGAAACTCCCAGTCAAAACAAACACAACAAGACACTCTTTGTACCCGCCGACAGGTGATTCGCTGCGATTCTCCGAGCCACATATCTGAAAACAAACAGCAGTTGTCTTCGCTTATAACTGATTTCATTTCATTTCATCCAATTCCTCCATTCTTGCAGGTCGAAAGTCTCTTCACCCGCTGCAGAACATTCGAATGTGTCTATAGGTGAGTTCCCCCACAGTAGCTCTTTTTGTCCTTTCCACTTCCTTTCTTACATCTGCAAGAAGTTCACAAAAAGACCCTCAAGATCCAAACTTCATTCTCTCTTTCTCGTTTTTTCCTCCCGCGCACCGCTCGATTTGCCTAATCAACGGGCGGCTGCTGACAGTAATGAGCTTGATCAAAAGAGGCCCCGCCGTCATGTTTTTGGTCCGTTTCGCCTCGTCTCTTCAGTCTGCTCTCCGTGGACCAGAAATTTTAATTGAATACTTCGCCCCTCCAAATGAGTCAGTTTTCGTGTTTTCCCGGCCGGAAACACACATTCGAAAAGTCCCCCGGTTCTCTCTCGAAAACTCTCTGTCGGTTTCGAGTCGTTTGCACTTGATCCCTTCCGTCTTACTCATTTTTGAATATCGAATTAGAAGCGGTCCCGTCCTGAAATCACGAGAGACTCTGCCGAGTTTCCGGCCTCTGTCGAATTCAAATTTCCGCTCTCACTGACTTTCTTCGTCGCGAAAACCGACCAGGAACCGGAGTTAGTCAGACATCTCCCACGAGTATCTCCTGGACACGTGATCCTTTCGTTACTGTAATAAAAGACTTTTGAGAAGGAAGTCGAAAGATCTTTGTTGGTTTTCTGAAAACAAGCAAACGCCAAAACCATGAACGAGAAGTGTTAGTGAAGCCTGAAAATCTCACCCCAGGGAGAAATTTTAGCAAAAATTGTTTTCTCGTTCCATGTAGTTTCCTCGCCCAATGCGAACGTCATCTGTTTCTATCTTTATGCCTTTTTTGAGTGATGTTTGTTAGCCCGTACAGATAATCACATGCTACCAGAATAGTGCATCAACTTGAGTTTTTCATTCCGAGAGACATTCTTTGAAGAACTTGGTGAACCAGAAGCACCTGGAATCTGGTTTCGAATTCGTCATTAGTTCCTTCACTACAGCACCAACTAGGGACCCTGAAGACACTTTGAATACGTGACAAGTTCAATCAGCTGAGTTCTTCTTATTTTTCCATTCTGTTTTTTTTCAGTTCATTTTCACTTCTCGTGTCTCAAGGGTCGGTTGCCAAATTGGGTTGACATTTCATGGACTGAGGACAATCTCATTTGCCACCCCACCAGAGATTTCTAGACAACTTGATTTTGAATTAAAATTAGCATATCAGAAACAGAAGTCCTGAAAGTACACGATACCAAGTTGATGGACACGTCTGGTTTCGACTGACTTGTCTGAATGAAAGTTCCGAAACTTTGAGTATATCCTCTATTTTCACATGTTTTTTGTATTGCTCGCCCTGAGCAAAGACCAAAACACTTGAATCGTCGGGCTGTTCTTCTTCCCTCCGGCGACGAAGAGTACCGGCAGTTGACGTCGTCTTTCGATTTGTGTGTACAAACTCCTCCCCCCTAAGTATACCTTAGTGCTGATCACACCCCCTCGCTCTGAATCTCTCCTCCTCAGAATCCTTCTTCTTTTCCGCTCCAGATGATAAGCAACCGAATCACATCCGCTCGTTCATGCATCCATTTTCTAGTTTTCTCTCTTCATTTCCGATCTCACTTTTGATGATGATCCCCTCCGCTAATGACAAATTCGAGATCCCTGCTCCAAAAAAGAAGGGATATTCCAAGAACCGGGACTTTCTTGGTCCAAATTATCCCAACGTCTACAATAATCCCTTCTTTTCATCCGCCCGTTTCGTTTCATCTGCTCTTCAGACAGAGTCCATCGGGTCCTCTGCACTTCTTCAAAGATTTGCTAATGTTTTATTTTAATATTTCAATATTTGCCAGGAAAGAGCATTAGGTTGATGAAAGATCCGCTGCGTCTTTCTGCTCTTTCTCTTCTTCCTGGTTTTTGGTTTCTTCTAAGATTTCCAAGATTTCATCTCATTTTCAGTCTGGCGTTGAGCATGATAAAGAATAGCTCAAAGTAGGAATGTTTGGTTTCGTACGGGTCCCCAACTTGTCTCTTCTTCGTGTCCTTTCACAGGAAAACCGCTCAATTTCCCGTTTTTTCGGTTGTGTTGTGTCTTCTATGTAGGGTCCCACACTGAAATTGGATTGAGACACACACGAGAGAGAAAGAGAACGGGTGGAAAGTTGTCAGTAATTCAAGGATGTTTACGATTCTGGCAGCGCCGGGCCGCAGTCGTCATTGAGCCCGCATCGGCAATGAGCAAGTATACACTCACTTCTTCCGAAATCTGACCTGTGCCCGACGTCGTCTTCGTTTTTTGCTTCTTCGTCTTCTGTGGGTGAAATCTGGTACCTTTCGAAAGGACGCAACGAGGAGGCGGCAGCAGATTCTAGTCTGATGCCTCTTGAATTATTCACGCATTTGTTCTCACTTTTTGATGTCTTGTTTGATGTTTTGTCAAGAAACCGAGGGGTCCGAGGTTGGAGCCACGACTCACTTCAATATTTCTCGATCCGATTAGTCCCTCTCTGCAGTCTGAACTCCTTCCTTCCGGTCTCAAATGTTTCAGAGATCCAAGAGTCACTTTTCTTTCTGCAAATGGCTGCTCCCCACCCACGTCAAGTCCAGATTCCTTCGGTTCATTCCATTCTTTGCTCCGATCCGTTCCACTGATCCCGGATCTTTTGTCTCTAGACGGCTATTCAGAGAAGAACTAATTTCTGTTTTTCTGCGTCTTTTGTTACTTTTGCAAGATATATTTTGAAGGCTGGCTATATAAATCAAGAGATCACTCGGGCAGTTTACGAAGTTTTCACCATATGTCTCCGCAAAATATGTTTGTCAACAGCCTTTTGTGTTCTGGTTGCAGGTCCCGACATCTTTTCTTGTCTGTGGGTGTGCTCTGGTAAATATCATCATGGTCCACTAGGTCCTTCTACGTGAACTGATTCTGGCAACCCATGCTTCGATTCAGTTCATCATCTGATCTCTTTTCAATTTCTGATGTCTTATACTCAGCAGCTCAAACAATTCATCGATCAAATAGAACCAAGATAATTCGTTTTCGTCGAAAATCTGCTAATCACGGCCTCCAGAAGCCGCTGATTACCGCTGCGACGTCACTGTATTTTCGGTTGCCTCGACTACTATTCATCAGTCGGTTCGTAGGTTTCTCGTCCTCTGGACACCCGAGTCACACGAATTATTCATATCAGTCTACCATCCGTGTGATAAGCGATTCCTTGAATTTTCAGGTCAACATTTCCGTTTTCCCCTCTTCGTTTTGCTCGTTTTCCTGCCCAAATCTCACTTCCATTCGTCCATAAACGCAGTTCTCTGAAATTCTACGAATTCTTCTTCTTTTTTCCATCGGTGCATCACTAGTTTGCTCGACGGCTGAGCCCTCGTCGTCGATTCTTCCATTCCCGTTGACGTCTCCGTTGTTTCGAATTACATACCTTTAAGGAACTCGTCTCTTCTTCTTCTTTTTTCGAAAGACTAAAAGTCGGTTCACCTCCGTTCACAAGAACCCTCTGTCTCTTATTCTATTTCTGGGAACATCGTGTTTTTCTATTCTCTCAGACGGTCACCAGATGGATGAACGGGCAGAAAAATTGAAAACATGTGGACTCTGCAGTTTTTCAACTTCGCTCACATCCCCGTCTGACAATCTTCTTCCCATCATGTTTCCTCTCTGATAATCTCAGAAATCCGAGTGATGTCTGACGCTAAGTTGACGGAGAATGTCCGTTTCTCCACCTGCTTCTGCAACTTTTTCTCTGCAAACCTTTACTGAAATGTCTTCCCGGCAAGATTCGGAAATCAGATGCCTTCTGGAGCATGGCACGTCTTCTGATTTTGTGCTCAGTTGAACGAGGAAGTAAACGTTTCACTAGAGGCTAGAAAACCAAACAAACTATTATTCGAGACACTTCATTCCCGAGAAACATTCCAAACTGCTCAAAAGAGCACATTTTCCGTTTCCGTGTCATGTTCTTGACGTGGGAAACACGAGAAACACCGTGACTCTCCAGGGAGACGTGGCACTTTCGACGTCTTCTTCGTCTTCCGCTCGTTCCTGTTGTTGAGCCAAAGGTTGTTCCGGTTTCTTGATTTCCGACCAACAATGTCAGTTATGTTTTGCACCACACCAGCACACACATTGCCATTTCCAGCAACATGATTTGTCAGTTTATGAAATTCATTGAAAATCGCGCTTTCCGCCAACGGCCACCTTGCGCATTGAGCATTTGATTTTGCTTTGGACTATTTGGTATTTAGCCGACCACCTCGCCGCCTGATTTTGTTTCCGAGAATTCGCAGAATTCCTGGAATCCCGGTGAAATTCTAAGTTCGGCATCTAATTTCCGATTTGTTCCTTTTCGTTTTGACTTTCTTGATCCCTCACGTCAGCCTGAAACACTCTGCTGCTTGGTTTCAAGGGTTTCCCTCTCCGCTCCAATAGAATTTTCATTCCGCTTTGCATGTACGCATTCTGACTCGCTCTTTCCGCACTGACATTCGCAGATCACCTGCCGATTCTCTCCGTATTCTCACTTCCATCCAAACCTTCCATCACGAGCAACGTGTATCGCAGAGCTCCCGCGCGCCCCAAATTACCGCCCTTCGACCCTGTGATTAATGTTGGCGCCGCAACCAAACACACATGCTTTTGCCCATTTCTTCTCTTTCTACCTGCTCTCCCTTTTCATCTCCACGGTTTCTTTTTCCAGGGAAATTATGGAGACCGACTACGAAGGTGGAACACCCAACTGCAGTTACCGCTACCAGACCCCTCAGGGAGAAGACACCATCTCGGCGTACGCCCTCTGGATTGACGTGAGTTCCTCATAATCAGATTCTCCTTCGACGTCCAACTTTGTACAGGGCCCATGTACGTGTCTCGCCGCGTTGCTCTCCATGGTCGGAGCCCGTTATGCAATTAAGTTTCTGTGTCGAGCCGGACTCAACAAGGAGTTGACTGCAGGTGAGAACTGATTAGAAGTTCATCTGGAAAGACCCCCGGATGACTAATGAACCAGACACAATGACTGTCGTCCGCCGTCTAGACGTTCTGTTCTCAATCACCTGTTCCAGCCCTCTTCGCCTTGTGCGCCATCGACTCGATGCTTCTGCTCACCGTCTTCTTTTTCTATGGCATCGAGGCGATGTCGGTGTTGTTCCTGCGGACGAATATCATGTACGACAAACAAGCTTTCACCTATAATTTTCACGGAATCGCAAGCTCATTGACCACAGCTTCGGTTGGTTTCCGTGCCATGTGATCCTCGAGAATCTTCGGTTGTTTTCCAGACGATGCTGGTCATCTACATCACCTTCCTCCGGTTTATGGTAGTCATGAGACCACTCCGATTCGTCGCGAGCTACTCGACGAATCATCGGAGAACGGGAAGCAAGGCAGTTCGGAAGGGATCTGCACAGATGGAAGACTCTGTGACCAATGCCACCGCCAGCCACTTCTCCCGCAGCACGTACAACAGTTCATCGATCAAGCGTCGGTACAACATTCGCGAGCTGATCCGTCCTTTCTACACGCCTTGTAAGTGCAAGCAACCTTCGTCACGAGCTATAATTGTACCCTTCCAGTTCTCGTTATCCTTCTGAGCTTCTCGGTCAACATTCCAATATTTTTCGAGTTTACCACTTCGAAATGTTTTGACGTGGAGCACAATGTGGAAGCAACCAATCCGGAACCTACCGTATTCCGATCATCTGTAAGACAGATTTGTTTCGAGATCCTTCTGAACATATTCTTTGCAGTTCGCCAAGTACAAGGCAGTTCTGATGACACTCACTCAAACAATCGGACCAGTATCAGTCATTCTCGTTCTGTCTATCCTCACTGAATACAGAGTTCATGTGAGCCTGAAAGCGAGAAGAAAGTTGTTCGAAAGTCAGCAGAGGAGTCGATCAGTGGTGCTCAGCGAGGAACTGAAAGAGCGGGTTTCACGGACAGTCGCAGTGTTCATCGCAGTCAAATTTCTTATCTTTAGGTTGCAGTATCTCAGAAAACAGACAATTATATCATAGTTTCCAGAACCATGCCAATCTTCTTTGACGTTTACGAAAACTTGTACGGGATCGAAGGATGGGGAACTGTTATGAGCATCATGGTCAGAGTGTCCGACTTCGGAATTGTTCTCAACACCGCCACCAACTCTTTGGCCTACTTCGGAAAGAAGAGGTACTCCCCAAAACTAGCAGTTCAGATGATCATCAATACTTTTCCAGGTGGATCGAGAAACGTCTTCGATTACGTCTTCTGAAAAAGGAAGAGAAGCGAAACGCGAAGGCGACACTCTCAGCACCAGGAGTCGTCCTGCACGCATCGATAAAGAAGCCGAATCCGTCGAAACTGGGCCTTCCGCACCCGCTCAGCGCCGAGAAGACCCCATTGACTGCGAAGAACGTCTACCCCGAGATGGTCTGATCTCCTCCGATCCTATCACTTTATCACTACCTTTCCTTCTGTTCCCAGTTGCCAGCCATTGCTACACGGGTGTCTGTTCCGATCTGTATGAGTTTATTTCGAATTGCCAATAAACGCTTTGCTTATGTTCGGATTTCGTAACACGTTTTTTCATTGTCAATAATGCTTCACTTTCTGCCGAAAAAAAGGAATCCGTTGCTGTTTGTCGACGGTAGCGAGTTGGCGATCGTAGTGGGGGCGGCCGAGCACAAACCACAGAAGTTTCCGCAGCCGACACGCTTCTGATAGTCCGAGATACTGTACGCCGAGCAGTAGTTGCCACGTGTCGAGCAACTGAAAGAGGGAAAATGAGGGAAAGAGGGGACGGAGGGCTCACTCTGGAAGCTGATCTCCACAGTTCGGAATCTTAGTCGCTGCTTGCCAAAGACAAAGTGAGCATGTACGGGGACAGTAGAGAGCCATCATGTCAACGAAATCAATGTCTTGACACAAAGATGTACGGTTTGCGCAGTCGGTGAGTAAGTCGGAACAGGCGTATTCTGAAGAACAGAAGGATTTCAGAAGACAGAAGCTGAGACTCACGTGGGCTCACTGAAGCGGAGCTGTAGCACATGTTACAAGTTCTGGCACAGTTGGCCCTCGCAAAGTCTTGCATTCCTATAGCGTTGCATTCGATGTTGGAGCAGTCGGAGAGGTAATCGGTGCAGTCGCCTCCCGGTTGAACCACGTCGGCTTCCGAACAGCACTTGCTTCCTATGCATTCAAAACCGGAGGGGCACGCACCCAAGAAGCATTCTGAATAATGGAAAGAGCACACTGACAGAATGCGAAAAAGGCCATACCGCTTCTGGACTGAGTTCTACAGTAAGATCCAGGTCGTGTCGTGGTGTTTTGGCACAGTGCCAATCCGATCAGACAGAACAAAACTTCGATTTTGGGAAGCATGGTAAAAGAATGAAACGACTAGAGGGGGTGGCTAATGGAATGAGAGCAGTAGTGGGAGCAAGCTGTTCAAATACGCAAGTAACCGTTTGAACAAGAGTGTCGAATCGATCATGATGGAATTTTTGAGAATGGAATCCGCTTTTTTAAATTGACAACCGCAAGAGACTCATTCACGAAAAGTTTGGGTTTTGCAGACAGAACATCTTAAATAATAAGTTTTATTCAAAAGAGACTGGTAGGACGGAGAAAAAATCATCGGTAAAGGGGAGGGAAAACATGAAAACTGATTTGGCGGAAATTTGTAGCAATTCAAAGCTAACGGGCAATGTTGAACTGATATACAAGTACAGATGGCTGGGGGATATTTAGCTTATTTTCTGACGGCTCCGAGGACCTTCTGGCGCATCGCGGCGACCTCTTCCTCGAGTTTGCTCACTTGTCCCTTCAGAGTCACATTCCTCTCCTCCTCGGCCGTTCTCATGTTCAGAAGATCCTGCCATTTGGCCTTCTGCTTGTCACGGTAACGAGCCGCCGCCACTTTGTTCTGCTCACGCTTGCGCGACAGAATCTTTGTCTCACCTGGAAAATAAAAGTATGGAAGCAATCGAGGGGGAGTGTTTTCTTACCTTGGTCACTCTGCTGAATGTTGTGTTCGACAGTTTGCATGACGATATCGACGAGATCTTTCATGGCGATTCCATTATCTTCGCCGGTGTGCCTGAAACACAAACTGTGATTTCAAATTTATCAGCTGAAAAATTACAGAACACTGCATTTCTCGCAGTCGGACTGCTTCAAAAGGTGCTCGCACTCCTTCGAAATTTCCTCGAAAATCTTGTTCTGCTCGTGCGGAATGTCCTTCTTCGAGGAACATCTCTCGTGGGCACAATCCACCTCTGGGCACCAGAACGGAGGGCTCGAATCCGTGTGACCCAGGTCTGAAATGAACATTTTGGATTGGAGGTGGCGTTATTTCCTAGGCGCAATGGAACAAGACAAGCAGAACAAGAAAGTTCTCGTGAAAAGAACCGAAGGAAACATACCTTGATAAGTCGGTGGCATCTGATGGTAGTAGGACGACTCGACGGGCAGATCCGAAGGACATGAAAGCGTCTGGAAGCATTCGACGTGGTGCACTGAGGAGTGCGGGAAGTCATGATGGTGGTGGTAGTGGTCGTGCGGGTTGAGCGCCGCGTGCTCGTGCTCGACGTAGCTGCAAAAAGTTGTGTTTCAATCAAAGGACACGTTGTATAGTTCACGAACCTGTAGTTACAGACGTCTTCAGAATTTGGGGGCCACATTCTCGTCGAAAAAAACGTGCGCAACGGGAGCGTCGGAAGGCGACGAGAAGATGGGGTAGAAATGAAAGGCCTGGTCGGCGAGGCCTATCGATTCGAGCGGGCCTATGTGAGAGTGTGCGGCAGAGAGAGACGCAGAGATAGGTCTTTCTGTCACAGAGACAGAGTTGCGAAAGACTGTGCGGGCGCGGAGAGACGCAGAGATAGGCGTTGCAAAGGCCGATTGTTTCCTCGCGGCGAAAGAGGCGCGAATCGGTTTGAGAAGAGAAGACTTTTGACGCGGAAAGAGATGGGAAAAAGTAAGTGCAGTGCTGAGGTGATTGATGAAGACGCCACGTCACGCAGATTTATTACAACTGGTGCCGAGTGAAGAAGATGAAGCGCGCAAAAATACACGTCTTCTGAAAAATTGGAGGTTTCAAGGAAATCGGACATCTTTCATGCCGACTGACAACATCGTCTCCGCCGCCGAACAAGGTTTTCGTTCTTCTTTTCGAACTTTCCATCTTCACTTTCTTCCGTTTCAATGTCAAATGTACTTGATTCACTTTTATCAGTCTATCGACATCATTCGTGGAAGAACTGTCGAAAATTGCAACAAAGAGAGCTGATAAGACGGCTCAAAGTGCACTTGATACCACGAAAATCGGCTCTTTTACGAGTTTTCGGCGATACGCTCGACGCATTTTCCGCCACTTTTTCCCCGAGGAGTCGATTGTAAAAGTTAATGAAAAAGCGGGGGCGACGGGCCTTTGCAGGACCTTAGTGGGCGAAGAATCGGGAAATGAATGGGCGAAATTTATGGGAATTCACGGGGAGGAAACATGAGAAGATGGGGGAAACCGATGGGATCATCATAGAGAAATCAAAACGATTCCTTTTTTATGATTTATTTTGCTGTTCCGATGAAAAAGTTCCTAACATTATGGAAAATCCGCTTGTCGGTCCCGGCCACGGTCTGTGAGAAGGGGAGAGGTGAAGGAGATTTTTGGTGAGCACTCTGAAGTGGTTTCATTGTTGGAGGGAGAGAATGGCATGTGGAAATGGTTGACGGTATTTACTTCAGCTCGTCGAGGTTCATTTATGGTACGTGAGTTCCACAGCGCACCAGAAGCTGGACAGTTTTTTTTCTGGAGGTCGGAAACCAACAGAAGTTCAGAAGATGTTCGAAGCTTCCGAGTTTGTTCTGAAATAAAAGAAGATGTAAACTAGTTCTGGAATCGGAACCTGAAGTCACCTTTTGGATAGTTCGTTTTTTGGATTTCGTACAGAAAACTTCGAGACTAAGTTGGATAACCCCTTGTCATCAGCTCTCATCAAACTACGAAAAGACGTGTATCATGCACTTTCACAAACAAAGATCATCGGAGAAGCCGAATCACTAGATCAGTCCCTTCCTTTTCTCCCTTCGTCTCTCTTGATGCGCTTATATCAAAGCACAATTTTTGTGTCCGCGTAAAATCATGATTTGTGGTTGTTTCCCGGGAGATGATGATTCAGCGACAAGTTTCCGCGCGGTATCCGGACGGCACAAGAGAGCACAAATTCGGTCACAGAATGACGAGAAGACGCGGTGCGAAGGGAATGTTTGCAGTTCAGTGTAGGCCACGGAACCTGCCGCTTTCGCAGTTTGTAGCTAGAAGTTGCTTTTTGGCCGACGGGAAGAGAGTTGACTGAGCGCACCCCGGACAAATGTTGTTTCGATGAGGGGCATGCCAACAAAAAGTGATCTTGCGAACTGACGGGTGCGGCATCGAAACACGTGCTGTCTGCAGTATGGAACACGAGGAATCAAGCAGAAACTCGGTGGCAATTAGTACATTTATGCACAACTGGAAATACAGGCTCAACCTACTGATACGAGCCGCCTGTCCGACCACTTATCCACGGCAAAACAACCATTCACGCACAGAACTATACACAAACACGGGCGGGCTATTATAAAAGAATTGCGGTCACCGGAGAGGAGTACCAACTTGTTCGCTATGACCACAAGGCTCCTGCTCTTCATTCTGCTGCTCGCCGCACCGACTTTCGGATGTTTCGGTCCCTCATGCACCAAAATCGTGTTCACGAGACCGTGTCTCCAGCCAATTTGCATTCCCAGATGCACAACGGTCTCCTGCATTCGAAAAGTGAGACAGTTATCAACTCAGGAGCTGAGCCCCAACGTTCATTTTCAGATCCTCCTCCTTCCACCTCCACCACCTCCACCAGTTCGTTTCCAATGACTATTTCCTTTTCCATAATCAATTTTCAGATCGTCATCCGAACTGTGCCAGTGCAGAGATCATGCTGCACTGTAACGAGTGAGTCAGCCAATCATCCCCCATCCTTACAGTTTCTTTCAGACTTCTCTTGCTGCCGAACGATTTACGGAAAGAAATGAATGAAATGAAGAAGCTTTCAATTGGAGTAATGTTTGTAAATTTGAATCTTGTGAAAATAGTAATAAACTATTTTATTGCGTTCGACAAGATGTACAAAAATAAGTTGTAACTGGCGTTTTCGTTTCTCTAATTGTCAACTTCGGACTTCTCAGCGATGGCGGATCCGGTGGCATGACGACGGTAACGGTATCCACAGCAAGAGAAGTCTGAAATGGGATTGGATTCTGTGAGAAGGAGAACTGAAAGTGTCTTACTGTTGCTGTTGCAGCAGGAAGAGTATCCGAAGTTGTTGGGGCAGTAGTTGCATCTCGGGGCACATCTGTTTCCGAAGCACGGGTTGCACGAGCATCCGTTGTTGTTGTTTGGCACGCGGACTACAGTAACCTGTGGTCCGCAGTTGTTTCCGGAACATCCACAGCCTCCTCCGAAGCACTGAGCAGAAGCTCCGGCGACGATAACGAGAAGAGCGATGAGAGAGACGGAGTGCATGGTTGAATGGGAAGAAGAGAATGTGTTGGATGCATCCGAGTGGAAACATTCGCTTTTATAGTCCATGAACATGTCAGGTAGCTGGTCCATTTCCAGTTTCCCTAATCAGAGAGGCTGGGCGGAGTGTGAGCATGAGCCCCTTGAGCAGTGCTCACTCCATCGGGAGACACAAAGTACGGTTCAGAGCAGACTCCATGTCTGCGTGGAAAAGATCGGAAGGTCAACATTCTTCTGGAAACTGGATGAAAAACTAGATCAAATGCACTCCTGTTACATCATCTCTTGCAACAAACTGTTCGTGTAGAAAGACTGGGATTCCGTCCATTATGATAACACTTGCTGATAAGAAATAGGAACGCTGATTTGCGTTTGAAAGTGAAATACAGTTCTGTTTCTTGAATTTTTGTTCGTCAATTGGGGGAAAGAAGTTGTTTGTTATCAGGTAAATATTGCCAGATAGTATCACAATAACTCAACAAATATTATTCCAAAACACTACGATCTGAACTCTTCAATCCGACCACCATTCTGAATTTTTCTGAATCTGTTCCTGTGGAATACAGTAGTTATTTGAACTAACTTTATGATAACTTGTTGCCAAAAATTGAGCAATAAGCACAACTGGTACTAGTTTTGCCTTGAAATGTGTTTCTTGAGCTTGTCAAACGAGTATTTCCAACATGACAACCAAGGAAAACAGGTGAATAAATCAGCAAATTTATTAGAAAACAACTGAATATACAGAAACACTTGTATCTTTTATACATTTTCTACTCCTGGGTCGGGGCCTCGGTGACGGTCTCGGAGCTTACTGGAGCGGCGGCGGCCAAATGACGACGGGCACGGAATCCGCAGCAGGAGAAGTCTGGAATGGACAAATAGAAACAGGAAACGATGGAAAGGACTTACTGTTCTGGTTGCAGCAGGAGGAGGATCCGAGGAAGATTGGTTGTGGTGGGCAGCTGTTGCACATCGGAGCGCAGCCGGATCCGAAGCACGGATTGCACGAGCATCCATTGTTGTTGTTCGGCACCTGGACCACGGTGACTTGAGGTCCGCAGTTGTTGCCAGAGCATCCGCAGTTGCCTCCGAAGCATGGTGGTGGTGGCAGGAAGATCTGACCTCCACAGCCTCCTCCGAAGCATTGAGCAGAAGCTCCGGCGACGAGAGCAAGAAGAGCGATGAGAGAGACGGAGTGCATGATGAACTGGCAGAAGATGCTGGTGGAAGAAGCTCTTGGTATTCTCTTTTATACCACTTCGTGCCGCCTGGGACAGGTCTGTTTATCAGCGGTAGGGGCGGAGAAATGCCGCTTGAGTTCCGCGAGCGCCCTTGTGCGAGAGTCACAAATTTACGTAGCGCTACAATAAGTTCAGTTCCACTCGCCTGGAGGAAGACTTGTCTGAAGGCTAACGAAACAAAAAACTCTCCGAAGGTTGAGTGCTTACAGTATGAAGCAGCTCTAAACTTGGAAATCACAGTTGTAGAACCGTTTCACAAACAATGGCTGTCCCACATATCCTGATAAAATCATGAGTTGGAGTCGTTTTCTGTATTATGAACATCTAATCAATCCGTTCACTTTAGGAATGGATATGAAACAGACGCCATCCATTCAGTGTATAGATTCTCCTTTCAGATATTTCCTGGCTTCTTCACTCTGTGAAACTCGGCCGGTCATACTTTGATATCATCATCTTGATACTAAATCGAGGGTATCAAAACTCGGATTGTTTGGTTCAATTGGTCGTGTAGATAAGAAACATTCTGAATATTTCGTGAGTATGTTCTTCATATTTCTCTCAAGAGAGCCGAGCGAAAACTATTGTTCCAACACATTCGCATGTAGGAGCGAAGTTATTTCGCTGTGATGATGTTCTAATTGTAAAACGAGCCATGACTCCAACTACTGTAATCATGCAGCATGTGTCGAATATCTTCAGTGAAGGGGCACTTTGGTGAAGACGTCAGAGCTTTCACTCTTCAATTTCTAAGTTTTCAGAGAGTCATCATTAGAGCAAATACGATCAGACTAATTTATTAATTCGTCATGTGAATGTTGCAGAAGTTATCGGTTTACTGTATATACAAAAATCGTTGCTAAGAAACGTTGAAGTCGTTGTTTACTCTTGGGTCGGGGCCTCGGTGGCAGTCTCGGAGCTTACTGGAGCGGCGGCGGCCAAATGACGACGGGCACGGAATCCGCAGCAGGAGAAGTCTGGAATGGACAAATAGAAACAGGAAACGATGGAAAGGACTTACTGTTCTGGTTGCAGCAGGAGGAGGATCCGAGGAAGATTGGTTGTGGTGGGCAGCTGTTGCACATCGGAGCGCAGCCGGATCCGAAGCACGGATTGCACGAGCATCCATTGTTGTTGTTCGGCACCTGGACCACGGTGACTTGAGGTCCGCAGTTGTTGCCAGAGCATCCGCAGTTGCCTCCGTTGCACCCACAGTTGCCTCCGAAGCATGGTGGTGGTGGCAGGAAGATCTGACCTCCACAGCCTCTTCCGAAGCATTGAGCAGAAGCTCCGGCGACGAGAGCGAGAAGAGCGATGAGAGAGACGGAGTGCATGATGAACTGGCAGAAGATGCTGGTGGAGAAGCACGTGGCGGTCTCTCCTTTTATACTCGCCTTTGGCTCCGACCTGTTCTGTTTCTAATCAGCCGCGTGGGGCGGGACTTGACAAACGAAGGTGAGTCATCCGGCGGCGCTCAAGCTCCGCATTGTGCAAGTCACAAAATTGGGAGTTTCGGGTGGGAACAGTTCAATTCCAACGAGGGAAAACTGGCGAGGAGGTGAGAGAACTGGGACTAGACGAAGCAATCATACACCACAGCTCTTGACAACAAAAACGCGTGAAGATGCGAAGAGCCAATGTTGTGTAAACTACGAGATACGGGGGAACACTGTTGTTGTGGACTGGACACACTGATGTCTCGCACTTCACTCGCTGGTTACATGACTTTTGTCTTACCAATCAGCTTCGAAACGAGATTTTCGGATTCGAATTCCCTCTCCCATTATTCTTCTTCTTTCGAATATTATTTCACGCATTTTTGAATAAATAAACAAATACGTGGATCACTACAGTATCCATCCATCAATTCGATTACTGATCTGGCAACAAGTGAAGGGAATGAGATCTGTTGATCAATATCAGAAACTTTTAGTTTCAACTTCTGGTATTCAGAGTATTAGATTGATATTTCAATTGGTTTCTCATAAATTAATAAATCTTCGAGTCGCCATTCCTCCGTTTTCCGTCCTGATAACTCAAGTAATCACCCTTCCGCATCCCCCCTATCACCCGTTTTTTTCGCGACCGTGTACCCACTTGATAGCAGTGTGGATTGTCCTCTCGAAACATCTCTGCCAAAGAACATGCGTTTTTCCGTAAAGCTCCCGTTTTTTTCATTTTTTCTTGAGGTTGCTGGAAACCCTAATTTGAGAAGCAAACAATTTATTCAATAACAATCTGCTCATAAACAAAATTATAGTTAATAGATAATAATAATAGAAATCTGTGATTGTGTCTTATATACAAACAATGAGAAAATATCCTAGAAAAGATCATTTGATCAGTTGGCATCTGAAGGGGCAGCAGTGGTGGTGGCGGACTCGGACTGAGCATCGGAGCGCTTGCTGAAGAGACGTTTGCGGAACAAGGATCCGCAGCACGAGTAGTCTGAAAGAAGAAGATGGGTTAAGGAGATGGGAAGAGCAACTGACTGTTTGGAGCGCAGCAGGAGACGGATCCGAAGAGGATCGGGGCTGGTGGCGGTGGTGGGATGAAGAGTGGTGGCGGGGCACAGGCGGGTCCGAAGCACGGTGGCGGACAGGCTGGTCCGAAGCATGGAGCTGGGCCGTTGACGATGATCGGGGCTGGTGGTGGGCAAGCCGGTCCGAAGCATGGTGGGGCGCAGGAAGGTCCGAAGCATGGTGGTGGTCCCTGGACGATGAGTGGTGCTGGTGGTGGGCAGGCGACTCCGATGCATGGTGGGGGAGCACAGGCAACTCCGACGCACGGCGGTGGTGGCGGGGCAGCGATGACGATTGGTGGTGGAGGTGGGGGACAGGCGATTCCGACACATGGGGGTGGTGGACAGGATGATCCGAAGCATGGTGGAGGTCCTTGAACTATGAGTGGTGGTGGTGGACAGTCAAGACATGGTGGGGGTCCACAAGCGATTCCGATGCATGGTGGGGGTGGTGGAGGTCCCGAGATGAAGATCTGAATTCAGAATGAGACTGGCGATGTTCCGATGAGACCTACTGGGGGTGGAGCACATCCGGATCCGAAGCACGGCGGTGGGGGTCCGAGGAAGAATGGCTGGGCCTGGCACGAAGCGAGGAGCAGGAGAGAGAAGGCGGTGGATGCTCGGGACATTGTGGCAGTTGTGGATACTTTGTCCGCTTCCGCATCCTCGTTTTATACCATCGGTCAGTCGGAAGAGAGAGTGTGTTCCGCGAAGAGACGCAGAGTGCGTGAACGAGTTATCAGTGGACAGGCGGAGCATGCACTCACGCATGTCGTTCAGGATGTCCTCTCGAGCATCTCTCATCTTTTGGATTGGAGTGACAACTGCCACTCGAGCACTCTGCCAAACAAAAATTGCTGTCCTGCTGCCACGTCACAACTTTCGATTCCTACTGATTGGACAAATACAACCATCCGCTGGAATCAAACATTCTGATTGTACATTGGCTTGCCCCGTAGTCTGTTTGTATTTTTCGCTGGAACATTGCGCACCTTCCGGTATTTTTTTTCTTGCGCCGACACAAAGTTCAGTTTCATTAGGCGGCATCTGATTGCACAGAAACGTGTAAGTTTTGATTCGAGAAAGAACAAGGGATTGTGCCAAAATCAGTTTATTTATCAGACAAATTGAGAAATTAGCGAAAGGGAACAAGTTTCGATTGGTGTTCATCAAAGTAAAGAGCATTCCAAATCAACAACCGGATTCCTAAAGGGATTGGGTCAAAGGGCTTGCAACGAGAACCGAGAGTAACTAAACAACGACATCAGAGTTGCAATAACGATAGAAGAAAGGGTGGAAATGTTTAACATCGAGATTTTTAACAAAATGATCTTCTTGTCTACCAGGAAAGAAACAAAAAGCAATGATAAGTGAACGCAATCGGTAGAACCGAAGTGCGGTGCTACCCAATACAGAACCCAGTTTCGAACCTTGGATGATCGATTAGCGGACAGGAAAAATCATCGGCATTTGAATACCAAATTAGAGGCAGAAGGTAGTAGGAGAAATTGACGGGAACCATGAAGATTAGGAAAGTGAACGGTGTGAGTTTAAGCCTTCTTGGCAGCAGCAGATTCGTCCTTCTTGGCTTCCTTCTTCTTCTTTGGCTTCAAGGCCGACTTCAACACGGCTTGGAGTTCAGGGTCCTACAAATGATAAATTCCACGTTTTCCTTTCTAATAGTGTTACCTTGACGGTGATATCAGACTGATAGACATCGGTGTCGAATGGCAGTCCAGCGATCTTGAGAAGACCGTTTGGCATGACGAGGACTGTGGCCTTGAATTGAGCAACAATCTCTCCTTCCTTCTCGTAAAGAACCTGGATAACGCAAATTAGAAGACTGTAGATTCCACATGCCACTTACTGGGTATGGGATAAGGAGTCCGTACTTTTCACATTCCACGACGCCCATCTTAGCCTTAACTTCCTCTTCCAGTCCGCGAAGAGTGAATGGCATTGGTCCGTGCTAAAAAATCCTGTTGAATAATGAAAGGATGCGTCTTTGACAAACCTGCTTGTTGACATCGGCGAAGAAAACGCGAGAAGCCTTCATCTTGAGCTGATAAGTGACCGACTCGTTCTTTCTGTAGACGGTAGTGCGAGTGTCCATGTCCTTCGGCTTTCCTTTTCCGGACGTGAAAAGAATGTCGACGGCGTAAGCCTCGTGCTTCTCGATCTTCACCTGAAAGCAATATTGTACGAAGTTCGTTCGAGCTACTGAGTAATTACCTTCTCAATCTCTCCTCTCTGTTTCTCTCCGGGGTTCTGGATGATCTTTTTCTCACCGTCAATCTCGTTTCTCTCGAGCTGGTGGGAAAGCATGTTCTCGATCGGGGTGACTCCGAACTCAGCAGCGGTCTTGTCGATGTTCTTGGTGATGTCCTGGTTCAAGGTATCAGGTCTCAAGGATCGGATAGCGATTTCGAGAGCTTCATAAGTTCCACGAATAAGATCGGCAACTGGTCCGGTAATCTTGTTGTCCTTGGAAGCACCAACGACAACTGTGTGAGCAGCAGTAGCGATAAGACCATCGATGTGGGTTCCGAGATCAACCTTCACAACTTGTCCTGCCTTCAGTACAATTGGGGCTTCCGAGCGAAGTGGGGTATAGTGGCAAATGCAGTTATCGACCGAAATGCAAGTAGGGGTAGCGATTCCCTTCAAAAGTGTGTATTGCAATAATGATTTTAGGATAAATATGTTACCTTGGTGAAGTTCTTTTCCTTCTTGTAGAGCTTTCCAGTTCTCTCGAGGATGAGCTTGTCTCCGAGATCACACAAATCTCCGACGACGGCTCCCTCCTTGATGTTGGCAATCACCTCCTTGAGAACGGCGTTGGTGATCTCAGCCGCAACCTGGTACTTGGTGACAACAGCATCGTTGGCAAGAGAGTAGTCCTCAGCATTGTGGCTGTCGTCGCTGGAGCAGCTGCTCTCGCTATCTTTGCGAACCATTTTGATTTTACCTGAAACGTCACATTACGTATTTTCAATTCGAATGGCAAACAACGGACGAAAATAGTTAAAAACCAGTTCAGTCACTTGATCGTAAACAAAAACCGAAAACAGATCTTGTCAACAAAGTAGAAGCAAGAAACCTTAGGAATCAAAAATCCTAAATTTTGATTTTTCACATTTTATTTAGATTTCCGAAGCAATAAAAACTTATGAGGCTAAAATTTAATAAATTTCTCTATCAAATTAACAAATATTTTTGTTTTGAAATTCGAGAAAACTTGAGAGAAGAATAAGGAAAACTTGTGATATAAAATTTGAACAGGCTTAAAGGCGCATGCGTTCAAATTGTGAAATCGTGGCGAGACCCGTCACAGTGGGGCGCACTTGCATCGCAAGCAAGTGAAAACTTTTCGATTTATCGGGGCGCCGCGGCCGGCATGCAGTGTGCGATAGAGAAAGCGAAAACACTAGATTCCTTCGGCGGTGTTCTGTCGATTGGAAAAGGAAATGATTTATTTTGAACAGAACAACATGACAACTTTTTAAAATAATGACACCGATTATAGCGACAAAAGTCGCAGAGAACTTGGGAGGAAAAAAGGTTGAAGAATCACTTCTTCTGCTTCGCCAGAATGTTTTGAAGCATTCTGAACAACTCGACAGACTCTACAGCCGGTTGGGGTGGTGGAACAAACAACGGAAAAGTGGGCGAGGGACCGCCGAAGACGGGGAATGGAAGCGGGTTGCCGGTGACGAGCGTCTGGCAGATTGCCATTTGCAACTGGCTGAGTGCCATTGGAGCAGGCAGCGCCGTAGGCTGGGAGAACGAGGAACTGAGAAGTTGGTTGATGGAGAGCGGGGACGGCGTGCTAGACGGCGTGCTGGAAGCACGTGACTCCACGGCGCTCTGAAAAGGACAATGTGAAAAAAGAAACTAGGGAAAAGCATACCACTGTCACATCCGGATCCTCTTCCTCCAACACTTTTCTCAGCACTACGTCCACAATGTCATCCACAACCCTGCGGTTGTCCCCACGGATATCAATATAGACTGGGATTTCTGCAAAAGTAGATGTTAGGGAACATGCGGAATCGCGAAACGTACCGTCCTTTCGGCTGCCGCTCATCTCAAGTGACTCTCGCCCTGCGAACAAACGCTTCCTTATCTAGTCGCTCTCCCGCCTTTCGCTTTTCGTCAAGCATTCTGAATAACAACCGTTTCTTGTCCTCGCCACTTCTCTGTCCGTACCAGAACACTCACGGGCACTGAATTGACAGGCAAGGTCGCTCGGTGTGACCGGTTTGTCACGCACCTCTCGCATACGGTAGCCGAGTAATCTGGCTCGAGAGCTTATCCTGGAGCTTAGAATCAAGTGAAAGGATTCAACGGAATTTGGGAAGAATTCGGATGAAATATACATACGCAGAAGATAAATCGGGGGATGATCCGGAGAGTCGGCACTCCACTCCGACTGATTGAAAAACACTCATTCCGACATCCAGACGACGTCCGATGCGGACCGTCTCGTTATTCTTGCTCTTACTTGCCACATGTTCTTCTGTAAAGGTGGGTCCCAAGCTACAGTTGACTAGAGCTCGAACATTGTGATTCAAGGTGAAAGTGGGTCATATTGGAGCAGTGGGCTCCATGAAAAACGGAGAGAAGATTCTACAGCTTTCAAAAGAACAACTGACACAGGAAGGAGTTTTTGGAGACGACTTTGATGTCGAGTAGGTGACAGGTCAGAGAATTTGTTCTGAATAGTCATTATCAGAATAATCAACCAAATGGGATGCGGAGATGCGTACGAAGGAGTGGCTGTCGGCGCGGACATGTACCATGTGCAAGGCGTGAGAGCCTTCATCGGACCGTACTGCAATGCAGAACTTGACGCCGTTGCCAAAATGGCGACCTTCTGGAACATCCCGATCGTCGGATACATGGCCTCTTCGAACAGTTTCGCCGACAAGTCCATTTTCAAGACTCTTGCGAGAGTATCCCTCCGAACTACAAACTCTCTGGCGGAAGCGGCCGCAGCACTTGTCAAGCATTATGGATGGAACAAAGTTGCGATTGCGACGAATACAGGAGCACTGGCATTCGAGAGGGTTCAGTCATTCGAGGAAGTGTTCCATCAGAGAGGGGTCAACGTTGTGCGGAAGATCATGCTCGACGAGTACACAAATGCCAAAGCGATCATGAACAGTGGGCTCCTGCAGGAACTTGCGAACAGTGCTCGAGGTGGGTAGAACAAGAAGATCGAGTTACTCGACCATTTCAGTGGTGGTCTGCGCCTTCTCGTCCACTCGTGAAATGACGAAGGAATTCATGCAAGCAGTCACTCTCTCCGGAATGAATAATGCCAACTATGCATGGATCCTGCCCTGGTTGCAGACCGAAACGAAAGACTTGGCGCCATGGTTGGGCGAGGACGGGGAGTACCAGCAGAACGTGAAGGACCACTTTGCAAACGCCTTCATCGTGAGTATATAGTAAACAGATCACGTGTGAAATCGAATCATCTCAGGTCGATGATGTGAACGGGTTTGACAACACTCTAGTCACTCCATTCAAAGAACGGTTGGAGGCTAATGGGTACTCGACTGATGACCTCGAATTGGTACGGAGACCCGGAAATGAAACGACTTAAAGGAGCTTTTCAGAAGAACATCTACGGGTACATTCACCTGTACGATGCGCTGAGACTGTATGCGTTGGCGGTTCGGGCGACAATGAATGAAACTGGAAATGAGAATTCTTATTTGGACGGAAAAGCCGTTTGGAACCACATGAGAAGGATCACATTCCCGGGACTCGTCTCGAATGCTGGAGTTACTTCTGGAACTGTGATGATGGACGATATTGCGGAGAGGGCTCCTGTTTACGCAGGTTAGTATTCCTTCAGTCCAGTCGTCAGATAACAGACTCTTCAGCATTTTATGTGCCTCCGAACAGTGACACCGTCCGAAAAGTCTGCGAGTTGGAACCGGTACTGCTCTCCAATTGTGATGGCTTGAAAACTAGTTCCGGCTGTTACGAATTAACAATTTCTGACTTGTCCACTGGATTTTGGCCTTCTGTTGATGGAAGTCTTCCTCCTGATGAGCCGGTCTGCGGATTCCGAAACGAGAAATGCGACTACACAACAATCATCATTGGAGCATGTGTTATTCTGTTCATAGTTCTGCTCATTATCTGTGGTTTCATCCTTTCACGGGTTTGTGAGAACCGAGCCCTGGCCAACACACCTTGGCGTATCTACCGGGACGATTTCCGAGTGATCCAGGAGGATGAGATGAAGTCGATGCTTTCAATTGGATCCTCGAAGACCAAGATGTCCAACATGAGTATGTTCGTGAAGCATCACGCAGTCGTCGGAACAAACACCCACGCATCTTTTCATCTGTACCCTCAGAGAAGACCGATTGTTTTCAACAGACAGGATCTCCAGCTTCTGAATCAAATGAAGCAGGCAGTGCATGACAATTTGAATCCGTTCCTCGGCATGTCGTTCAATGAGAAGGAGGAGATGGTGATTCTGTGGAAATTCTGCTCACGAGGTACGGTTCAAGATATAATTTACAATCAGGAAGTGACTCTCGACGCTAAGTTCCACGGGGCATTCATTCGAGACATCACCCTCGGACTGGAGTACCTGCACTCGTCCATCATCGGATATCACGGATCTCTGACTCCTTGGTCGTGTCTTATTGACAGGAATTGGATGGTTAAGCTGACAGACTACGGAATCGCAAATCCACTGGAACGATGGGAGAAAATGGGTCTAATCTCAACGGAGACTCTGAAAGAGAACGATGATAGAAGCGGATCAGCTCAGAGGACGAGTATTCTGTACCAGCCACCGGAGATGCTCGTGAACCGAGAATCGAACAGGATGCGGAGAATGGATCAGTCATGGGTGAAGCAGTCACAGGCTCGCAGACAGATGGGAGACATCTACGCGTTCGGAATGGTCATGCACGAGATCCTCTTCCGAGCCCTTCCGTTCCCGAATGGGACCAACATCAGTGAAGTTCTCGACTACATCCGGGACGGCACCAAGACATTCCGACCGACAATTCACGACCGGACCCAGATCCATCCAGATCTTGTCGCTCTGCTTCTCGATTGCTGGAATGAGAATCCAGAAGTGCGACCGTCGATTCGTCGTGTACGTTTGAATACCGAGAACTATTTGAAAGTGTAAGTTATGAAACCGAAGTCTCAGCACTGTAGACCATTTCAGAAAGGGATCTCTTGTTGACCAAATGATGCGAATGATGGAACAGTACGCGAACAATCTGGAGAAACTTGTTGCCGAGAGAACTGGAATGTTGGAAGAAGCAAACGTGCGGGCGGATAAACTGCTCAGTCAGCTGCTCCCGAAGTACGTGGCGAACGAACTAAAGATGGGAAGATCGGTTCCTCCGAAGACTTTTACCCTGGCTACTGTCATGTTCAGGTGGGTTCAGTAGTAATGCAAAAACATGGATCGTTTTTTCAGTGACATCGTTGGCTTCACAACCATCTGTTCCTCGTCGAGTCCTCTGGAAGTCGTCGGAATGCTGAACAGTATCTACAGCAAATTTGATGATGCTATCAACAAACATTCCGCATACAAGGTTTTATAATATTCAGAAACATCTGTGAAAGTTTATTTTCAGGTTGAGACGATTGGTGACGCCTATATGATTGTGTCTGGAATCCCCGAAGAAAACGGCAATGATCACATCCGCAGCATCTGCGACACCGCCCTCGAGCTTATGCTTCTTCTGAAGACCTACGAGATTCCGCATCGTCGCAACGTTCGCCTTCGCATTCGTCTTGGAATCCACACGGGAACAGTTGCTGCCGGAGTCGTTGGACTAACTGCGCCCCGTTACTGTCTCTTCGGAGACACTGTCAACGTGGCGTCCCGAATGGAATCCACCAGTGAGCCGGAGAAAATTCAGATGAGTCAAGAAGCTCGTGACTTCTGCGTCCGCTACTACCAAGAGTTCCAAATCGTTCTTCGTGGCACTGTTGACACGAAAGGAAAAGGTCCTGTGACGACATACTGGCTGCTGGGAAAACAATCGGAGAGCCAGATGCAGCAGCAAAGCTTCACTCAACTCGGCATCTAGACAAATCCGCGTAGCTCATCCGTCCATATCCGCCTGCATTCCGGACCGTCAATGCATTTACTTGATTGTCTCTGACTCGGCTATTTTGAATAAACAAGTGTGTTGTGCAGCCAGGTGACGAGTTAATATGACGGGGGATCGACAATTAGCACATGTGGATGCCTCCGGGAAGGGACTACAGATGTCTGTCTCGTGTTCCAGATAATATCACACATATCTGTCATATTTTTAACACTTTCCCCATGACATGTGCTATATTCTCAGACGAGGGGTCAACAAATAAAAGATTGGGAGAGCGTTTACTCAGCAGCAATCATCTCTTAGTCACTGTACTCTCGCTGCATTTATGCTAGAATGAACTGACATCTACGATATTTGCTGTACATTCGAAAACTCTCAAGTTCGAAAAACACAATTTAGAACTTCCAGTTGGCCAGCTGTCACGAATTTCGAAGGATCCGTCCGAAGCGTTGTCTGTAAAATAAAAGGACAACACGCGAAATCATTTCCGAACGAACTAAAGTTGCTGAGGAAGCGCAGGGGGCTCAGTGGACAATGCAGAACGCACAGTTCCATGAAAGTCCCCGGAGACAGGTGGGAGAACGATGGATAACTTACGTAAAGAACATCCAAGTTGTTTGCTTCACAACTGATTCGATGTTTCGCATCAGCTTGGTTCATCCACATCGAAAATTGATTAAGTCGTTCAAGAATGAGGATGTTGAGTGCAGATTGCTTCGATGTAGTCCTGGAAATATGAGAAGAACACGCGAAACTTTATGAATCAGGAGTTGCTTTTTCACTTTTGAAAGCCGGGAACGCTCAATGGCCATTGCTGAACGCAAAGATCCACATGAGATGTTCTCACGGTTTCAGAAGTAAAAGAGAGGTGTGAATGACTTACGTGAATAGAAGTCCTCTCCGTTCTTGTTTTACGTGAATCAATTGACAAGAAGACTTTGAAATTGGAGAAATTTCGATGGCAAACTGACTTATGACGGATTGATCTTCCTTTTACTAACCCTTCATAACCCTAGATCTTCACGTAAGACTGATCAGAAAAATAAAATAGAAAAACGGACGTGAAACGTTTACCATCAGATGGCAGATTGATATTTCCTCCACAAACGTTCTGACTCGAAAATGTGCCATAATGTCACAAGACCCATTGCAGGAACTAACGCCTATTGTGTCTCTTTCCATTCTCACATCTCTGCGAATAGTTAGCACCCGTCTTATAACATGCGCGGTTTCTTCACAAAATGGTTCTGAAAAGGGAGCTAATCTGGTTGATGGAAAAAAGAAAACGGGTTATATCCCCATTTCATTGAACGTTTTTGAGCAAGGTTCATGAAACAAGTGTGGAAATTCTAGTACAGGTGTTTCTCTGATTACGCAATAATTTATTTTTTTTGGCGTCTGGTTGAGCGAGAGAGAGATGCCCTTCAACCCATAGTGCATTGGTCTGATGCACTTTCTAGTGAACAATAAGGGCATCAATTTCTCAATTGCATTCTTATTGCTCTGTTTTGATGATAAATTGCAATACGACTCCCCCATGACCATGCCCAATACAGGTATAACACCCCTCTCCCCTTGACAGCTCTCTGACTGCAGTGCCCTCCCACTGACCAGCACCCATGACCATTCCCACTCGTCCTTCTCCTCTCTGATATTCGAAAACTTCTCTGTTTTTTTCTGTTTGTCTTCTGCCATCTCATCACTTATACATTCTAACTTCTTCTTGTTTGCCGTCTTCTTGTACCCTCTTACGCATTCGTTTTGTCGGTCTCCAAGTGATAGAAAATACATGGAATATTCAAAAGGTTATCACCCCCTGTTATCACTTGTCCCCTCCAGTTATTGTTGTCGGGATGCACACAGGATTGCGCAAGCGGCTCGTCTGCCGGACACCTGCCCTTCCAACTTCAAGGTGGTCTCCCACCGTGTCCTTCCTTCCGAACTTTGTCCGTTCCCCTGGCCCTCGATTGATTTATGCACTTCACCGATTCGCACAAAAACCAGGTCACCAGAATCTATGGCGCCTTCTTCGCTCCGTCAAATTTCGAATCGCCTGTCTGATCACCGTCCAACATGCGCAATTCGCTAATTGCCAACAAAACACTTTGTCGAGAAGATATATAAAACGGCTCTAATTGGAGATGGCGCGAGAGAGTGCACGAGATAACGAGACGCAGAGCGAAGATAAAGAAGCCGCCCGTAGAGTGTTTATACGGCACAGATACGCCACGTCCTTGAACCGGAGAGGGTGTCTTCTCAGAAGCCGTCACAAGACTTGGCACCCACTTCAGGAGCCGATTCCCTCTGTGACGTTTCGTTCCCCGCTACCCAGCCAGTCCGCAACTATAACTTCTCCTGGAGGTCGTTGCGCAATGGTACAACTCAAACATTGCGTAACGAAGGAAAACGCAACAAAGTTTGAGTGATGGGGACCACTGGCTGTCCGGTGACTCAATTGGCGGACTTCCGCTAATTCTGTTGATTGACGGAATGGATTGTTCGAGGACAACCACACAACCGTAAACGATTCATTAGTTGGTTATGTGTTCGAATCGGGAACATCCCCGTAAAGTGCTTTATAGTGTCTTTAAATCTCCAATTCACAGCAAATCTCTAACGATTATACGTTCTGAATTACTTTCCAAACGTCCAATGTTACTGCCGGTTCAGCAAGTTTTAGAGTTCTTAATGACATTTCAATATTGATAAGTTTCTAAACGGTTTCTCCACTTGCATATCCACGTCACCTGATATCAGCCCAACGCAATAATCCTATCAACCCCGGCCACTCGACTACTTCAGATGTGTTTGTAATTGACATTAATAGGTCCCCGGGTCAATCCGTTACGTGAAAGTCGATCGCTTGTCAAACATATCACTGCTTCCCCTCCCTCGCCCGATCGCTCCCTGCGGGACGTCGTCTGGCCGCTAAGAAAAGAGTCTGTGGCGGAGCCTTTGCGGCATTTGCACAGGTGTTCCGTCAAATGATACACCAATCATCCGGAGAGTGTTGCGAAAACTTTGAATGCCCTCCATCGTTGCCTCCTCGGCGTCAGCCTGGGTGTGGCTGCGGTGAGGGGGCACCTGTTCGTTTTGATAATTGCAAGAGGATAGGCGGATGTAGATCCTTATCCCGGACGACTTTCACCTGTCTGCCACGTCATGAGCAGGTCAGTTTTGAAAAGAAGCACCTGGCCACTAGAGGATTTGTAATGAGTTTTTGGATGATCACTTGAACCTGTCAACTATTGGTGCTAATTATGCGTTGTAGATGAGAATTGGTGGCAGATATAATTAGAGATCAAGTGGGTGATTCAAGAGATGCTACACACTTCCACAGGTACCTGAGCAACCTCTCTGTTAGTATTTTTATCAACTTTTTTGCGTTATCTTTGCATCTTTCATAATTTGTAAATTGTTGATGGCTCGCGAAAAAGGACAGAAAGTGCAGAAAAATAGGCTAATTGTACTTTTTGTTGTTGCCATCCCCGTTCCTTATCATTCGAAATCTCGTTCTTTTGCACAGTTCCCATGAGCAGACCACTAGCCGACCCTTTCTAGGCTCTTCCGCTAAACCATCGGATCCTAATCCCACGTGATACCATCTCGCCAATTGCATCTGCCCTCTACGATAACATCGTGATCTTCAGCTGCCCCTTCCGATCCCTGAGCACCTATTTGACTCTTTCCGCCTTCTCCTCAGTCAGTTGCATCTGTTTATAAACAGGTCAACGCATCTTTCCGTGGATTTCATTTCTCCAAAACATTCGCGATAACATCAAAGACGGGAATATGCAAATGGTGTCCGTCAACTCGTCACCTCCCCCTCCTGGCTTCACCCACTACATAAACAGATTGCTTCTGGCAACAAATTCAAATGTGTTTTATGAGTGAGGGAGCCTCCGCTCCTCCCGGTGCCATTGAGTCACATAGGCGTCGGAAGCGCTGACTTCACTGACTCACCCCGGCGGCGACCCTCTCTTTCTCCGTCTTCTTCCTTTTTTGAATTGCCTTCTTCTTTCTGTTTGCCATCCTTTTTAGAACCGAAAATCCGAAGAGCACACATCACAAGCCCAGCCGCTAATTAGCTACCACTGTCCAGTCCTACTTTTTGCGGTCATTGACTCCATTCAACTTCTCCTCCCAGGGACGGGCGGTCCCTCCTCCCGCACCTCACGCCCCGCCCCTTCTCCCCGTTCGCCTGTCCAGTCTTCCTCGTTCGCACCCAGCCGACGGCGTTTTCATTCTACCTGTTGATACTTCTCACTATCACCACAGCTTTTTCTTCAACTTCATTTATCATATTGTCCCTTTCCAGTCGAGATGTCCACCTCTTCCAAGTGCTCAAGCCGTCAGTCTCACTCGGACTATTGTAGTTTGGCCTCATCCTACTCGTCTGACGAAGATGTGCACCACAACTACGGAGAGCCGGAGGTTCAGAAGACTGAAGTCGAAGAGTATTGTCCACTCGCAGTTGGCACCTGCCCACATTGCAAACAGATTTTCGAGCAGGTCAGTTTCAACATAGGTTCTAGGACTTTGCGGGGGATGGAACTCGTCCATACTTGCAAAGATACCGTTCCCCACCCTCAGTTGTCGTTTGCTGACCCAACCGACGAATAGGGTAAACATATTCAAAAACCACTGATAACAAGGGCACTAAATCACCTAACTGATAGGATTGCCGGCTCGTAATCGGGGTCCAGAACAAACTTGGTATCTGTAATAAATAACAAGTTGTTTGTCGAACGGCACCCACTCAAAGAGCTCATCTAATCGCTGTTCTGATGACCCCGTCCCCCGCCGCTTCAAAGTGTCATACGCCCGACTTCCCACTGGGTTATGACGGCATCTCGGGGGTATCGAATACCATGCGAACCACAACACGCCTTCCCTCGGCCATCTTGTAATTCGCATGTAGGCAACGTGGCAATTAGAGCAACAGTGTCAGAATGGATGAATATGGCGCAAGAAGTTGCGTAACTAAGATTAGCACTTGTTAGTTTTGGGGGCCTTCTGTATTATTCTTTGAGCAAACATTCAATTACTGTAGCACGGCTACTGCATATTCCATTCGATTTGCACCCGTGCGTGACTGACAAAAAGGGGAGAAAGGGGAACGAAACCGGTCGGAAGCTAAGCAGTCGGCACCAAAAAAGTTAATAGTGCATTGTGTGGCAGGGCAGGATCCCCCGCAATTATGATTCGAAACGGCCGTTCTGATGGTTTCATTCAAAACTTTTGAATGGAAATGCCCCCCAAACAAACCAATTTCCAGCCGGTCAGCCTTCAATGCGGCCATTCTCTCTGTCTCCTGTGCTGCAATCAACTGCTCTTCTCTCACGGATCCGTCCAATCCCAACCGCCTCGAAACCGTCCTCGCATGGGTATCAGCCGATGCGGTCCCTCCACGATTCCCGGATCCACTTCCATTGTCATGTATCGCACTCCGAAGTGTCCAGTCTGCCGCGCACCTCCATCTATCGCGGGACCTGTCCCGAATCTGGCTCTCAACTTCCTCCTCAGAAATATGAGAACCTTCCGCTGGAACCAGATCGAGCACGATGTCAACAGCCGCAGCGCTCAGAAATGGAACGATGACAGTTCTTGCCAGGACTGCAGAATCGCAGTTCTGGGATCGGCGAGAGTCGGGAAGACTTGTTTCGCCCGTGTGCAGTACAGCAATGACGTCATGTTCCCGGACATGCTCAGCGAGAACGAAGACGGCGACGCCTACATGATCGAGATCGCCGACACGATTTCCGTAGAGCAGGCGTGTGTTGCATCACGCGGAATCATCATCATGTACTCGGTGACCGACAGACAATCTTTCTATCATGCCGCCGAGATCTACAAAAAGGTGGAGCAGGACAGAGAGCACAACGTGAGTTCCCCGGAACCGGACATGTCTTATCTTGCTGATACAATCTGTTTTCAGCAGCCAATCGTACTCGTCGGATCGCAAAAAGACAAGAAGAAACAGAGGAAGGTGACTGCCTTCGAGGGACAGCAACTCGCCCGCAACTTCGGAGTTCCGTTCCTGGAAGTGTCCTCGAAGAACAACGACTGCGTCTACGAGACGTTCGCAGAACTGGTGTCTCTGGTTCAGAAACAGCACAAGACGTTCAAAGACGTCGTGCAGCAATCGCTCGTTTGAAATTCAAACTTTTTATTAAAACTCGGTGGTCAACTCTTTATTTGTTCATTTTTCCATACTGTTAACTAATAAATCTCTCGATTTCTCGGTGTCTGCTCCATTCGAACGAAGAAGTCGTGTCGATGAAAGCACGCAATTGTTTCTTGAAGTGCTCCGTGTGATTTGGTTGCTTCAAGAATCTGAAAATTCCGAATTAGGAAAACCTGGTGAACGAACGGATATACTTCTTCGCAGCGACTCTCCTGCACGCAGATGGAAGTACGAAATGATTGTCGTCGGCGTTGATTCTCATTAATAGATGACCCAACCGATGCAGGACGTAGTACCATCGTAACGGAGGAATCTGATGACACGTTGTTGTTCCGAACTCGTCCGGACAGTATTCTGAAACGTCGATGTTTTTAGAAGACATCGAGACCTCACCAAATGGTAAGTTTCTGAAGTGTCTCCTGATCCCGATCGGCAGCAGGTTGTACTCTCCAATCAGCAGACTTCTCAGTTCCATTTCATTTAGTCCCGTTTCCACAACAGTCAGAAAGCACAGCGTGGCGATCAGAAGGTGTCCCTTTCCGTCGGCTTCCATCAAACACATATCCGCCTCGACGACACTGAAACACTTTCAGAAGGTTCTCTTTCTGGTTGTTTTGTTTTCGACTTGTGTCTGTGATCTTTAGATTTGTGACATTCTGACTGATCTTCAAACCGACGAATTGGAAGATGACGAAAACAAACAAACAGTGTCTGGGGCGGCGTCGCGGCGACGTCATTCGTCGGATCGAATTCTTTGCCCTTGTTGGGATCTGACTGATCATGTGGTTCCTTACGGGATCAGGTCAATCGTGATCATTGGGCCTTCCCCTCTTTCGCTGAACTGTCCGTAGAGAGAATGTAAGAGGAAGAGACGCAGAGAGACGACGTCAGTGTCGAAATGGAGATTGATAAGAGTGGGGAACGATATAAAAAGATTGTCCGCGGAGAGAGAAACAACAAGTCAATCTACTTTGATTCGAAATGTCTTCTCTTCGCACCCTCGCCGTTCTCCTCGGACTCGTCGCCATCGTCGCTGCTCAATTCGGACTCAACTCTGGCCTCGGACTCGGAGCAGGACCAATCAATGCAGGAGCCAGTGAGTTTCGTTTCCTCAAACTTTCCTATTCACTTTTTTGAAGATGTGAATGGATATGGACGCGGTGGCTATGGAAACAACGGCTATGGAAACAACGGTTACGGCAACAATGGCTATTATGGAAACCAGGGAGGATATGGAGGAAACGGATACGGAAACAATGGATACTACGGTAACCAGGGAGGATACGGAGGAGGACGCGGTGGCTACGGCGGAAACGTCGGATTGGGAGTGAACCCTGGAGTCGGAGGAGTCGTCGGAGGACTTCTCGGATAAGCACTGACTCGTTTAACCTATAAGTTCAAGACGACTGCTTTATGTACATATTCAACTGGACCCTAATAAATCTGATCAATATCTTTGTGTTTTGGAACTCTCACTTACCTCAAAGTAGACAACTGGGCCAGCTGAGCACACTTCTCATCTGAACTTCCAAGTCTTCCGAGGTTCCCGATCACTTGACACTTCAGCCTGTTCCATCCTACATTCTCATCTGATGCGTGGCCATCTGAACTCGGAAGTAATAAGTAGTTCTCTAACTTCCAGAACCTTCAACATTCCCCAGACTTCTCCTCCTTTTCTGTTGTGATAACTTCAGAATGTTCGATGCTTTCACTGATGCCACTTTCTCCTTTTGGTTACCATTCAGAGCAGTTGATAACTCCTCCTGAACATTCAAAATAGAGATAGAGACTTTGTGAAGACAAACCAAAACATTATCATGAGCCATATTCGATACAGTAACCCTCTCCATTTCCACCGCAACTTTCTTTTTCCGACTCGTCGCCACAATCACAATTTCCGAGTTCCCAGTCAGATACCGCTGTGCTTCTTCCGAGATCTGAACTCTCTGACCCATTGATAACTATCAGACCAACTCACCAAATGAACGTCATCCACCAGCAACACCCGACTGACCTTCTCGTTCACATCATACAACTCCTGAACTGATAACTCTACATTGCGGCCGTCCTCCCAGTCTTACTACTTTCGTTTTCACTTCGATGGCTCTTCTCAACTCCACGGCACTCATTCCTTCCTTCCCTTGCACTATCACTGCTCCATTCATCTGTTTTTTGATCCCGTATAGTAATTGACTCTTTCCAGTACAGTAGTCTCCGACAAGAAGTGTGGATCTACTCGCCTTGATGTTCGTCATTAGCTGAAGTCTACTATGTCAGTCAGCTCTTCGAATGGCTCACCTTCTGCAATGTTTCCTTATTGCACTTCTGCTCCATGAAGTAGTTCTCCAGAATCTTCTCAGCAGGGGGAGCTCTCGTCGTTTCTTCATCGTCCAGATTCTCCAGATACCGAGTAATAAGTTTTTCAATGGGTTTAGTTGCTCCGGAGAGATCATCTAAGAGAATGTGTTTGAAGTGCAGGTTGTTGATTCCAGATGTCCTCACAGAGTACTCGATGTACTTCGAAGACGCCACTTCTCCCTTGACCATCGTGTTCAAGTACTTTGCTCTTTCTCTATTTGCTGGAGAATCAATGAAACTGGTGACGTTGAATGGGAGCTCTTGGAGGAAGCTGGGATCACGGTAGAGGAAGAGGGCTGGAAGAAGAAAGAGGATGGATTGGGGCAACAAGCAAAAGGTACATTGCGGATTGTGAAGACCTGCGAGTTGGAGAAATACTTCTGAATACGACTGATCACTGGATATTCCATGTTGGCGGAGGAAGTTGTCATCGAGGAAAGTGTGATCAATGATATATCCGGAGCATTCTCTGGAATCGTACCCTCTCATTTCATCAGAACCGGACATATCCTCCAGACATCCCTACAATCCACATTGCCCACCAACCCGACAATCATAATCATTTTTTGTCTCGCCCATGTTGTCCCCCTCATTTCCCCCAGCCCGAACACAACATTTCCGCGAAGCGCCATCGCTCGAACGACGTCTCCCCAACTGGTTTCGTACCCGTCATCACTGCCTTCGCTCGCTGCTGTCCACCTTATCTTAAAGCCAAAATGGCACCCACTCAGGCCTCATCAGCCGCTATTATGTGACCAACCCGAGGAAGTGCAAGTAGAAGTAGCTGGTGGAGGAGGAAGAAACCGCTTCTCGACACAGACGCTCGATGAGATACAAGCAGGACGCCTCCTCGAGGTGCGCCTTCGATCCCTGTAGTGTTCCACTTTTATCAGTCCGTCCTTTCCATCGATCGGTTTCTTACCCAACTGAAATCTTCCACTTGGAGAAACACCTGCTTTTCCGAAGCAATCGGCTGAAGCTTGTTCACGACCTGGAATTCACATTATTGCTTGCCCTTCCTCCCTTCTTACCAAATCCAGAACGGCGTGTCTCTCGTTTCGAAAATCTTTGTAAGTCGACACCAACAATATCCTCACAATTCTCCAGCCCTTCTGCTTCTTTTCTTGATTATTCTTCTTGTTCCGAGAAACCGTTGGCTCCGAAACCGAGTTCATCCGCTTCCACAGTCGGTCGTAATCTGATTTCTCGAACTGCCTTCCATCTGATGACACTTGACAGCCCATTCACCTAAAATTTGTTGATGAGAAGAAGGAACTGGTTCAAGGAAAACGAAAAGTTATTGAGAAACGTCTCTGTTCTGCCAATAGAATTCAGTCAGCAGGTCTTGCCCCTGGATCTATTTTCAGCTTCCTTTTTGTCAGATAAAAGATCATTTCCCACTATCATTATCCTCGAAACGATCTAATCAATGGGGGTTTGCCTCTTTGATTTGTCAATCCATCCTCGTCCTTTGTCGGTTTTTCAGTCGCTAGGTGTGTTTTCTTCCCGTCATTATCATTATCGGCCCGGGAACAGGACGGCTTATCATTATCTCTCGGATCAGACCTGTTGCGTCGTCGTCTTCAACACGACGGGATCTGATCGACGAGGGAGGCTAACTAGCCTCGTCAGACCGGCCACTGACAGCCGCATAACCCGTTTCGGATAAGCACTTCGCGGAGGAGGGCCACTGTCTTTTTGCGTTTATTGTTTCTTTTTTCCGATGAGTCCCCATGGTCATTTTGCATGCGTCCCCGGCTTCGCACTTTTTGACAGTTTCTCCGGCACATCTCTGTCTCTCCGTTCTTCAAAAGTTATCCCGAAAAACAGAATCTAATTTCAAACTTTCTCTTTTCGAATCAAAACAAAACGTTACACAGTTTGGCGTTATCAGTTCATTCTGGAAGGTCAATTTAGATTGAAAAAGAGAAAACGAGAATAGTTTACAACGCAGCAAGCAACAAACGAAAAAAGTGAAAAAATGAGCGAAGACGTGGCCGGTCTTCCGCCTCCTCGAATTCGGTTGCCCTTGACTTCCTTTGTTCCCATCGTGTTCGTGTTCCATCAATTATTTATCACTTGCTCCCCGCTTTTCCCCTTTTTTCTAAAAGTTCTATTGGTTCCAGATGCTTCGGCTTCTCATTCTGCTCGCATCCCTTGCGTCCGCCGCATGGGCTGTTGGCTGTGAAGACGCTGACCCGAAGTGCACGGAATGGGCGGCGACTGGCGAGTGCTCGACGAATGCGGTCTGGATGATGGCCAACTGCCGAAAGTCGTGCCACTCGTGCCAAGGAGGGGATCGGGCCTGGAAGCTCAGAACTCATATTCAGACGACGTACCAGAACGCCACTGATAACAAAACTAAGGTGGTCCGCATCGAGAGTGTCCGAATCAACAACGTCGAAATCGACGAAAGACGACAGAACGTGAAGGTGTTCGGCCGCTTCGTGCTCAGCTGGAACGACACCATGGTTTCTTGGGACAAGGAACAGTGGGGTCTCAGCTGGCTCAACTTCTACTGGATCCAGATTTGGACTCCGAACATTGTTCAGATCAACGGAGGATCTACTTCGAATCCAGGACAGGTCACTTCCAAGGTGCTCGCTGCCAACTACACTGGACAGATCTACTTGTGGTCCGACTTCTCCTTCACCACTCCATTTAGATTCCAGTACGAAGACTATCCAAATGACGTTCAACGAGTAAGATTTGAGAGTTTCCAACTCTTGAATTACCCTTTTGTTTCCAGGTCTGCTACAAATTTGATGACAAACGGCTTCTCGCAGTCCATTTCACCGTTGCTGATGGAGTCAAGAACAAGGAACGAGAAGCAACAACCGACCCGTTCGTCTCTGGGTGGAAGATTGATGACGTCGATGTTGTTGTGAGTCTTTGTCCTTTTCGAAACTTCTTTCATTCCTTGGAAAACGTATCCTTATCTAGTCAATCACCCATTCGCCGGATAACGGTGGCACCGGACCAAACGGATTGGCAAGTTCCTAGCGTGGTGCTTCTGCTTCTGCTAGTCAGAATTTAGATGCTTTATTTGCTTTCTTGTTTTTTTTGCTGCCAAACGTTTTGATCACTCTCACGAGTCATTTTGCAGGAATCCCCATACACCTTGGAACAACTCTCTGATCCTCGTCGCAATCCATTCGACGTTCAAGCTGACAATGGTGAACTTTGCATCTCGCTGAGAAGGTCTCACTAGTTTCCAGTTCCTGTCTAAGCATTGTTCTCTTCCAGAAACGCCGTCTACTTCACAACCGAAATGCTGCTCCCTGCCCTGATTACCTCCCTCTTCACCCTTGCTGCAGTCTTCTTCCAACTCTCCAAGACCCAGCCGATCCTTCTCGGATTCTCCGTCGTTGCTCAGATGCTCTCTTTAATCCTTATTTCTCAACGTCTTCCGTCCTTCACTGCTCACACCCCAACCATCTGTAAGTATTCAATCGTTTGTTCCTTTTCAAATTACAAGCTTTTAGTGAAATACGCCGGCTTCAACATGCTCTGGACCGGTGCCCTGTTCATCGTCTCGCTGGTTCTCGAACGCATGGCCACTTCCCAAGTCGACATCCCTCCCCCGCACAGCGTCTCCCAGTTCGCCGGCCTCGTCAACACCGTCCTTCCAATCCCGAAGAACTCGAAACACGAGGACTCTTCCCTGCAGTACGCTGCTTTCGCCCACGCCCTCAACCACGTCATCTTCGCTTTATCCACTGTTCTCTACTTTGTCGTTATCTTGTTCTCGTTTGTTTTCTGAGCAGACTCGTCTAGCCAGTCCCTCGGATGTCCTAATATCATTTTAGTTGTCAGTTTTGCTCAGTTTTCTAATAAGTTTTCCACGTGTAAATAGCTCGAATGAAGTTTTTTATCAAACGCTCAGTGGAATTACAATGAGGATTGGCATCAACTCTCTCCTTGCCCGTTTCCTAGAGAAAGAGAATGTTGCCAAACAATTTCCTTATCAGTGTTTCACAATACACACATCAAATGATAAACAAACCGTAGCGAGAGAGTCAGTTAGTCATCCCGCAATGAGCTCCACTCCCTTTTTCACCAGCACTCCGATGGCTCCCGAGGTTGGTATAGAACTTCACGAATTGGTGAATCGAAATGGAAACGTCACGGATGAAGACGATCTCATTAGTTCAATTCTGCAAATTTATGAAGAAAAGGTGAGCAATGCGATTAATTTGACTTGATTAATTATTCTTTTGCAGTACAATATCTTCAGTATGCTGAATTCTAAAAAAGACGAGAAAACTATATTGGAAAGAATGAATACAATACTGCATCCGGTTCTGAACATCAAATTAGGTACATCGGTTCGCAGTTGAGAGCTGTTCACATAAGTTTTCACTTTTCAGATACTCTTTTCAAAAACGATTTCAACTCATTTATGATGATCATATCGGCTTTTTACGGGAGAAATATGGCATTGGTTGATTTGGAGAATACAAATACAGGCAGATGGAATACCAATATGTGGGTTTGTAGTTCTGAATTTCAATGAATTAAAGTTTTAAGACTGGAAGAAAAGGACTTGTTGGTGGAGTGTCACTTCCCTCTGCATACTTTGATGGTGATGTGCTACGCGGCTCATTCGATGCAGAAGAATCTGAGGAAAGAAGACTTTGGACAAGAGGTCAAGACGGAGAAGTTCAAAGAGCTGAAAGAGTAATTTGTGGAGAACATTCAAACCTTCATCAGATGTTTCCAGGAAACAAGAGGGGATCGCTTGTAATCTGATCAATTATCTTTATCGGAAAGACTGCAATCAAGCAAAGTATGCACTTGAAGCAGACTATCAGGCTCAGTTTCGGAGAGAAGATGAAAAAGATTCCGATGAGCAACTGAACTATGCAAACTATTTGAAAAAGAGATTCGACCGAAGCAAAGAGATCATGGCGATTGCTTATGAAGCAAAAGCAATGGTTTGCGCACAAAACCATCAAGATGCAGTCTGTTCCGTTTTCAGAAGTTCTTGTCACAACGACCATGTGTCAACCTGATGAGGATTCGGAAATCATGTCGGAAAGAAACTTCTGAAGACTGTCAGAATCATTCAATGAAAAGTGCAAAACTTTTCAGACAAGTCCAACCAAAACAAAGTTGGAGATTTACAATGAAGGAGAGGTTGGCTTTTCACGTGGTAAGAACGGACCCAAGGGAAACACCGAAAACCGTGTTTTTTCAGGGACTCCGAGTGTTCTACGTTATCGTATTCGCTTTCATGCTCTGTCGGTACCCGATTTACGATGAGATGCAAACAATAACAGACAGCATACCGTTTTATTACGTTTTTTCTGTTTTGGTTGCTCAAATATCGATGACAATCGTAAAGTTAAGAGACTATGTGGTAAGTTCAAGATGTCTTTCTTGCAATTGAGTCAAGTTGTTTTCCAGATATTCCAAAGAAAATATGGAATTCAACCGAAGCACGGCCCAAAGACTTTAAAACAGGAAGTTCGAGCACGTCTTCGATTATATCACCAATACTTTACTGCTTCTGGCAACGTACTGTCATTTTATCGAATGGTCATGATTTTTGCTCTGATCATATTAGAGGCAGTTCGTTTCGGGTGTTTCACCTTGGCAAGGGATAAGAAAGAGAAGGGCGCGAACTTCTGGTACAGCGGATGGACAGTAATTCCGATAGCTCTGGAAGTCCTCTACTGCACCTTATTCTCAATTGCTGCCGTGTCCTCTCTTCGTCTTTTTCACAGCATCTCCGCATTGGGATTCTTCGTGCACCTCATCAAGAAAATGCTGAAGACAGTGGGCATGTTCGTGTTGATTTTCCTAGCTTTCTGGTTTGTCCTTGCCGTTATCCATGTCAGCATCTCGAGAACTCTTTCCAACTCCCAAGGAACCATCTTATACACAGTTATCTCTGAGGGCAAGTTCGAGATATTCGGAGAGGTTCAAGACAAGGATCGGAACGGAGACCTCAACGGCTGCGACGTCTTTAACCGGACCTACCACGACTTCTTTGACATGCATTACGCGGAAGCGAGTTGTCTGTTCCGCAGATCAGTCATTCCCTTCCTCGTTTTCGTGTACATGTTCGTCGCTGGAGTTCTGCTTGTCAACTTGCTCACTGCTCAACTAACGTGAGGAACTTGGGAAACATCTGTTGATAAATAGGTATCTTTTCAGGAAAGAATACGAGGAAGAATCGGAGAACAGTCGGTACTATGTCGGATATCTGCAGTATGAACAGCTTTCCAAGTAAGATGGTCACACTGAATGAGAAATCAAATTTACTTCAGGATTGAATCAAAACTGTTCTTACCACCTCCATCGTCCCTCATCTACGTTGTTGTTCGCGCTCTTTGCTGTGCTTTCAATTATATGTACATTTGTGCTCAAAAATTAGAAGGACGTTCCTGGGGATCAGTTCGAGACATCACTGACGTGTTCTCGGACACGGAACAGTCAATCAAGGAATTCTTGGAAATTGGACCTGAATGTGTTTGTGATCAGTTGAGAGAGATCATTCACAAGTACGATCGAGAAGAAGAGACTCCAGAAAACTTGTCGCAACTGAAGAATCAGCTGAATATGTTCCTAGAGCAGAGAACGACTGAAGAAGTGAGGTCTCGGGCAAGAGGACCGTCGGTTTTGGGTCAGAGTATGCCGCCCCGACGGAACGAAATGACTACTGTCTCGTCTCAAATGTTCGCGTCTTCTTCTATTGATGACGACTCGTCTACTGATGTTCCAGTGTAATCAGCTGATCCATTTGACCTTAATTGTATCATCATTTTTCTAAAAAGAAACTTAATCCGATTAAAATAAAAATCTTCATAAAAATCTGTTCTCACAACACATGGAAAGTTCTATCACAGAAGGAAAATATAACAAGAGAAGCACCGATGAACGAAAAAGAGAATAGGCTTTCATCAAGAAGCGAATGATAACGTTTCGTATGATAATGAATGAAAATTGAGCGAAGGGGGGGAGTGTTTTCCGTATTGATGTAAGTGTCCTATAGGGAGAAAGAGGCGAAATGGTACAAGAGTAAGGCAACGAGTGACACGAAACGGATACCAAATATTATTAGTTGGATGATTATAAAAGAAATAGACAATACACAACTTTAGTTAGTAAACTTACCTACGGCAAACCGAGTGACCTGTGGCATGTTCATCGGTCCGACGAGTGGTCCCTCGTCACCGTGATCTGCACCGGACCCTGCACCAGTTTCAGTTTCTCCAGAATCGTCGAAGGCGTGAATCCGTCGACAGCTTCGCCGTCCAGGGAGACCAGTCTGTCTCCGACTCGCAGGGTTCCTTCGTAGGCGGCAGCAGAGTCTTGAGCAATGTTTCGGATGAAGATGCCGTCACTCATTGTTCGTTTTGCGAGCGAAAGTCCTGTAAACACAATGATATTGAATGAGAAAGACCCGGAAATACTTTATTACCGAGAGTTCCCATCGGCTTCTTCTGGAGCATCACTGAAATGAGCTGAGCAGAAGAGGGATTGTTTGACTGATCCGAATAGGCAGGCGGTGCCCTCTGCACGCCCAGGACCACTCTGTCTCCTCCGCCTCTCAACATAGCAACTACTTCCTGGTGGGCTTTTCCTTCAACGGCCACTCCGTTCACGTACAGGAGAACATCTCCGACACGAATATCCGGATGGGATATGGCAGGTTCCGAAGTGAGTTGCTTGATGCAGACACGGCCACTGAGAGAAGCGATCTGAACTCCTAAGGATCCGTTTTCATTTCTCTCCAGATCCACGTCGATCACTCGTTTCCCTTCGTCAATGTGTCCTCCGTCGTCCGAGGAATCAGCTGCTTCCTCTTCGATCTCTTCGGCAATTTCCAGATTCGACCGTCTCGCGTATCTGTATTTCCGGATTTCTCCGCCTTTCGGTTCAGGAGCTGGCTTCTTGGCTTCTTTGATCGATTGCTGGAGATCATCGTCCCGATCGAAAGCATACATTGATGTTGTTGGGAGACGGTACTCTCCCTTTTCGTCGTCAAATTCATCCAAATGAAGTCCCGATATTGCCTTGATGTTGATAAGGTTATCACCATCTAGAGTCGGAAGAGCATCTCCGATCGCACCGAAATCACTGACAGCTCTTTGTCGCCGATTCGCCGCTTTTCGTGGAGCTGGAGGAGTCCTTGATTGCCCACTTCCTCTGTGCGGAGCATTTAGGAAATCACCGGCAGAAGAGCCAGAAGACTTCTTCCGAGCAGCGGCGGCAGCGAGAAGTTCAGCTGATACTGTAAAACACAATTACATTTTGTAGTGTTCCTCCGATTCTCACCGTCTTTCTGATGTCTGATGAGCCCATCGAGTCGAGCAATGACCATGGGAACGCGGTCTCCGCAGAGCTTGACCAGCTCGACGGCGCGCAGCCGATCCTGTCCCTCCATGGATTCGGAACCCACCTGGACAATCCGGTCGCCGACGCATACTCCCTGCAAGTTCAAGATATAATCTGCGCGGACGGTGCGACGACGCGGTATTCTTTTCTCCAGCCACTCATTTCCAAAATGATCGGTTTTCTCCTTGTTCTCACACAGATCTCAGTCTCACTCGCTGTTCCTCAAACCATTTTCTGTCTCATTCACACTGCGACGCCGAGTCATGAAACTAGGGTGAGTCTTATTTCCCTTTGAATGGAAATACTCAAGTTTCTTTGAATTCGCGTCTCAAAATTCAGGCGAAAACGATTCTGGAGACATGGGCCCAGCACTGCGATGACTTTCTCTTCTTCACCGATTCGAAGATGAATGACTCAATTCCCCATGTCTACTACCCGTTGCTTCACGAAAGAGATCACTCTTGGGAAAAGATTCGGAGGGTGTTCAAGTGAGATCAGTTTCATTTCTTCTCCAGTCTAGTTTGGATTCAGATACGTGAAAGATAAGGTTTCTCGGAAATACGATTGGTACTATCGAGCAGATGACGACACATTCGCTCTGATGCACAACATGCGCGACCTTCTCTCCAATTACACATCCTCCAAACATCATTATTTGGGTCTGCGGTGGAATTTCTTCACAGTTAGATGATCATAAACCGAATTAGAAAATCAAGATTGTGTTTCAGCCACGGGGATTCAATGATGGGTCATCATATATTCTCTCGCGACCTACTATGGAGGCATTCAACGAAGTAATGCTGGACCCGGAGAGATGTCCCGACTTCCACAGAGCTGAGGAAGATCAGGAGGTTGGAGATTTGTTGAATTTAGATGTTAACACAAGCATTCCAGTTAGCGAAATGCTTGGCTCACTTGGGTATCTACCCAGAAGACATTCGAGATGAATTCGGTTCCGAACGCATCCAGCACTTCCACCCGATTGAGCAATACGATATTCAATCAAATACTTTCAACAGGAGACTCGCCTACTATCCGATTATGAAGGAAGAAGACAACTTTAGTAGTGGGATGATAAGCTTTCATCACATATCTCCTTACGAAATGCGCTTGATGGATTATATATTTTACCATCTGGATAAACCATGAACACTTGACACTTACCGCTTTCATTCCGGCTCCGTTGTCAGCCACCAACTTCACATAGACTCCAGGTACTCCGTTCAGATTTCCGTCGACCAGAGTGAGTCCCAGACCGTTTGCGGGATCCTTGGTGAGTACCACGTCGAACTGAGCTCCACGTGGAGTGTCGTTCCCGTTTACATTCGGACTGAGACGCTCGAAGTTTTCGGCTTGAGAGTCTGCAAAGGAAACGGGTTAAGAGGATGGAAAGTGGGCAGGGGTTGAGAAAATCATTCGAATCACAAGACATCACGAACCACAGACAATTCCTTCGTCGACAGCGTCGTATTGAGCTGCAAGTTTCGATGGTGCTGGAGGTGGAACTTCAGCTGGACGACTCGTTGGCTTTTCGGGTTTTGCAGGAACTTTCGTGAAGAGTCGATCAGCGGCATCGAGTAAAGGAGTAGATGGTGGCGACTCTTCCAGAGATTCTGCACGGATCACAACACTATATCAACACAATGCTAAGTGATAAGCTTACGTCTGATTGGGGCAGGAGGGATCTGCTGTCCTTCCACAATTACATCCGGCATCGCAGAGATGGTGTTCTCGTGTCGGAGAGTACTCTTCCACTGGCGCATCTTCATCATCCAACGATGCTGAGAAGCAGCGAAACGAACAAAATAGGAGGATCTGAAAAGAGCTCTGATTGTGGGTGCGTCTCCCTGGGGAGTTCCTACTTTGTGTGGTGATCTGTGTAGAATGTGCTCTCGATCTGCTCTTCGTGAGATCCAACAGCAACGATAACGAATCTTTTCTTGTCGAACTGAAGAGTCTGCGTCTGCGGCCACACATGCTCAGCAATCAAATCTCGGGCTCCTCCCTGAAATAAGACTTATCAGTTGAGGAATGGATCGGAGTGATTAGGAAAACAGTGAAGAAGCAGAGTTCAGTCTGAAACAACATTCACAACAAAGGTGTCTCGCGAACAGAAGGTACACTTTTTCTCTCCGGTTACCTGTCTCGCAATGCTCATATATTTATTCGGAATGTGCAGATTCTGTAAACCCAATTGCCTGCTAAATGTGAAAACTCGAGAAAGAAACAGAAAAAGTGAGGAGAAGAGAACATTTTCAGTTGAATGTCTCACCTGTTGTTCATAGATGGAGATTCCACGTGGCATGATGCCGATCCACAGCGATGATCCAGTGTCGGGATCGAATGGAGAAGCGCCGTGGGAGGAAGTGGGCTTGCTTCGGAAGACCCGATGGATGTGGGCTCCGAAGTCCGAATGCCTCTGGCATATTTGGATGTACTTGTGCTTTGCCTCGGATATCCGAGTTCCTGCGTAATGTCCGTGCAGCTCTGCCAGGATGTTTTTTAGTCGTGCTTGATCTTCAAACGAGCAGTACTTCTTCGGAAGGTAATGTTGTGTGTCGAAGTAATCGCTGATGACTGGAGGAGGTCGGTTTCCGAATTCAGCTTGGAGAGCAAGAGCAGCGAGTTCAAAAGCTGCATCTCTCTTCGGTTGGATGCGCTCTTCGAGTACGTCACGTCGACATTGCAGGTACAACTCGTTCATCGTGACGTCAGTTCTGCAAAGCAGTTTATCAATGAGACCCATAATTAAGTAAACTTACTTGATGAAGTCGAGAATTTGAGGGTAGAACTTGAAGCGAAGATGAAGAACGTATGGAACCTTGACGCCAACTCGTGCCACACTCTTCCATCCGGCCGGTGCAAACTTTTCGAGTCTCTGATGGTCCTCGATGAAGTAATGCTCTCCGTCACGAAGGAACGAGAGTCCGAAGAACACATGCTCATTGATGTTGGCATTCTGGACGATCAGAGAGAAGACGTCCCGGGAGATGACATCAGACCGACACGCCACTTCCACTTTCTGACCGTTGAGCAACTCGACGACAACTTCAGTGTCTTCTACTCGGTGCAGGCTTATTCTCTTCTGAAATCGCCACGAAAACAGGGAGGTGATAACGATCTTATCAAAACACTTACTTTCTTGGAAACTGGAGCCCGAAGACGGACATTCTGATGACGTGTCAGATCGAAGAACTCAGGGATGGCACGAGTCTGGAAAAAGTTCATTGTAGGGAATGTCGCCTTTTTGTTTTCGAAAAAAGGAAAACGAAAAAGAGGATAACGAACCTTTCTCTTGCCGCGCATGCTCCTCACACTCGTTACACTGCGCCTCGTCGACTGCCTTCCGCTGATCCGTGACGGAAGTAATGAGTTTCTTCGCTTCAGAATCGGAGACTCCTGAGCAACAACGACTGGTGCAGGCACTGAAAAAGAAAGGAATAAATTGCCGTCAGAAAAACTGGAAAGGGAGCGAATGCCAAGGCGGGAAAAAGGAGGGAGATGAGCTCCGCGAGCAAGTTTGAGGGTGTCGGCGCGTGCTCGAAATCAAATTAAAATAGGCCGTCTATTTCTATTTCTCCTCCTCCGGAATCTGCGGAACCGACAACGGCGTGGTTTCGAATTTCGCGAATTCGTCTGCCAATGTCTCAATGCATTCGCAATAGCCGCCTGCCTCCTCCGCAATGTCGTAATCAATCGACGCACCGATAGATTATGCATAACCTCGGGTGACGGTTTGATTCATGGGCGTGGGCCCGAAAAATGAAAGGAGAAGCCCGTGTCTCTCGTGTCCGCGGCGCCGTTTCAAAAGGACGAAAAAAGACGAAATGGAAAAAAAACGGTCTGATCGTAAAACGTACCTTGTTTCTGCGGTTCTCGGTATTCGTCAGCTGTCAGAATCGGCGTGTGAGACTTGGAATCAACGGAACCGGAGGTCTGCAATGAAAATGTTTCAAATGGATTAGGAAGTTGTGTGTGGTGAAGGCTGAGCGGATTAAGAGGCTTCTAGTGAAGGGATGAAAACTTTTTCATTTGCTCAAATATCAACAACTCACTTTTCTGTACTGCTCAAAGATCGCGTCAATGTCTTCTTTCTCTTCTTTTTCCTCCTCAACGACACGTGGCGGCTTCTCCACGACCACTGGTTCCTCGATTTCCCTTGATTTCCGGTACCTCGGTGGCCTCACTGACTTCGGCTCCTCCTCATACCCAGATTGTTCTTTTCGGAGTACTGGGACAACGGGAACCACTGGAATCACCGGAACGACTGGCGCCTCGTCCGTCTCGTCAACTTCTTCTTCCTCTTTCCGCATTTTCTTCGGCTCATTATACTCGGACACCATTGAGTACCGTTGTCTCGTCGCTATTTTCGCGTCTTCTGCCAACGATACGTTTGATGGTTTATGTCTTGCTCTGTTGGCTCGAAGTGCTCTCTGAGCTTCTTCCAGTGGTGACATTCCAGAGTCCATCGGTACTGCAGAATAGTGATGAAGAGGCGGGGAATTGTCAAAGTCCGCGTCGTAGGCTTTGTCAAAGGCGGGGATCGGCTTCGGCTTCGGCTTATCCTCTTCGGGAATTTCAGCCATGACAATAGGCTCATCTTCATGAATCGAGGCTTCGACAATCTCTTCCGAAGATGAAGAAAGTCTGTGCATCAACTGTTCCTTCTTGTGGAATCGCTTCTCTCTGACCTGATTTGGATCACGATTCGAGCTTCCAGACTGAAATTCAATCATTAAAACATCCATCAGAATGGAAATCAACTCACATCTTCATCAAACGGATCTCGTCCTGATAAGGTACCTCCTCCGAACGCAGATTCTTCATCTTCCTCTTCTTCATCGAATGGATTCGGATGAGGTCGTGACTCTGCTTGAACTTGAATTGTTGGAAGAACAGGGTTCGGATTGTCAGTGAAGTTATCCTCGAACGGAGATTTCGGACCAGACGGAGAACTGCCTCTGGAACTTTCTGGAGCTGAGAAACAGTTCCAAACTAAACAAAAACTTACTTTCCGAATGCATCTAAGTCGATTGAATGCTCTTCTATAAACGTTTCGTCGAGACGAGTGCTCTGTGATAAAGGCGATCCGATGGCTCCGAACGTCGTGTTGTTGAGTGATTCGAACATCGAAGAAGACTCTTCTTTGTGAATTTCAACTGTCGGAATGGTGCGGGAAGCTGCTGGAGGACTGTCGTCAAAGTCACCGAATGGAGAAGATTCCTTCTGGGTACTGTTTCCAGACGACGTTGATGTTAGGGCATCTTCTGAAACAAAACTATTGAACTGATCTAGTAATGTTTCCGTACCTTGACCGTCATCTTCGAAGTACTCGACGGCTCTCTTCACATTGTTATTCCCACTGATAACAACTTCTCCCTGCATCTCCGAATCGTGTCTTTCGAGTCCGTTCGTCGACAAGAAATCGTCATCCAAGTCGTCCAGATCACCCACATCCATCTGATTCGTCTCGTCGTCTCCCATCAGTTCTTCGTAAACGCACATCAGCATCGAAGCTGGATCCCGACCCTTCAGTTGGTTTCTGGCCATCTGACCCATTCTGTGTGCTGTTGGCCTTGTTCCAGTCATGGCGACTGTCAGGATGTTCACGAGGGAAAACAGATCCACGTCGGCTGCTTCTTCGGCTCCTGCTGCTCGGAGCACTGCTCCCAGACAGTAAACCGCTGCCGCTTGCGGGTCTTCTTCGCCTTTCGCCCATTCCGGGGGAACAAAAGCACGGTCGACACGGGAACTTGGTACTGTTTTGATCTGAAAAGGCCTTTCTCAAAAGAAAATGGAAGTGGAATGACTCACCTCGATCTGTCCTTTACTGTTGAGAAACACATTCTCAGTGTCGAACACTGTGCCTTTTGGACACGAAGGAAGTCGGTCCGAAGCTGATACCGCCACCGACAGAAGCTCGGGCGCATTGAGACCGTAACCGCGGACCTGGAAGTACTTATGGGATAGAATGGATTGGAGACCAGCGGATGGTTACCTCGATGACTTCGGCTATACTGATTTGCACTTCTTGAACAGGCATTTTGCATAGTAGAAAAGGTTTTCTAGGAAATTAGAAGATATTTTATTGGAGAGCAGATTTCAGCACATCTGAAAGAATCTAAAAAATGTGAGAAATTCGAGGAAAAGAGACGAAAAAACGAAAGAGTTTGGGTAGACGGGCCGATTAAAACCGATAGGTAAATAGTTAGTTTGAGGGTCAATCGAACGAAGTTTTCTTCAGATCGGGTGGGAAGATATGAAGGAAACCAAAGGGTTTCGAAGAGGGGTGTGGTATGGTTGTTTCGAACCGAAAAGAGTGATGATGACAAGTGGCGGGCAGTGATAACATCGACTGCATTGGTATGTATTTACATCTATTTATCTGTCGAAATCGTAATAATTCCACGTAGGAAAAACTGATTTGGGAAAGAAAAAACAATGAAGGGAAATCAATAAAAGGAGTGGTATGGGAGACATGATACTAACTGGTGAGTCACTAGGTGCCACATTCCGTGTTTGGGGGTGGAAACGTACAGAAAGGAATGATAGAGAAGGGCGAGAAGAAGTGGGAGGATTCCCACGGTCACAGTGAAGACTGCATCTAATTGCAGGCACTGGCATGAACCACGGGACCACGCGAGACCAACAACTTTCGAGGGGAAACTCTCTTTGCTGTACTGCGGAGACTGTCAAGAAAAAGAGCAAACAAAGACATAGACTAATGCCTGATAAGCGACGCTAACCACAACAGTACAACAGACCGCCCGACTATAAAGTTGCGAGTAATTAGGTGTCCGTATCCAAGAGGAGAAGCCTCCGTGGAGACGGAGACCGAAAGGGAGTGTGCGGCGATTCAAACGTATGTCCATAGCAAGGAACGAAAGGTGACTCGTCTCGCTCACCTGTCCTCTCGCCGCCCGGTCCCTCCCCGCGCACACGTTGCCCCTGCCCGGCCGTGTGTCTGCGTCTCTCTCTCTTCCGTACTGTTCTCCTTATTCATGCACTTGGTCCTGGACAGGTCGTTTCGTCTGCCTCAATCTCTCTCTCCTTCCCATCTATATCTTTCTTTCTTTTCTGTATTTATATGTGACGGTCACCGCAGACCGCCGCGCCGCGTCGCGCACATTCCTGATCCTTGATTTTCGCCTTTTCAACAACCCGAAATTCGTTTTTTTGTTTTCGAGTTTTGAAGAAAAAAGAAAACAAGAGAACGGATCAAGAGAGAGAGAGAGCTGGCGGACGGGCGGATTTTTTTGAAATAGCCGAAAGATTTTGAAGAGTGCTTTCTCGGGATACTGTTTTTTTGGTTGTCACACTCATCCGAACAAGGAAAACAGAGAGAGAAACCGAGAAGAACATTGAACAAGCTCTTCCTTCTTCGAGAACTCCAGTGGCTAGTAGCTGTTCTGAAACATCGCGTATCACTCCATCACCTTGTGAAAGTTTCAGTAGACTGTCTGTTTTATGAAGCTAACAAGATTGTAAGAGTTGTAAGAAAAATTAATAAACTTTTTGAGGAACGAGATCATTTAGAAATAGATCAATTCGGATTTGTTTTTTAGTGCCAAAACAAGACTTGTAACTACAAATCTTTCGAGTTCTTCCTTCTGTCAAAGTGATCTGAGAAGGAAAAGAAAAACAGAATGCGACTAGTTTTCGGTGAAAAACGGTGATGAGGATAAGTACGAGTGTTTGTCCTTTATTCCCTCCAAAAACACGGTCATCAATCGAAGGCAACTTTCTTCTTCTTCTTTTTCTCCTTCTTCGCCTTTTTTCAAAAGCAATCGACCTGGGAGGCGATCATTCGCGAATTGACCTACTTCAAAATGTTCGATAAATTGCGTGGAAATGGTTGTGAAGGTGGGATCGGAGGAGGAAGAAAGTATTTATTCGGAACCGCGACGACGATTAATCAAACAATCGAAACCGACACGGAGTAGAGTAGCGGACGATAAAATGTGTCAGAAAAGTTATTGTTATTATTATTATTATGATGGTGATCGGCGTGGCGAAGTGACGAGGAATACACAGAATATAAACAAAAAGAGGGACGGATAATCTAAACATTTGGGAAAAGGAAGAAATTGACTCCGATTCAGAAGAGACGCTGCTCTTGAAACCCGTTGAAATGGTGGAAGAACCTCGTGAAGATTGGCTTTGGATGTTGGTTTCACCGGGAAGTTATCATCGTCTTCCGAACCAGAAAAAGTAGAAAAAGAGGGCGATGAGGATGAGAAACGGGATGGTGCAGAGGAGACCCGCGTAGATGCTGGAAGTAGTTGGGATCTTTGAAGATGTTGCGAAGGATGCTACCTGTAGGTGTACGAGTTGTGACGGTGGACATCGAAGTGATACTCGACCTGTAGAGCTTCTCGCTCAACGTCTTTCTGCCGACGAGCCATCTGAAAGAAAACGAGAAAATGAGAATGATTGGAAGACGTGGCAAAAGGGTTGTGGTGTGAAGGACGGACGGAAATTAGAAAATCATAGAAAATAAATGAAGAGGAGGGGATCGCAGATCAGAAGAAGCGATGAGCAACCGTTTCCGGAGCCGCCATATGATCCAACGAGAGAGTGTTTTTGAGACGAACGTTCGCAGGATGAATCTGCAGAAATTGGGGAAGCAAGGTTTCAGAAGGAAGTATGGGTCAGATGAGAAAGGAATGAATTCCGGAAGAATTGAGCCCGAAAAGTTCATTATGGAAAGTGGCGGCAGGGGAGAACCGCTTCTTCGCGCCTACTTCCAGATAAAGTGTTTGCACGTATTCAGGAAATGTGTCGAATACTTGCGAGATTAAGTGCTCGAACCGGCTGAACGTACTTTGACAGTGAGCAGTGGAAAGAGAGAAAAGAGTCGGGATGGGCTCAAAAAGCAGAGGAGAGACATAATTTCTGTTCTCTTGGATTAAACAAAAGAGGAGGGCGAGAAATGACGAGATTTCAGATCATAAGACAGATGGGATTAGTGGCTGACTTGTTGACTCGGAAGTTGGCAGAAACAGAGAAGAAGGTGGCTGGACGGACCAGATTCCGCTGCCGCCTTCACAACGTATCTCTATAGAAACATGGGAATGGCTGCAGCCGAACTGCCAGAGTTATGAATTATGGAGTGGACGAGTTGAAGGAGGAAGTGTCGGGGTACGGTAGGTCGGATGCTCTTCTTAGGTTTTGTAGCGGAATTTTGCACGGATTTGCAGAGCGAGTATCAGATTTATGAGTAATTGAATCAAGAATTTCAAGACAATCGTAATAAAATAAGATCACAATTCACTGGGTAACTACTACTGAAACGAATTGAGAAAACAAAATTCAGATTCACTGTTTGGCGTTTTCAAAAGGAATTCAGGTCAGTTCCAACTTGTTCACCTGTAAAAAAACTGACAGTAAGATCACCCTGATATCGGATACTTGTAGACGAACACCTGGAAGATTTGGGAAATTCGAATGACAGATGCTTTACAAGAATGATATGGATTTGAGAAAGTTCGATTTCACCCATTGTTTTCGGCACAAAATCTTTTTGACGAATCCAAAACAAAAACTCTCATTTTATCCGTAGAAGCTTATCAGTGTGATCAAACCGATGTTCAGATACTTCATTGATATTGAGACTTTCTGAATACAGAATGGACTAAATCAGAGGCAATATAACTTTGGAGACTGTAGCTCAAAAACCGAAGAGTAGAACCCAGAAGCTGATAGGAAAGGAGGCCGTCGCGAGACTTCTCGACGGATTTGCGCGGGCGCGAAAGCTGCCTGGATTTTCCCATGCCGCGCGTGTTCGTCAACACTGTGTGCATGTGGAAATATGTGTCGAGGAAAGGAAAGGGGAAACAAATCAAAACGGCATCGGTCGCGTCGAAAAATGAATAAGTGAGTAAGTGGGGGCGCCCCAGGAGCGCACAGGTGTGTGCACACGAAACCAAATGAATAATTGAGAATACAAATATGATTGGGAGGGAAGAAGAACAAGAAGAAGCCGAAGGAGGACTACAGTAAGAGGAAGCGTCGGGGAAGGCGCATCGCCACGTGCTCCTCCCCTCAATTTGCCAATCACGACGATCTGAAATATTCATGGATGAGCAAGCCAGGCCAATTACACTCGCTCTTTTTGTTTCTTTATTTGAGAACAGAAAACGGAACGGAAATTGGGTCGTAACGAAAAAAAAGAGGCACATGAGAAGGCACCGGAAGAGGAACTTCGGCTTCTGAATTGTCTTAACAAGCAGTAATAAAATGGAAATGGCTTCAGAAAAACGGACTCAGTACAATCGCTAAATAAATGTGCAGATTCAAAAAAAGGTTCACTAGTCTCAACTGACACGGGTTACTGTAGATGCAAGGAGAAACTTCAAGTCGTTTTCCAGTTCATACGGAGCAATTTCACAAACTCCTCATCATGGAATCCAGATGGTTCCAGGATATCCGCACCTCAAAATAGATCCCAAAGTTCGCTCCCACGTTGAAAACTTTTCCAGAGTTCTTTTACATATTATCACTGATCACTGGGGTCTCGCTAACTGTCAGTCAGCTGCCGCCCGTCAACTGACCGGCAAGTGTTCTTCCGCGCGGCTACCGCATCCCCGCGCGGGCCACCGCACGCGTGTACCTGCTCTTTCCCTCCGGCATCTTCTTCTTCCTTCCCACTCCCCCACTTTTGCTCTTTTCTGTACATCATCTGTAATTCGATTAGATGGTGCCAGAACGCATACGACCCTGAAAGCGTGTTCCAATCAGTGCCATGGCACGAGCCGAGAAATTGCCCAGAATCGAGTTTGCGACGAATTATCAGCCCGACCACCAATTCTTTGATTCCTCCCACATTCTCTGTTTTTATGGTAACATCCAGTGCGAATCCATCGTTTGCTCTCCCATTTTCCAATAAAACCGCCAAGAGAGCCCCTTCTTTGCGTTTTCTCAACTGGCTCGAGCGCCTCTTCAAAAACCAATTTCGCATGGTGGTTTTGATGAAAAATGGGTTGAAATTATGATTCACTCCTTCTTGTTTTCTTGTTTTCCGGTTCGTCCCAACAGTTGTTCTCGTTCACTCTTCTGGTTTTTGACCCACTCGCCCCCATATGTTAGTTCCCTTGCTCTTTCAAAAAACTGGATGTTCTTCTATGAGCAGAGTTAGCTGCAGACCCGCAGCAGCGTGGCGCAGTGGAAGCGTGCTGGGCCCATAACCCAGAGGTCGGTGGATCGAAACCACTCGCTGCTATAACATTTTGCGTTTTCAGCTACTGAATGCCCCCAGACAAAGAGTCGAGAAACAAACAAAAACAAACAAACAACAGCAGCTTTATGAGGCAGCATCCCTCGAAACACTTTCTGCTCGATTACATATTCGCACATATATCGGAAGACGAGGTGCCGCAAAAGTATCAGAGCCACGTTCTCTGTGTCCTCTCGGCTTGTTGTGATGTCTCGCGCTTATGATGAGACTTCTTCCGTCGACGCCTCTTCCAATTATAGTGTTTATATGCACACCTTCGCAGATTTGTGCGAGCTTTTCCGCATGCTCCATCCCTCTTTTACAACTCCCGAGTTCGAACAGTATTGTGATCTCCTTCACATCGAACAGGGATCCACTACCGTACCCCTCCCATTCTGCTTTATCATCAAACTTGGCTCGGAAAACAGCCCGAGGCGAAACAATGAGTACGGGAGTGTGTGTGCTCCGTTTGGCAATGCTTTCAAGGCAACACGAATAAGCACTTGGCTTGACGGGGAGGCGTCGCGCCGCCGCCCTCCATTTATTATTATTTTCTGTATTATTCTCGCGCCGTCCGGATTATTCGCCGCTGCTCCTCCTCCGACTCTTCACCTTTTCTCTTGCTTCCAACTCGTTTCCTACTCCTCCTCGCCAGCCATCCCACCAGCAATTATCGCCACCTTTTCCTTTTCCCGGGGGCCTTTCCGCCTTTTTGTTCGTCCATTTCTTTCACTCGATGAATTATTCACGGAAAAGAATGGCGATGAGCATTCTGCACTTGCTCCTGGCCGCTCCTGCTCACTCCGGCCGTCAACTTCTTGTAATCTCTGCCCAAATCCCGCATTGACGTCTTCCAGAGAAGAGCCGATTTCAGTTGGATTTGGCTGGAAATAAGGCAGTCTCTAGGCTATCACCACTCCATTTCCCTCTTCTCGAGGTGTCCAGTTTCACACTTCCCCTGGTGGCCTTTCTGTTGGTTCATTGCGGGTGCAAGTGTGCTCTATCTGACTGTTACTCTGCAATCAGTATTCCTTTTTTGATAGCTGAACATCTAGGGATCATAAGTATCAGTGGGTCTACCCATGAATCAAGGCTAGAATCAAGAATCAGATCTTTAAACTAAACGCCACACTACCACTTTCTGCAGTTCTTGTAATTTCTTGGGTTTTTCGAGAACAACTCATCTGAAATGGAACCAACACTAGCTGATCTCTCCTTCCAGCTGAAAAACGTACTCCACGTAGTTCATGACATCCTAGGTATCCCATGCACATTTTCTGAAAAAGAAAACAGAAGCCGGTTTCTCCTCCGTATCATTTGTTGTGATTCGCAAAGAAAACAGGAAGTTCCTCCTTCTCCGTTCGTCGCCTATCCTCTCAAAAAGTTCGTCAAAAGTCCAGCTCATGCTCATCTGCCCCCGGGGACCAATTCCTCTCGTCATCGTTTCCGCTGACACCTGTCCGTGTTTTCTTTGTCCCCCACCACTCTTTTTTCTTTTTTCGACTCCTCATCCCCTTATTTTCGTGTCGGTCCGATGTATGTTTCTGATATTCGAACTTTTCACACATGTGTTTCGAGTCTCGACATAATGGTATGCTTCTCGGGGACCAGTCCTGCCTCCGAGTACTGCCTCTTCTCCCGCTGATCCGTCTCCGATCAACGGGCACGAAAGCGGTGCGCGTGCCAAAAAATGCACCACACCGAACAGAATTTAATTATTTCGCCGCCCTCGCCTCGTTTCGGGAGGAGCCTCGCACTCTTCCTCCCCTATCAACTCTTTCTTCTACTAGGTTGAGCCACAAGTTTGTCTGTTTTTCTTTTGCTTTTTCTTCTTCGAGAGTTTCTTTTTCTCCTGCCTGCTGCGTGATTTTCTGCAACAACGCTGCAGAAAAGACTCTTTTTTCTGAAAAGGGAGTTCCGAACCCAGCAGTTGTGCTCTCACACTAACAGTTCTCACGCACTCTGCACGAACAAACTTTGCTTTGTCAGGGTTATGAGCTTCTAATTAGCTATTCCGAGTGGTCATAGAATAGTATTTCAGAATGATTAGTGGAAACTTTCGAACCCTGAGATGACTCTGGTCATGGATCTGATTCTGGATTCTTGAAAGAATCATTGAATTTTCGTATGTAACTCATCTAAAGGAATTTCACATCTTACGAGATCAGAACTTCCATTGATATTCTTGGAAACAAAAACTTTCCAAAACAAGATGGTTCACATCTGGATATCCATTTTTATCGCAGGGTTTCTGTTTTGACTTTGAAGCTGTGTAATCTTCATTCATGTGATCTTGATCAACCAAAAAAATATGATCTGCAAAAACTTTTATTCACATTTTCATGTATCTTCCTTCAATGAATGAAGTCTAATCAGGGCTTTGAAAAGCTTAAAAAGAGTCAACTGAGGAGCCCCGTGAATAACCCAAATTAAGAGAAGAATGTATCCAAATCCGCATTCTTTCGGTTGGCAAGGTGATAAATCTACGGGGCTTCTTCTCCTCGCTCTGCTCGTTGTTTTGGACTTGGTTGCCCCCGCACGTCTTCTCCTTTCTTGCCTTCTTCTTCTTCACAGACCCGTGCTCTCGCCCCTACAATAATACCCGAAAAAGACAGAGCACAAACAGCGTTAGAGACCAATAATTTGGCCAATTTTGTCTTATAGCCTTGCCATTTCGTCGCTCCTCAAAATTCGCCTCTTCGGGCCCTTCTTCGCCGTCTTCTTCTTCCCCGCCCATCTTTTTCTTTCTAATTACGCTTCGCTATCTGATCGGCCTTCCTCATTCAGCCCAAAAATTCACACCTCTCCTCCTATTCTCTTCAAGCTCTTCTCCTTTTTTGTGTCTCGAAGTGCGAGTTCATCCGAGAACTCGCTCCGAGCGCTCCCGGTTTTGAATTTCACGTCAAATCGACGCGACGCCTTCTGCTCCTTGCCGCCACGTCATAACCCCTCTCCCGTTTCCCACGCCGCTTGCGTACTTCTTCTTTGCGGCACCTCACTCATAAATTCCTCGTGTCCTTTATTCCTTTATCTACACTCTTTGAACTGCCAAGCCGTTTTCGGCAACTGTCCCGAATCTCGATTGGAAATCAATCACGAAATGGAAATTCATATATTTTCAGATGGAATAGGCCCGAACCGACGAACAAGATGAAGTTCCGTTCGCTGGCCCTGTCGCTGCGTGTCTTCGGCGTCAAGAACCGTCTGCTGCAAGCGAATCAGAATGAGGTGGGTCCCGAGGCGAAGCGTCATCTGTCACCCTCGCGCACTTTGTCTGAGGTGTCTTGCTCTTCTCAAATAAATTGACGCATTTGCATTTTGTCTCTCTATCTCTTTTAAACTTGCTCCTTCTTGCTCCTTGCTCTATTTTTGTTCCTTCTTTCCTTTCCTAACATCCATTTGCCAGACAGACCCGGATTAGCGTCCGTCTTTTCGTTCAAAGTGAAAAGTGACTTGTCCCGTCAGCCAACTCATCAAATATGTTTCATCGCCGGAAATTCGAAGGCACCCGTGCTTCTTCCCCCGGAAGTTTTCGTCACCTCACTGCAGATAACCAAATCAGAATCTTCCACTCTTCCACGTTTCCCCCCTCATCCAACTCATCCTTTTCTTCCGTCGCCTCCACTCATCCTCCTGCTCACAGATCGCATTTCATATCAGGCAGAGTGACTTCTCTCCGCTTCACACACTCTCTCCGCAACTCTCCCATTTTTGAGGACCAACCGGACTGATCGAGTTTCGCGCCCTCCGTCTCGGAGCCATATGAACTTCAGAATTCGTCTTCTTTTTTCTGAAAGTGTTTCCCAAAATGGGCACAAGAATGCAAACATCTCGTCGCCTCCCCCGCTTTTCGATTTCAATGCCCGTATAAATACCATAAAACTGTGATGTGGTCGATGGATCGAATCGGAAACCGTCGTCTCCGACCGTCTGCGTCTCCTCCTCTCTCGGCCGTCTTCCGCTGTAAAAAGTTCGACCAGCATCATCCGGCGCAGGCACAATTGTTCGGTCATTCCTTGAGTTTAACTGCATTGTTTCGCTTGTGCTCCAGCTCTATCCGGACCTATTTTCTGCTCGTTTAGCCCCATTTCCGTCCGCTTCCTCTCCTCCTTCCCCTCCTCATTCTCTGATAATTCGATTCGAACCCAACACCCCGGAGAGCCGGGCAGAGAGCACGTGCTCGACGTGTTTATGCCTGCTCTTTGCTTTTTTCTCTCCCCTCATCTCTAGTGTCGAAATCTATGAAAGTGCGCTCGAAAGAACACGAGAGAGATGAGCAAGAATCGGAAGGACTACAGTATGGTTCCTGGGAGAGGCAGATCAGATTGTAGCGGTGCCTCGGCTCAAAACAAACCAGCTCAGCTCGAATTGAATCATGATTTGGAGTCAGATCTGGTTCTCTGAACTGGAATCACCCTTGTGTTATTCAGAAGTGCTTCAGAAGTAACATCACGTCATCTAGAAGTCTGAAAATATTTGATCAGGTGATTGGAAAAGCGATCGAAGGGTTGATTACAACTGATCGTCTTTTGTTATCTTATGATCTGGGATCTTTGATAAGCTTATAACCTTGATCAATATGAATATATCATTGATTTTTGCATTAATTCTTCATTAGACAACCACAATCATTTGGGAAATTTTCATCATACGCGGAATGTCAACATAGTGTTCTGAAACTCCTGATGAGAAATAAAATAGACGCTTCATATCAGAAATCTGCAATGTTTATTGTTCTGTAGTCTTTTCTTTTCGATTCATCTGTTCATCTCGATCTTTTTCTGATATTGCAGCTGAGCAAACAGAAACAGGTGATAAGTTATCAGATATTCTCACTCCGGACCTCCCTCACGCGTTCTCTTTCAAACACCCTAATTCCATTCTCGAACATCTCTGTTCACCCAATGCCACGTACACACACACATCACGTTCAAATTGTCATCACGGTCTCGCATCCAACAATCATCCAACGGGTCGAGTGCGGGAGGCAACGGACACAAAACAAACAGTTGATTTATATATTTTGCGGCAGCGTCTCGATTTTCCATCATGACCCGTGAACCTGGTCCTCCCAAACTTTCGCCCTCGCTTCGATTCGTTCCGAATCCGGTTCCGAAACGATTCCGCCCCTGCCGCCGCCGCCGCCAAACGACACATGTTTCGGCAATTAAAATGATCTCGTCGAAATTGAAATAATGCCTCCTCCCCTCATCTTCCCACCCCCACTTCCCGCTCACATGTGGTCCCCCGGAAGAGTTCTGCGAACCATGCCATCCTCCGGCGCCTTCTCTCGATTCTGTTTGTCGCAATATTTGCGACTGTGGCGGAGGCGCCGGTTGCGGGGCTGGTATGTATATTTAGTGGTTGGCCCCGAGAATTCCATTTCACCTCCCGCCGTCTCTCGCCTCCCGCATCTTCCTCTTCTCTTCCTCCCATTATCGCCCTTTTCCAGACAACTGTTCGTTCCTCCCACCAAACACAACAAACCATTTGTCATCGGGCTCTCGCTCCCACACCTCCTTTGATCGAGTACTCTCATGCAGTCATTCATCATTTCTCGTGTCCACGATATCTCTCATTCTCCGCCTCAAACACCTTTTCCAGACACTCATAACATAAAAACAATTGAAAACCACATCAACTAAAGTGTCTTTTCGCCTGCCACAGTTTTTGATTCTGACGCCTGAATTCATCTTTGTTTTCTCGAATTTCGCATTTTCTCCGAATTTTCGTTCATTTTCATCTGAATTTCCCAAAAACTACTTGAAAAGGTCAGATTCGCAACAATTGAGTGTGTTAGGATAATTTATAAATGATAGTTAATAGTGCATTACTGTCAGTTGATGAGTTCTATCAGTGGTTCCTTCGTAACTAGCCGGCTTCAATCTTCCGTGTCAGATTACTGTAGTGGGGGTTCTCCTAAATGTGATCTTCGGTAACTGTATCCTGAAAGCTTTTATCGTCCAGATGTTCTCTTTCATCTCTCGCTTGACTTCATATTCCATTTCTTCTGATTTCTTTCCACTATAAAACCCGCAATTGTTCATAAAACCGCGCATTTCTCCTCCGCTCAAACAGAACAATCTGGCTCCAAATTATGGGGCAAAAGGCTAGAATTTATGTGTGCCCCCATCACATCTCCAGCCGGCTCTCAACAAAACGAGCAGCAATTTGGGATGATGAGAATCGGCGAAACGAGTGCCGGAGCCGTGTGCTCGGCGAGCCCTGTCGCCGAAATCGCAGTCAATCAGCTCGGGAATGCATCTGAATTATTTGTTTGTGTTCTTCTCCTCCCCTTCTCAGTTGTTAGAGCCGTCAACGACTGCTCACCGCGTCGGTCGATGCCTACAAAATTGCTGTCAATTCCGCTCGCGCCGTCTTCTCGCCTCCTTCTCCTTTGTGTTTATTCTCACTTAATTCGAGCCTATCAAGTTCATTCTCCCCCTTCTTCTTTCTCGTTCCACGTCGTCGCCACACAGAGACCACTCGTCGGATCGGCCAGTGTTTCCTCCGAACAAGAACTTCCCGGTTCGCCGACGAAGTACATCGGAGTCGGTGCGGCAGGACGAAACACGTTCCCTCTGCAATCTCAACTACTTCTTGATCCACCTGATCTTCCAGCCATTCTCAATTACTCTTCAACTCTAAACTCTGATCTCACGACTGGATTCCTGTAAAACAAAGGCAAACTCGGGAGCTTCTCACGTCGGATAGTATTTGCAAACAGCCACATTGTATTTTTGTCCGTCAAGTGAGCCGTCTTGTCGAGCCGAGCACTCTTGAACCGCGCAACCAACTTGTCGTGTCGCTCCCCACATTATCTGCCAGAACTGTTCTCCCCTCCTGCTTCTCTCCAATATCCTACCTGTGTCGCATGTCCGATCCGCTTGTCGTACCGTCCGAGATGCACTTGTTTGATGCCAGCAATTGCAAACTCGTCGCCCATTCTCTCAATTCCTCTCTGAAAGTCGCAACAAAGTGCTCAAAACGGCTTCGGAGCGTTTCGCAACTCACCAATACCCCATCCGAGTAATCAAATTCGCCTGTTCGAAAGTAGAAGGCATTCTCGCCACGAACTCCCTCCAAACCGCCCGTTTTCCCCATCTTCTTATCCAATCCCAAATCACATTTCGTCGCTCGGTTTTGAGCTTCTAACTCGAGTTCACAATCCCACGCCTAGATGAGAAACTGGATCGAAGCTATCTGAGAAACCCTACCAATCTGGGCATTCCGGCAGCAGGTGGAAGGAATCCATCATCAACGGCGTACTGTCCCAAAGCAACTTGGGAACGAATTTCATTGTGCTTCTATAAGAGATATGCATTAAATGAGGCTTTTAAGAGCTAGAAACTCACTTCGAGAATCAGATTCTGAAGTTTCGCGGAGAGTTTGAGACCGCAATGCTGCGGAGCCACTTTTGTAATCACCGAGAACTGAGACGGGCGTGGGGTCGTCACTGAAAACGGAAGTTCGTGAACACCTTCTGAAACCGTCTGACCTGCCAGAATGTTGTAGGAGAGGAGAAGTACGGCACAGACAATGCCAATCGCCTTCAAGTTCATTCGCCAGCCGCTTCTGAAACAAAAAAGTCTCGTTGTTCGTTCCCAAAATAAGCTGTAGTTTGGCAGTCAGCCAAGTAGGGAAGACGTCCTCACCTGCCGTCCGAACTGGTTCCAGCAGCGTCTCGCCCATTCTCTTTGTTGGTTTTCTTCGCCGTCGTATCGTTGTGTTCGTCCTCGGTCGCCTCCCCATCCGACCCTCTGCCAACTGTTCGTCTCTCTTCCGTGGTTTCTGCTATTTGCATACGTACTTACTTCCTATTCTCTGATACAACAACGTACCCATCAATAATAGACGCCTGATAAATACTCTTTTGTTCTAACCGTCTTCTTCTTTTTTTTCGAGAAGTCGAAATGAAATCGAAACAAGAAATGAAGAAGTACGACAGCAAAAGAGCATCTCGCCGCGTGTGCTGTTCTTATCAAAACGTTGCTTGTTACCCTCACCACCACCCAATGAGTAAGCAGTAGACGATGATAACAGACCACACGCCCACTGCCCCGCCCTGAATCTCATTCGAAGAAGAGCCCAATTCGATTGGGTCCCACTTAATTATAGACTCCTTCGCTCTTTTTTTGGCCTCGTTCCATCGACTGACTCGACAGATTGTCTCGAGTCGACGTCGCCGACCTACTCAATTTCTCCATCAATTCTCAATTGAAGTGTTGTGTGTGCGAGCCTCATACATTTCGAAAATCTGAGAGAGTTGGCCAGTTTTTGACAAGAACCCGACCGCACTGAATTTGAAGATAATACATTTAACGAGTCGTTTCTCTCGCCTCTCGTCCTTTCCTCTTCCTCCTTTTTCCTCTTTCTTCCTCCCCTTTTCGCCCTTCTCGACATGACGTTTTTGCGGTCTGACTCGCTCTTTTTTCGCGCTTTTGCAACTCATGCAAAGAGGACCACGGCAGCCGGATAATTAGAGCACAACGGGATTCCCCCATTCACCGAACTTTTGCTTCTTTCTTTCAGGCTATCGATATATTTTCTCTGGATCCGCCGCCAGAGAGCGAGACATCACTGGAAGCGGACTTTGTGATGGCGCAGGCAGACAATGCATGCCGGTAAGTGGACCTGTCTGATAAGAGATAAGAGGGAATCGGGACTTTTAGAGATAAGATTTCAGACGGATGAGCTCAGTTAAATCACAACAGTAAGTACCCTTTGTCTCACCAAAAAACCCCTGTCCGAGAGCAATCTTATCTATCATCAATCACGCCAACATTCTTGAATCTACAAAGTATCTAATGATATTTCGTTTCAGACTCAAACTGTTGCGTGCGGATGTGCCTGCAGATCTACTGCCAGCAGGATGCTCTCCCACTGATTTACAGCCCGCAGTGAATGTAAAAGAGAAGATCGAAGTGAATGGTAACTTCAAATTCATCGCAATTCAATTACCTACTGAAATACAGGAGAATCCCGACTGGTTCAAAAGAAGAAGACTCTCTACCCGGAATGGGAAAAGTGCTGGGACACTGCCGTGGCTGAGGGAAGGATCCTTCAGATCGTGCTCATGTTCAACCAGACACCGGTCGTCGAAGCAACAATGAGGCTGGAAGTGAGTGGGGAGTCCCCGAGGACTCAGAGGGCAACGTCTTGCGCGGCTTCCCCCGGTCCACCGCCATTTGTTCAGCTTCAACAAATTTCGTGTTTATGGCCGAGCAACGACCGACCGCCACGAATTATTACCCCCGGATTTTTGATGTTTGAAGTTGAAAGTTTAGGAAACACGAGATGTGACCCAGAGATTTTTGATTCGAATTGCCACTTTGATTCGTATTCGCAGAACGTGTCATCTTTCTGAAGATCTCTTGATTTTGCCATTGGAACATTTCGGGCTTTTCTAGGTCAGAATCTTTCTTCCCCGGACTCTCAATTCATTAACACGGCATAATCATGTCTTCAATCTTTTGAAATTCATCGTCCTATGAGTTTCTTTTTCCTTCCGTATCTAGTCGTCATTCGACGGCGCTCGTAAATCCACAAGTCCACAATTATCCCCCATGTGAGCCCCCTTTCGAGAACTCTGCTCCTGCCCGTCTCTGGAATTTTTCGCGCATTTCTGGTTCAAAATGGGCGTGTCTTTCCGACTGACACCACCGACTTCCTTTTCCATTTCTGCTCACTTGACCCACTTCGCCTCTTTCCGAAAACTAACTCCGATGTCCGAAGTGCTCAACGAGATCTATGAGACCGTTCGACTCCTCATCAAGGTAATGTCTTCGTGTCGTCTAGACTCCGTTTTCTTGTGGAAACCCAAGAACTGATAAGCAACTGATTCGAGAGAGACACTATCAGATTAGTGGTGACTTCCTTCCGATTGATTGTCAATCTTGTGATAAGAAATGCTCCGGCTCCATAACAAAAGTGCAAGAAGCGGGAGAATCGGCAGAAGAGAGACACTGTCCCCCGGGAACCCCTCCTCTCTGCTTTTTATCCGTCGCTTATCCGAAAGTCGAAGCGTCCTCTCCTTCTTCGACTCCTCCCTCGCCTTTTTTGATATGCTATTTGTGTGTGCTCTTCCACACACACATTCACAAAAACGACGAGATACGTAGCAGAAAAAAGGAGAAGAAGTAGAAAAACGACGAGTAGGAGGGAAGAAGAAGCAGTAAAGAAGAAGAAGAAGAAAGTTCGGAAAACACGAAAACGGGGCGACGATTTTCATAAACCTGCGCGGCGGAGCACACGCATACACACGAGCTTCTCGCAGATAGAACTCAAGTTTTTGCGCCTCAGGGCAATGTTTTGTCCAGTAAATTTTCGCCTCGTTTTCATATTATTTCTCGCCTCTCACGGAGCCCGCCTCCTCCTTCTTATCGCAAAACAACTCCACGTCCCGGATTCTGTTTGGAAGACGTTTGGGGCCTACTGTACCGGCAGAATCTTTTGTGGCGCCTTCGAGGAGACAATGGTTTCTCAGGGAAACCATTTCTTTTCTAGTTCTCTGAATACTTGAATGCATTCTTCTCTTTTCTCAACTGTCAACTTTGACGCCTCATTTCTCACGCATTCCATATAAAATGCGAGACTCCGAACAGGAACCTTGTCAGTGAATAATTCTGGATAACATGATCTGTTTTGACCTACTCTCCCTCATGCAAACCATGTTTTCCGTCCAATATGTTGGATGATAGTGTCATGCGAATCCATAATTCACTGACAAAACGCTGGTTCTTCTGAATGTCTTGTCGTCCGTAGCAAGCGGGGGCTGACGGAGGAGTCGCGGCAGCGGGTCGAAATTGAATTTCGGTTCGAAAAACATACGCGTGCATGCTCTACGAGCCGATTTTCGCGCGTCTTCCTGACTCCTCCTGAAGACTCAAATCAGGGAACCTCAGTGCCGACATGATCACATTCTCCTTGCAGGACATCATATCGAAATGCAAAAGCGACGCGATCACGCACATATGGATCAACACTAAGCCCAACGGACGGATCCTGGCCCAAACGAGACACCTGAAGAATGCACGTAAGTTCTGGGCAAAATATAGAAATTGTTGATTTCGATTGAATTCCCACGACTGGGCACTGCTTTCACGAAAACGTGTCTCTATTTCCCGCGATTTGCATCAGAATCAATCACATTCTCTGAAAATTGAAAGCTTTGCCTTACAAATGTCGATCGTTCAACTCGTTTTGTAGATCTACCCGTTGTAGATGGTTCAGGTTAACACTTCACAGTGTATTGTATTCATCTTCTGCTATAGTTCACCTTGCATCCATTTTTATTCATACCTAGACGATTACGGTAGTTTCTTTGATCCCAAAGCCTCCGAGCTGAATCACGATTAACATTGCGATTAATCGCGATTATAGACATGCCAGTTCGAATCAGCCATCATATTTGCAGAGTGCCTTTTGAGCACAGGTTGGGGCTCTTTTGCCCGTAGTTTAGTTGTTGATGTTACCTGTTGGGTCTGCAAACGACGAGTGCCTCGAGATTTGAATATTTATCTGAATTAGTCTGCACTTTCCACGTCATTGTGTTTTGAGCTGCTCGAATCGGGGAGCATCGCTTCGCCACGTCATTAAATTACACCCATGATGTGATCGTCTTTTCGGAAGGAAAGTGGTATAAAGCCGAGGGCACACACACTCCTAAACACAACGAACTTTTGCTCTCGTGTCACACGAATCGGGAAGTGACATGATACTTCCGTCCATTAGTACGCGTCGCGCTTCTTATCATCCTGTTCTCTCTGTTTCGGCACCTACTCGTTCCCTTCACATCTTCTGAAAACGAAATGAAGCTCCGGACCACGTCATAGGCTCGAACGTTTTCGTGTGATTTCGTGCTTGCTCCGTGACGGCTTCGTTTCTTTCCTCCAGAAGAAATACAAAGCAAACAAAGCGTCGGCTCGGCCGTGCTTCCATCCCGAAATTAATCAAAACCTTATTCGCCCGAAACGCAATAAACTGTAAGAAGAGTGGCCATCAGATGGGCCGTGAGCCGAGAAGCCATTCGGTCGCGTTGACCTCGAAAGTTTCGGATTCCGCTGCAAGATGTGCTTCTTCTCCTTCTTCCGAGGTAAGCCGGTCACAGGACGAAGGCGAAAGTATGCAAATCTCGGTCCCTCTCGCGCACATTTCTTCCCATAGCCGAGGTGCCAATCTGTCGTTTCTAATTTGCATTTTCCAACCAACTCCGGCCCACATTGCCACTTCTGCCACTACTTTCTTTTTGTGTCCCTCGACTCTAATTCGGTCATTTCTCTTAATTTGTCGATTGCCTCGACCTTACCGTATGTTGCGAAGGCCACGCCAAGAAGTTCTTCTTTCAGCTCCAAACAAAGTCCACCAAGAACGTCTAGTTCCATTTCCGTTATGTTTCCTTTCGTCTTCTGCGTCATATTTAGTATCTGGCATACATCATGATAACGCATTCTTTATAAGAGGCCACACACACGTTCGTTTCCTTCTCGACCTTCTACAAAACGACCTCCAGCACATTTGAGGTCTGCAGAGATCTAGATCCTAATCATCTTCTTCTTCACATTTCTCTTCTTTTCCAAGTACGATCAACTCGCCGAAACGCCAACAAAACAGAGATTGCGAGACTCACCAGTTGAAATTAGTTCGAAATTCGCCCAAAAGCCGGTCGCCCGAAGGGGTCTACAAAACAATCAGAGGGGTCACACAGGTGACGTCACGGCCTCATCTCGGTGTATAACTGTCAACCGGTTCCGTGGCACTGTCTGGGCCGTCCCCATCTCCTACAGTGTTTCACGCATCGTCGCTTTTCTTCTGCCTCCGATTCCCTAAATGTTTTGTGCTTCTTAATTTTGCGACGACGACGAAGAAAAGAGAGACACACACACAACATTTCTTCGTTGTTTCGTCCGCGCTGCCATCACCGCTCGCCAACTTGGCCAATTTCTGTCGGCGGTGCCCACGATTTTTGGGCCCAACTAATGACTCCTCCTCCCCCTAATCCTGTTGGTTCCCTCCTCTAGAAGTGTTTGAGTTTCGGCCTAGGCACCCACAGAGAAGCCGATTTACTTGTTACACGAGGCCACAAACAAATCTTCGTTCGTTCATTCAATCGTTTCAGCGGATGACGATCACCCTGTAGAGGACATCATGACATCCCGCAGCAACTCTGGTCCAGGTCTACAACGTCGTAGAGGTACGGTAGCTGTGTGAAGGAGACGAATTCAATGTTGTTGTTTGTGTTCAGGAGCGATAAAGCATGCGCGTGTCCACGAGATCCGCGGTCACCAATTCGTGGCCACCTTCTTCCGGCAGCCGCATTTCTGCTCGCTCTGCTCCGACTTCATGTGGGGACTCAACAAGCAAGGATATCAATGCCAGCTGTGTTCGGCCGCTGTTCACAAGAAATGCCACGAGAAAGTGATAATGCAATGTCCTGGAAGTGCCAAAAACACCAAGGAAACCATGGTGAGCCCTTCCTTTGTTTCTTTTCAACAAGTTATTGTTTTAGGCCCTAAAGGAGCGCTTTAAAGTGGACATTCCTCACCGTTTCAAAGTCTACAACTTCAAAAGTCCCACCTTCTGCGATCACTGTGGCTCTATGCTCTACGGACTGTTCAAACAGGGACTCCGATGTGACGGTGAGTGATTCATCTATTCACTTATCAATTCTGGCGACAGAATCCTCTAGTGGTTGGCTATATGTAACATGTCTATTTCAGTATGCAACGTGGCGTGCCATCACAAGTGTGAGCGACTCATGTCCAATCTATGCGGTGTGAATCAGAAGCAGCTGAGTGAGATGTACCACGAGATCAAGAGAGGCACCCATGCCACTGCGAGCTGTCCGCCAAACATTGCCAACTTGCACATCAATGGAGAGACGAAGAGCAATGGAAGTCTGCCGAACAAGCTGAAGAACCTGTTCAAGTCGCACCAGTACAGCGTGGAGGAGCAGAAGGAGACCGACGAGTACATGGACAACATCTGGGGAGGTGGCGACGGACCCGTGAAGAAGTTCGCTCTGCCGCATTTCAACCTGCTCAAAGTTCTCGGAAAAGGATCATTCGGAAAGGTTATGCTGGTGGAACTGAAGGGAAAAAACGAGTTCTACGCGATGAAGTGCCTGAAAAAAGACGTGATTCTCGAGGACGACGACACCGAATGTACATACATCGAACGAAGAGTCCTGATCCTCGCCAGCCAGTGCCCGTTCCTCTGCCAGCTCTACTGCTCTTTCCAGACAAATGTGAGTTGAAGTGCCACCTCTGCTAAATTCTAATTCCCATCTTTCTCAGGAATACTTGTTTTTCGTAATGGAGTATTTGAATGGTGGTGACCTGATGCATCACATCCAACAAGTCAAGAAGTTTGATGAGGCACGTACACGTTTCTATGCCTGCGAGATCGTAGTGGCTCTTCAGTTCCTCCACTCGAACAACATCATCTACCGGTCGGTGGAGCATTCAGAAGACAAGCATTCAATGTGATATTTTCAGTGATCTCAAACTCGACAACGTGCTCCTCGACTGTGATGGTCACATCAAACTGGCAGATTTCGGAATGGCCAAGACGGAGATGAACCGGGAGAACGGGATGGCCAGCACATTCTGCGGAACACCCGACTACATCAGTCCAGAGATCATCAAGGGACAGCTGTACAACGAGGCTGTCGACTTCTGGTCGTTTGGAGTTCTTATGTACGAAATGCTCGTCGGTCAGTCACCATTCCACGGAGAAGGAGAGGACGAGCTGTTCGACTCGATCCTCAACGAGAGGCCCTACTTCCCGAAGACCATCTCGAAGGAAGCAGCCAAGTGTCTATCGGCACTGTTCGACCGCAACCCGAACACGCGTCTCGGAATGCCCGAATGCCCCGATGGACCCATCCGACAGCACTGCTTCTTCCGTGGTGTCGACTGGAAACGGTTCGAGAACCGACAAGTTCCTCCGCCATTTAAACCAACAATTGTAAGTTTGAGCGTATTCATTAATCACAAAAACGTCAACCTTCTTCTAGAAATCCAACTCTGACGCCTCGAACTTCGACGACGACTTCACGAACGAGAAGGCTGCGTTGACGCCGGTGCACGACAAGAACCTGTTGGCTTCGATCGACCCGGAGGCCTTCCTGAACTTTTCCTACACCAACCCTCACTTCTCCAAGTAGTTCCTCTGTATCTCTGCGTCCCCCTTCGCCAACCGGTATCCCGTCAGAAAACTGTGAATCTTCGTCTCTTCGCATAATTCAGCCCTCCACAGTCATCCCTTGCTCCGCTCATCGCTCTTCCCCATTTGGTCCGACGTGTAAAACATTTCAATTCCTCTCTGACTAGCCCCTAGTTCCCGACCTACTAGACCCTCCCCGATTGCCATAATTCCCCGCAGTAACTGTATTTCATATCACCCGACATCTCTCTGTTTCTGTCGCTTCTCCTGTCTAGAACTTCTCGTACTTCGTTTCGTTCTGTCCTGTATTCTGTTTTTCTGAACAACAATCTATATATGTAATTTCCTATTTCTAATATCGAACAGAGGTTTAGAAAATAAAATTGAATGAACTTTTGCTGGCAATTACAGTGTTACTTTTTCTTGTTTTTAACTGATTTGGGGCTACTTTTAAGAAGAAGTGTAACACTTTTATGAATTTATAGAAATCTTTTCAAAAAACAAACAACAGAATCAACAAATGTTCACGGGATCTCTTCAGAACTGAAGGTCCTTCAGCCGCTTCCTCGTCTCCTCGTTCTCCGTTTCCTCTTCTCCTGCACACCCACATCCTCCGCCAGAACTTCCACATCCGCCCTTCTGAGACTCTTCTGATTCTAATGAAATCTTTGATTTCTTCGTCTTCCGAACGCCCAGATCAGTGTTTCCAGTGTTGAGACCTTCGATCAACAAACATGCTTTGCACATTCGCTGACTTGTCATGTAGCCGCATCTGAAAACAGAAATGAACAGAAGGATTCGGCTAATCAACAAACCGTTCGCAGGTCTTCAACGTCGGCATCTCCACTTCCTTCTTCACTGACAATTTTTCACCGCTTCGGATCAGATCGAGGATAGCTCTCGGATGAATCTTCTCCAGATCTCGAACATACTTTCTCGAATATCCTCTGTACGCATTCGGTGCGTAGATGCATTCGGTATAAAAGTACTCCAACTTATTCGTTCTCGCGTACATCACAATATCTCTTTCGAAACAGTACTTGAGTGGTTTGGCACGTGGCAGATCGCCTTCTTCTCCTGTCACAATGTTCGTACACCGTTCTAATCTTGCGATATCTCCGCGTAGCACGTTCATCAGTACCGTCTCCGCCATATCGTCCGCGTTGTGTCCTGTCACCAACTTTGTCGCCCCGATCTTGAAGGCACCTCGATCGAGAGCTTGTCTCCTAAACACGCCGCAGAACGTACAGTTGTTTTTCTTTCCGATCTTCGATACGATGTCGTCCATCGTCCATCCGTAGAGGTCTCGGTAGCTCAGAATCGTCAGCGGCAGGCCGTACTCGACCCGATTCTTCTCAACAGCCAGCAGAGAATCGTCCCTGTAGCCTCTGATGCCTTCATCGATCGAAAGAAGCTGTAAGTCGAGTCCGTAGTCGTGTCGGTCGTTCAACGTCTTCATCACGTAAGCGAGCACAGTCGAGTCTTTGCCTCCGGAAGCGCCAATCGCGACTCGTTCTCCTCTCTGCAAAACTCTCGTTTCCACACGTTCCTATTCCGAGAGTAAACCTTGAAAAGTCCGTTGCTGACTATCGTCTCATGCACGTCATTTTCGAAATCTTTGCTGAAACAAGGTCCGCACAGCTGTGAGCCGTCCTTAGCTTTTCTGATCTTCGCCGGATTCGAGCAGTTTTCTTTAGACTGGCACGGTGGTGGTCCACGACGTTTTTCCATCTGCACGAATGCTTGAGACTTTATTAGAGGCGAACAAGACTCAAATAATTCAAATTAGATTTGAAAAACTCTTTCTCAAAAATCGAAAACTGGTAAAAATTTATATTATTTATTACTTATTTCCTGCAAAATAACACAAAAATTCGTTTTCTTCTTACATTAGAAGATAGTCACAGATGTGCAATATATACAATCGAGTACACTATTCATTTGATTAGTTTGGGCTTCCTGGAGCGCGAACGGCAAGTGCTCCGAGCAAGAATGGGCAGTTATCGTTGAAAACGTGCACCTGGGGAGCGAACTCGGAAATCAGCTTGAGGGCAAAGTCGCAGTACGGGAAGACGTAGAGGATTCCGCCGGGAACAGTCACGACGCCTGGAACAAAAAGTTTTTGTGCTTAAGGATTTTGATTCAAACTCACCAGCAGCGTCTTTATTAGTAAAGTAATTGACCAGGGGCTGCAAGTCTTCGAGCTGTTTCTTCCCGGTTATCACTCCAAGACTGAGCTCCTTTGAATTGCACGCGGCGAGTTTCTCGAACAATATGTTTTGTGACAATAGGCTGAGTCTGTAAATATATTTTGTGATAAAAGAGAACAAGTTTGTAATATCTACCTTTGAGTGATCAGAAGTCGAATTGGAGCATCATCTTCATCACGGAGAAGTTTGATAACAAGACGCTCGGCACCATAGATCCGATAAAATTTGACGGCGTAGTCGGTTTTCTTCAACGCCATCTTTCCACTCCATGTCGGCGCGTACGTTGCATCGAGCTCTTCATAGGTGCTTACACTATCCTTCGGAGATCCTGGAGGTGTTCTCGGACCGTTGGCACCCGCCGGAGATTTGGAAGCACGGCGTTTCCTCATGAATTGCTGTTTTTCGGGTTGAGCAGTCAAATCCTTGGCGTAATCAACCATTATTGGGTTGTTGCTTCCGGGTAGAGCGTTTCCTCGTAAATGACGACACGCTTCTTGGGACTGGTGTGTGTTTTCAAAGAGAATATACGCGTGATTGTTTCCGTTCTTGTACTCAATGCTGTCCACGTATCCATACTCTCCGAACGCCTTTTGAAGAGTATCCTTGCTGCACCACGAGCCGAGGCCACCGACAAACAGCTTCCGCGACACCTGGCTTTTTCCATAACCGATTTTCATTCGTGAACCGTTGTTACGCAGTGAACGCTCCTGTTCTGAGTGCTTCGCTTCGACAGCTTGATCAACTGTCTGAAACATGACAAACGCGTAGGCTGCGTCGGTGTTGACTGGTGTCTTAATGTCGATTTCTTCGACTTTCCCATATTTATCAAACAGATGGCGAATCTCCCGCTCCTTCACATCTGATGGCAAGTTTCCAACAAAAAGAGTCCGCGTCGCCTCATCGTCATCTTGTTTAAGTCTCCATGTTGACGGTTCCTTCGCTGGGCGGCCACGGTTACCTCCAGGTCCATCTCGACGATCTCCTTGTTGTGCACGGTTAAATCGATCAGGAATATACTTTCCCTCTTGATCTCTGAGGATTCCGGCTGGATCACACTGAACGTGCTTTCCGAGCACGTCTTTCAAACGATCCATCATCGCGTAGCGAATTTTTCGAGCGCACTCGTTTCTTTCGAAGTTGACGTACGCGAGACGCTCGTCCTCCTCTGGGTTCTTTACAACTTTTATCTGGAAGTAAGCTAACTTTATTAGCAGAAATGTTACCATAACAACGTACCTCAAACGGGGCATACTTTCTGAACTCATGAGTGAGTTTTGTTTTGATCTCTTCACGATCGAGACCGTCGTCGAATCCGGAAATGCGCAAGTTCAGGTATTCTTCCGGAGAGTGGCTTCCGAATCTCTCCCTGAACAATACTAGGTTTAGAAGAGTACAGCCATTAAAAGTTGCTTTACCTATAGTAACTTGAGAGTCCATTACAATTTGGCCGATAAGCGGACCTGCCGCGTTCTTCTTGCATCCGAAGCTGAAGGAATACAGATACGTACGAATATCAAAGTGACCTAACATCGTGTGCATTTTGGAAGAATAAAGGGAATAGTGAACAGAAACTGAATGGGTACAGAGACAGACAGTTGGAAAAGTAGAAAGAGTACTAGAAAGAGTGCTAACAGTGAATTGCAAGACAGAATAGAACAGGCAGACAGATAGTGAACCTCTGAAAATAGACAACGACGCTGAACGCGGGACACAAATATCGGAGTGCCCACACCGACACAAATCAATGTTTGCTTATTCGCCAACGCACTCTGCGTTTTTACGTAACGGTGTAGCCGACGGTGTTTGCGTACTCTGAAATGTTGACCGTATTTTCAGAAATTAGTCGGACGGTGCATTCGCTATTGTTCTCCAGACATGTTTTAATATTTCATTGAAAATGTTCTTTAAAATAAAAAAAAAAACATCTCCCGTTCAGTAGCAGGTTCTAAAATTTTTTCCACAAGCAAATCTAAAATGTCCCAATAAACTTTCAAACGACACTCCGCAATCCCGGTGCTTGTTGTTTATCCTGCACGTACTCGGCTCGGAAAAGGGCGCTTCATGAGAATTCCTCAAATTTTCAGCCGTATTCGTGCGTTTCTTTGATCATTCTTTGCATCTATTGTTTTGTTAGTGATTGCGTTATTCGGAAATACAGGTGCACCTCCCTTTTCCTACCGAGTTCGCCTTTATTCCGTTATCTCAAATCTTCTAAACATATCGATTGAAGTTCGAGTTTTCCAGAATGGTTGCCGCGTCCGCCACTCGCAACATGCTCCATCAATATGGCCGTCGCGCCATCGGAGTTTCGATGGTTGCCGCCGTTGCGTCGACCGCCGCCTTCTTCTTCGGATACGTCCAGCCAAGACACGAGAAATACGAGCGTTTCTTCGCGTAAGTGTTTCTCAAGTCTTCTTCAAGCAAGAATTTTCGAAAAGCAACTTTATAGTTACTATTTCAATGAGTTGTACATCTCAGAGCCTTCATTTTGTGCAAAGCAATACTAGTGCTCAACCGTATTGAACAATTCACCCCTACACTAATATCTGTGCATAGGATAACAGAAGAAATACAACATTGTTGTGATTGTTTTTAAACTTGTTTATTTTGACTCTCCAAAATTTAGTGAAGCACAGAGCTAAACAAATCATTAAAGTCAGCTTTGATGCGAGAAATGCACTGTCCTAATTTTCAGCAACTATGATCCGTACACCAGAATGAAGGAGATCTGCGCCGCCAACAAGGGATACATGCACACCTGCCCACAGGAGCTCGCCAAGCTGTACGAAGAGAAGAGCAAGCCAATCGCCGATTTGTAGATGCATTCAACTTCGATACACGCAATAATGTAGTTGGATTCCTCCTTCAGTGTTGCGACATTCTCTTAGCTTATTTTCCGTCGAATAAAGATGTTCGTACTCCCGTTACCCCGCGTGTGTTTCGGCCAGAAGAGGTGTGCTTCCTCCTGCCTTGTGTGTTTCTTTTCCGTCCCTCCGTCCCTCCGTCCCTTGACAACAATTGCCCGCTCTCGACAAAAACCCTCGCTTCGACCGGACTCTAATTGGTTCTCGTGTCGCTCTGCTTTCCAAAGCCGATTTCTGTGTTTCTGTGCGTCCAAATCCAACTGCATCGAAAGACTGCAACTGCTGAGAGAGATAGTATCTGCCTGTCCACGAGGTCTAATTGCCTATTGAATCAGCGCCACCTAGTCGACCTCTAAACTCGTTGTTCCGTTCCTCTCCACTTGTGGTTTTTTTCTTTCGGACACCGGGAAGAAGAAGTTATCGAGACTCCAAAGTTCTTCCTCCGCCCTTCGTTCTCAAACTGCAATTATGGTCGGCCGGCAATAACTTTACATTCGGTCCGCGGTCTCGTTCGCAATCAGCCCGTCCGCGACGGCATTCTTGAGTAATTGTCGGCCCGCCGCCCGTTACTCCGTCAATAGGACCCCGCACACATCTTCCGACCGAATGGTGTCACATATCGATCGAAACTCGAGAGTGCGCAGTGTCGAGAATGCTCTGATTCCGAGAAGAAAAGCGTGTGCTTTGGTGATACGCCGCCTTGTTCCATTCCCTGAACACTCATGAGCAGCTGTGACTAACACCTGATGATCTGCTCAAAAAGTGCATTAATTCCTATTTCAGTTTGCACTTTCTCACGTCCACATAATCAGTTTCAGAAGAATACATCCTCTATTCTTGTACATTTAATCTCCTTTTGTTCGTTTGTTAGCCTGATGAATATTCGGTATCTGACTACTAGGAAAACAAAAAACAGGTCATTTGACCCCGATGGCTTTGTCCTTCCGACTAGAATCTTCATCCCCCACTCTCATATTTTATTATTATCATTTAAACATCTTCTTTTGCCAATTCATTTCCCACATAGTTATCAGGTCTTGAAGGCCACGAGAAGTAAGTGATAAACTGCGCGTTATCAGTAAGAAACTCGCAAGTGAACCCTGAATGCTGTTCACAAAAGCAAAGTGAAACAGATAAACAGAAGAGAAACGGAGAGAATGAAACTGAAAACTGCACTAGATACATTTGAAAAACTTATGGTTTGACACGGAAAACCACTGTTTTTTCATAATTCTTCAGCTTCTCGTTTGAACTTTGGCCCATTCTCATAGATCCGTGGAACAATTACTCTCCAGTACTCCCAGAGTCTTAGAGAAGTCTCTCCGGTAATTTCTGATTTGTGATCATAATCGTTTATTGATCAACAACAATTACTTCCTTAGCGTTTTCCGCCAACTGGTGATTAGACGCACACGACTTAATAGGTTCTCCGCTACGATCATCAAAGTTTTTCTGTTCACGGTTCTTGAATGTCAATTTCATAACTGGCAGAGCGAGAGAAAGAGGCGAAAGAGCAGGTGCGGAGCAGGCGGTGAAGCGCAGAGCAGCAGCACAGATGGGCGAGTTATGTCAAGTTCACTGTGTACACTTTCGCAGCAGAAGCAGAGCCCGGTACCACTCCGCAGAAGGCCTGTTCTGTGAAGTTCTGTGCCCTCTGGATGGTAGTCCGGAAGCGAGATGACAGGAAGAGAACCACGTCGGTAACCGTGGCGAAGTCGTCGTCACTGGACTAGTTTTTGACAATTCAGTCGCGTCGTCTCTCGCAGTCTCTCTCGTGTTTTCAGTGCTGACCGAGGCAGAGCAGCACCCTCCGCTCGGCACACACACTCGCCCGGCACACTCAAACACGCACACGTATACATATCTCCTTATATTTTGTTGCATGCTCTCTCTTCTCCCG
>LR539952.1:345742-646594 GCA_900536315.3 Caenorhabditis becei | reverse complement strand
TCTTCTTCTTCTTCGTTTTCTTCTTCTCCGTCGTTCGCTCCTCCGAATGCACTCAGTTCCTCTTTGCAGATTGCGAATGTATTAAAACAAAACTCGGAACGGAAGCGATGAGGATAGAGCACCTCACGGTCTATCTTGTATTAGTAACCGGTGAGTCAGTCTCCGAATTCTCTGGAAGGAACCTTTTGGGCGCAGGTGTATTGGCTGTTGACGACGAGAATCTGGAGGAACGGACGGCTCACTTCGTCAAGACCCGACTCGTTCCGGCGTTGAAGCTGGCGGAAGGTACGTATTTTTCACAAAAAGAGAAAGAGGCTCGGTAAACAAACCGGGTGGTCGAACACGAACAATATTCGAGGAAAGGCGATATCGGTTGGGAACACTCGAAGTTTCACTCAAACTTACTTGTTTACTTTCTCCTGACTGTGCAATCAGTTGCAACAAGTCTTGCGAAAAGTCATTTATCAACAATTATTTCACAATTCCGTTACAAGAAGAGTTCTTTCAAATATGGATGAAAAGTTGATGTCCTGATGTTGAACATCTTCTTGACGAGTTTCTGAAATGACGTGATGCAATGGACTGACCTTCTGAAATAAAAATTCCGATCCGGATGATCTCATAATTGGTTTTCTAGTCGATTCACAATTCATTTGATGCTCGGGAGGGAATTGAATTACTCATAGGGAGTGATCCAGACTCATTAATATTAGAGTTAAATTGAATTTCGGAAAAACGATTCAAGTGTTTTCATTGGAGAGAGCCCCTATTTTTGTCTTTTCACAAAGGTGAAACATGACACTAATCCAAGATGACGTCGTCATCAGAGGCTAATGTTGTGTCAAAAAGATTAAGGATTTTCAGTTGTGCAAGTCGACTTTGATCGTGTCCACTTGTGTTTATGCTCGAGAGAAAGTGGATGCAACGCACGGACGCATGGCTGGGTACCGGGACTGGAAGGATTGGACGATTCTGAAAAGTTGCTCTACGAAGTGAGAGAACATCTCGGAAGTATCACCTTATCCGAATGTTTCAGAATACGTGCTACACAGATGGAAGCTGCTACCAGACGGCCCGACCTGCTCCAGCAATCGCTTCGTTTGGATGCATGGACATGAAGCTGAGGACGGATGAGACCGAGTTCCAGGACACGGCCTCGAAGGTGTGCACGAACATGACGTCCGGCAGTCATGCGAGTGTCTGGATCTGCTGTGCACAAGGCAATTTCTGTGCCAACCAGACACTCATGTACCTGGTACGCAATTCCTAGGATATCAAAAGGTCATTGCTCGTTTCAGCCACCCGCACCTGCTGAATGGTCTTCTGGATGGCTCTTCCCCGCGTTTCTGATCTTCTGCTTTTTCTTCGCCGCTGTCACAATCACTGCAGTCATCAGGAAAAAGTCTTGGAACTCAAAGTGGAAGTGGTACATGAGGTTCATTGGAAATGAAAGTTCCGAAGGTGTTCACAATGCGGATTCAAGCCGAGTAACCAGCACCTCCGCATTCGAACGGGCCACTATGAGCACCACGGACGGCTACTACCCAGAAAATATGCCTCCAAACGCCCTCAGAATGCTGTTGCTTCTAGAAGAAGAATCAAATGATTTGAACGAAGGGCCGGGGCTGACGGAGAAAACGATCGGAAATCAAGTAACACGTTTAAAAGTAATTGGACGCGGAGGATTCGGAGTCGTGCACTGGGGAGTGCTCAAGGGCGAGAACGTGGCCGTGAAAGTATTCCCTGCGAGCGGATACACAGCTTTCGAGAAAGAGATCGAAATCTTCGACGTCGGAATGCTAAGACATCCAAATGTTCTACGCTACATTGGAAGTGACAAAATCTGTAAGACTTCACCGTTGTTGCTTTCTCAACAAGTTCGTTTTCAGATGGACGAAATGGCGCGGAGTTGCTGCTTGTAACGGAGTTCCACGCAAATGGTTCCCTTCACGATTTCCTCGGTAAGAATGTGATCGATTTGATGACGTGCTACAACATGATGAGATCGGCTGCGAGTGGATTGGCGTTTTTGCACAGTTCGGTCGCTGGAAGTGAGTTAGAAATACAGTTGATTATTAAAAATGGGTCATACTCAGAATCAGCCAAGCCCGCAATTGCACACAGAGATATCAAAAGTCGGAACATACTGGTGAAGAGCGATCTGAGCTGCTGCATCGGAGACCTTGGGCTCTCATTCAGCCACATGAACACTGCGGAGAGAGTGGAATTTCCGCCAAGTCCGACAAACGGAACAGCCGTATGTTTTGATGATTAGAGCAACTATCTAGATCTTGAATTCAGAGATACAAGGCTCCCGAAATTCTGAGCCAGACACTACAAGCGGAAGTATTTGAGAGCTACTTGATGGCTGATATCTACCCTTTTGCACTGGTCATGTGGGAGACGTTATGCCGGTGTGAACATGCAGAAATCACGGCAACTGAGCCGGAGAAGGTGATTCCGTACGTGGAGTACTCGCAGAGAGATCCAGACGACAAAGATATGAAGACAATTGTGTGCGATCGGAAACTGAGACCGTCGGAGAACATGTTGTGGAGGAAGTATCCAGTAAGAATGAAGATCGGAAAATGGTTGCTCAGAAGGAACTGTTTCAGGAACTCAACTACATTCTAGACATCATCACCACTTGCTGGACCGCCAATCCAACTGCCAGGTACTCGGCCCTTCAAATCAGAATGCGACTGGAAAAGAAGCAGACGGCGTTGAGCATGAACGGGTCGGCAGGTAGTGGAAATGCAATGGTTGCCTGGAGTGATTTCAAGAGCATCCGTGGAGTTTCTGGGCAACCGGTAAGGGATTTCGAGATGGTGCCGATGGGGCCACCGCCTTCTCTGGTGACCCAGAGGGTCCACGACCAAGGTGAGCAGCGAGAAGGACCACAGACACTTCATCCAACAGTTTCAGCCACTGTTGAGAATCGAAACGGGCAATATAAGGGTAAAGATGAAATGAAGGATCCGCTTATAAGCTAACACGAGTGTCCCTTTGTTCTGTATCATACTGTAGGTACCAAGTCTCTCGCTTCCATGTACATTCTACTCGTCCCATATCACTGATCTCGCACATTTCTCTTTGTCAGCACGAAACCAACTTGTCTTCTCACGCCCTTACCTCACCCACACACCCTTCCTCGTCAACTTGTGATAGGTCTATATTTCATACAGCTTTACTCGTTTTCAATCCATCGTTCTGGTAATTTGATTACCGTTCTGTTCGTTTTCTCCCGTCGTTTCCGATGTTTGTATTTTGAGAATACTGCTAGTCATCTGTTTTTTTCCTTACTCTTTTTCAAAAAATTTCATAAAAACGGAGGTTTTCAAAGATCTCTGGATTAATAAAAATATGAATATGTTGAAAGAGAGATGGAATCCAACGTACAATACAGAAAGAAAAAAGTTGAAAGTGCACCAGGATTGAGCTTGCTTTCGGTTACGCAGACGAAAGAAATTGGAGGGTCACACGTGGAATTTCGAAGAAGAAAGGTGTGTGCAAATGGAGATCGGAACATAAGAAGTGTGGAGCATAAAGCGAATCGGAGCATCGGTGCCTAGTCGCCGGACGGTCTATTCCTCGTCAGACCGTCCCAGCTTGCCTCTTTTCCGGAAGGGGCTCACTTCCTGGTAATGCAGCCCGTTTTCGGCGCTCCCAGACGTCGTTCTTGCCCTGAAAATGACGATTTCTGGAATGCAGTAGACACTGTTTCACTCGAAACACGCTGTTATAAAACGTTTCTCTCAAGTCAGCTAACACTCTGACTTTTCTCAAACGTTTTCTTACTCACAACAAAAACTTAAAGAAAGTTGACTTTTCTCTGATTTTCAATAACTCAAGTGCCTTTCAAGACACATCCTTACCCATAGTTTATTCGAACATTTGTCTGAAATTGGTCTTAATAGTTACAGTAGTGCATAGTCGAAACTTTATAAGTTCTGGTGAAAACTCACATCCATAGGCTTCCATGAGCAATAAGGAAGTGGCAGACCATCTGGACCAGTCGGGCACGGAGCATCCAGTCCCGGTATGCCTTGATCTCCCTTCTCTCCCGGCGGTCCCGGCCTTCCGTCGATCCCCGGCTCTCCGTCATTTCCAGCTGGTCCCTGTGGTCCCTGAAACTTTTCAATCAGATTCCCATCCTTCAGAAGTCCTCCCCACCACGGGCCCCGGGTATCCTTTTGGTCCCTCCGGCCCTTGCTTGCCCTGGAATTGTTTTGTTCTTTTTTGGTTCACAAAACACCACTTCACAACAAAAATGAGTCACGGATAGAGGGGAAAATGAAAGGACCAGGATGCCACTACACCCACGTACCTGTTTTCCCTCCGTTCCATGTGGTCCACGGAGTCCCATTGGTCCTGGAGGTCCGGGAAGTCCTAGTGCTCCGGGCTGACCTGGAAGTCCTGGTGGTCCCAGATCTCCTTTTTCTCCGGGCGGCCCAGGAAGGCCAGGTGGGCCACGTGGTCCTGATTGGTTTCCGACGTTTTCAGCTGTTCCCTGGAATTAGACTACAGTAGGCTGAGCTTCTCGAGTGGCGACTAACTGGTTGTCCTGGGAGTCCCGGTGGTCCGATGTCACCTCTCTCTCCTCGATCTCCAGAATGACCTGGAAGTCCTTGAGGTCCACGTTCACCTGAAGGACCAATCGGACCATGATGTCCCTGAATACTCAACTATTCAAAGCTCAATCCTTCGTGATCTCACCCTAGGTCCTGGCGGTCCCGGTGGTCCAGGAATCACACTCTTTCCCCTCAATTCGTTGATATCTGCAGTCAACAACGGCATCAGCTCTGTCTTCAGCAAAGCCTTCACGTCCTCATTGATAGTTCCGTTCGGAGCAACCAGTGATATTCCGTGTCGACCCTAATCAGATTGGAAAAGGTAGATAGGAAAGAAACAGAAAAAAGAGAAGAAGTCATGCACATGCAGAAGACACTTCACACTCACTCTCCGTCCTCGTTTTCCTGGAGTTCCTTCGGGTCCCGGCAGTCCCATGTCACCACGTAATCCCTGTTCGCCCTGAACAACTAGAAAGATTAGCAGAAACACACGCACAGAACACGCCATTCCGGTCAGTCAAGCAAGAAAGAGCCTTCCGGGAGCCACCTAACCTACCTTTTCTCCCTTGTCTCCGGGTCTTCCGTCTCTTCCAGGAGGCCCTGGTGGTCCGACGAGAGCTTTTCCTCCGTTCAGAAGATTTGCTGCTCCTGGAGATCCCGGCAGTCCCTGGTCTCCAGTGTCTCCACGTTCTCCGCGGTCACCCTTTTCTCCCTGAAAAGGTTACTGTACCCCAGTTTCTCCGAACATGTTCCAAGTGACATCACAACATCCTTACCGGTGGACCCTGTGGCCCGATAATCGTTCTTCCAGGCTCTCCAGGCGGGCCTGGGGGACCCTGAACTCCATTGCACTGTGATGCGTGGCATACACCTGGAGGACCCGGAGGTCCCGGTGGGCCTTGCGATCCTGGTGAACTGATAGTAGAGATGGATTGCCCTCTGGGGTAACTGGATAGGAATGCAGTGTCTCCCTGGAAAAGCACGGTACGATCTCAACCACGACACGACAATCAAATGAACTGAAACCAACAAACCTTCTCTCCTCGTTCTCCCGGCGGTCCTCTGGCTCCTGGGATTCCATCTCTTCCCGGATGGCCGGTCTCTCCCTTCGGTCCGATCTTCGATTCTCCATCGAATCCTGGCAGTCCTCTGTCTCCCTTCACTCCGGGTCTACCGTCTCTTCCAGCAATTCCGGGCGGTCCCGGAGGTCCAGGAGGTCCCGGTGGACCTGTATTCGAAGCTGCGTGATGTCCCATTGGACCAGTCTGTGAGCTGATTGCTCCAAACGGTCCGGTCATGACTCCTCGATCTCCCTTTGGACCTGGGAACCCTGGAGGACCAACTGGACCTCGATCACCACGATCTCCTTTTGCTCCTGGCGTTCCCTGAAATCAGTTGATAATGAGGGGCATTTCGGAATTGAATTGACGGCACAAATGACATGCAAATGCTAGGAATGAAAAAAAGCATACCGGCAAACCGCGGGGACCATCCAAGCCGATTGGACCCTGAATTGAAGTTGCGATTTGGTGGGTTGTTCAGGATCGTGAGAGGGAGTGATAGTGTATGTGGAGTGAGACGCAGAGAATCAAAATGTTAGAAAGAATCGGAAAAAGTTGTCGAAGATCTCTGCGTCAAATCATTCAGAATGATCGAAGAGTCAAGGGACTTAGAGATCCTGCCGATAGTAGTTTCAAACGGATGAACTAGGACTCTTATGTCCCCGGACACTGAACACTCCCAATGATAGTGCAAAACAAAAGGAAATGTGACAGAAACAAGTGGTGAAAAAGGAAACAAACCGGGAATCCAGGGTAGCCGCGAAGTCCTTTCGGGCCCTGAAAGTGATTGAAATAAGAGAACTGAATGAGCGTTGTGCGGAGGAACTGAAGCTGTGCGGGTGTCCCCGATGCGAAAATTACAGTTTTTGAAGAAGCAAAGCACTATCACCATCTCAAAACTACGAAAAGAAACTGTACCGGTGGGCCGGGCGGTCCGGGCATTCCTCGAAGTTGAATGGCTTGTCCGTCTGGCGAATACAGCATTCCATAGGCGCGCATCTTACGGGAAATGGTTTCATCTAGGGTCTGAAAAGGGGGAAGGTCACGAGACAAGAACTGGAAAACAAGAAACAACATTGGAAAGAGGCACTCTTGGACGACGGTAGTATGGGGCTGGTAGACCTGGTAAACCCTGAAATCATAGAGTTACGACATTGAGATTTCCGCTTTTCGGGGAGGTGTCTAACTGAATTGTGATGGTTTCATGTCACCCACTGGCCATCCAGGCGATCCTCGCAAACCCTGAAGTACACAGCTAACGAGTATTTTAAATTTCGCGCCTGTTCGCAACTGCGCTCTACTGAACTTGTTTTTGCGTCGAATTTTTGCAAAACTTTGCGTGGTTTTCAGCGTGAAATTCTAATCTTAGCCATTGTAATCGTAACCACGTCATAAAATTTAGTCGTCACTAAATTGTTAATTGCAAACTTTCCGCAGCATCACGTTGTCAAAATACCAAACACTTACGGGTGGTCCAACGGGTCCTCGTTCTCCTGAAACACATAACTGTTATCATTACTTTTTGACTCGTTTCGTCCCGAACCGGCCGCTATCTCCCCCTGTCGCTCTGCGCTCTCCCAAGGAAAAACACGCATGAACACTCTGCCCCTTTCACCGCTGTCGACTACCCTCCGAGTAGTATAGGCACACGGCCTCTCGCTCGTTCCGTGGCCGTGTGGCCTAATGGATAAGGCGTCGGTCTCCTAAACCGAAGACTGCAGGTTCGAGTCCTGCCTCGGTCGAAAAATTTTGCCGCTCGTGATTCTTCCGGGCGAGAGTAAAAGATATCAGAGGATTCTCCAGAGAGCTGGCAAATTGGTGAGAGGAGCACTCGCCGAAATCACTTCATCAATCACATAGTGTTGGATTGGATTTGAAATCTTTCCGAACAATCAAAGTGTAGTGGTGATATCCAGGCAATGTGCAGAACGATTCCATTAGATTACGTCACTAATGTTTTTGCTCGTTCAGCTTTTATCAGTGTGAACAATTGGAATTGGATGTGTTTCTGGGTGATTTTCTTCAGTTTCGGATGGACGACAAGAGCATGTTCCGTCCCGCGAGATATCAAAACGCTTGTCAATTGCTGATGATCAATTTGTCACTTCTTTCATCGAACCGACCACAGACATCATGTCATTGCGTCCCCCAGTCATGTTGTAACACAAATTCCCAGCTCTTCCGAGAAACATCGGAATACATTATACTATCCAAATAAAGTTGGCGCGTGTTTTACAGCGACCGGGTGTGTCCCGTTGGTTTACAGCACTTCAAGTGGCTGTTAACGACATCTGGAGAATGCTTACCTGGTGGGCACATGCACGAATTCCTGACTTTCCGGCTCTTCACCACGTCATCGGGACTTTCTTCTGGAGACGTCGGCGAAACGGGGTCCATCTGCAAACAATCACTTGTATCGCGAAGAGCTCTCGTAACTCGCATAATTTATGGGCTCCTCTTGTCAGGAGTCCCCCGTCTCGAAGAGAAAGATAACACATTTTGAGTTATGGCCGCGGCGTTTCTCAGCGAGTCTGCGGGAAGCCATCACGACGAATTCGCGTCAAACTACCGTCGTCCCGACCCGAAACAACAAATTTCACACGCATGTCGTTCGTCATAAACTCAATTTGGCATGTCACTGTCAAGGCCTTTTCTGGCACAAGACCTCCCTGTCCATACAGTCGAAATCAGCTTTGCGTCTGCACAGAAACCGTAATTGACGGGAAGGTACTGAACATATGTCGGGGATGGTACCGATCGAACAGTCGTAACCACCAATTACAATCAGGAAAGGTGCGAAAATTATAGAGGCGCGCATAAACGTGGATGACACGACGACGAATCGCCCGTCTTTTTCGTATCCCTCGCTTCTGATGACGGTGCCACGTGTGTATGTGTATACTTGACATTTTAGACCCCGACAGTGCAAACGAAAACAGCTGGACACGGGCACATGTACAGGTGGCCGAGTGTTTGAAGTGCGACGAAGATCGTGTTTACAGAGCAGGTGATAGTCATGAAAATCACCATAACGAGCGGAAGGCATCATGGATTTCGAGAGGTTTCTGGGAAGGCTCATTATTTGAGAAGCTCTCGAGATTACAAATGTTTTTTTTCCAGTTAGGAAATGCTTTTGTTTTATTGAATTTTCGATTCTAAAGGATATTTGGGAACTGAAAGAAAGCTCGAAAACCTGGCACATTGTCCCTCATACCATTCCTAACTCATTATTGTTTCTCAATTAGTGCCGAGTCGCGCACTCAAGATGTGCTCTCGACAGTAATAAGATATGTTGGTCGGCAAGGCGTGGCACTATTACTCGTCAATCATTCATACCTGTGCGGCGAGCTGATCGATGCGTCTCTCCAGAGTCGAGATGCGTGACTGTTGAGTTGTGAAGACGATGCAGATGAGCAGGAACGTGAGCACGTGTGGCACGGCGGCAATTACAAACTGTTTGTCTATTCTGATTCTCGGCGGCGTGATCCACGGCTTCTGTGGCGGCCAGCGGTCCGAGACGGTCGATGAACCATCCGAACCGACAACCACCACGTTTCCAGATGGTGAGGGCGACGTCATCGAAGGGGCGACGTCTTCATGCGAAGCTTCTCTGAAGGCGTCATGTTGATAAGCGAAAGTGAGAGAGTGGGTGAGAGGTGAAGAAGCAGGGACACCTGTTGCACACTTGTATACAAAAACGGTGGGAGCGGATGGACCGGCGTCTGCCTATAGACACGCGCATCAGTTTACGACTGTCTTCTTCCTTTTTTTGCGTACTTGATCGAGGCTATTTATCGAGGAACGAAACGAACGCAAAAAGGAAAAAGAAAATGGAAAAAGGCTTTCACGACTCGACTTCATGACACCGAAAAACTGATGATGGCGTCGCTTTATACGACTGCTGCATCCTTCCTCCTCCCAGCTATTATAGGAATACGGACGGAGACGTTCGCTTCCTCTAAAAGTACACAAAAAGATAATAAATTGGTGGGGGAGGCCGCATGGCGCCAGGAGAAGGGAGAGTCCAATTAAGGGAGTGTTGCAAGAGAGGGAACGAGTGGAGGTCAGTGCAGGGTGGCAGGACGGAGAAGTTTTGAGAAGAAGTACACAAAATGGGTGATAAATGCGCGAAACGATCACGACTTGGTGGTGATAACCCTCAGTGAGGGAAGCCTCAGAAGCCATTATCGCGCAGTTGATAGGGCCAGAATAAACAAAGATGAGGGCGAGTAAAAGGAACAGGAACCGGTGGTGGCCGGGCAGATATGGGGCCACTCTGGGCCATTCGACCAGTTGATTAAGATGGTAAATCTGACAGATTGATCTGGATTACGTAACGGTTATCTGGGAGAGAGTGTGCGGGACGGAGAGAATCAGAGATGGTCGGAAGCGGACAAGGAGCCCCGGATGCGCAATGGTGATGTTATCAGAAGATTGTTGTGTTTATGACAACGTGATGACGTGGAAATTTAGAAGTAGGAAAGGACAAAGATGATAAGGATCCAAGGGTAGACAATAGGATTACGGAAAGACGGGCGGCACGGCTAATTGGCTTCAATTCAGGAAGCGGTCATCGGAGGCCAGCTGGACACCGGGCGAGTGATATCGAATCAAAAAACGAGCCGGCTTCTGCTTTCTCTTGTCTCATCAATTGGCCCCTCTTAGTATCATTCGTCTCGGCGAGAGGAGACGGGGAGGCGGCACCAGCACTGCCGTTGCTTGTCCCAAGGACACGCCCACTTTTCGACAAATAACACGTAGAGCAAGAGACCGGTAAAGGACAAATGAAGGGATTGAGAGGAGACATATGGAATTGATTATCAGCAGTGATAAAAGTATAAGTGGGATGAAAATGGCACACAGAGAGATAGGTAAACATCTGAATTGAGTGAGGAGAACACGAGTCAGTGAGCCGAATTAGCATACACTGGAAGAGTATAAAAGTGTAAGGGGCTCACGCGAGGAAGCAGTGCGGTGTGCAAAGAAGAGGTTAGAAGTTGATTGAAGTTGACCGATGAGTCGAAATGAGATATGTTGTGACACCTCTCGTGTTGTGTCGCGGCTATCTCTCCGCTCCGGCCTCCTAATATTTTGTCACCCCAATTTTTCACAGACCTCCCGCCGTGCTTCCAGAACATCTTGAGAAGGTCCATCGGGTGTAACAAAGTGGCCCCAGCGATAGTTTATTGGCTCGGAAACACATGTTCTTGACGGGACACGTTCACAAAAAAAGAGGGCGCCACTCCCCGAAACGAAAACTTGCGTTGATGGAGTAAATGGGAACAAGATGCGATGAGAAGAACTCGATTGGTTCCAACGGTTTGCAAATCAGTAACACTGGTGCATTTCTGAACGGAACGACTGAGGAAGCGCGGGATGTGAACACCCAATTTGGATGGCTAACAATGTGACAAATGGCAACTGTCAGGGGAGCAAAAAGATAATTGAGGTGTGATGCAAACGGATTATGAACATGTTGCGGAATCTCGTTCGGTCAATGTGGGAAAGTGTACCAGCGAACGGACGGACAGGTACGGACTCATTTGAATGGATGACTGTGTTTGGACGGATCGGTGGAGCCGATTACGCAAGCAAAGTTCAAGGGTCCCGGACTGATGTATGTGTATTTGGAGACAGTTCTGACCGATGAGTCCCTGGCTCAAGAGGATAAGTGCCTCTGGTTTCCCAAACTTTTCCCATTGCGTCAGTTGTGAAATGCACCTGTTGGAGGTTTCTGTCGGTTTCGATCAAAGTGGAAAAGAAACATGGGTTGTGGGAACACGATGTAATTGATGGGGTGGATCGAATCATAATGTATAGAGATTCGTGGTGAGTTACGGAAGTGATAGATGATAGTGATGATGGGAAGGGTTCAGAAGTCAATGTGCTTCCGCCTGAAACTCTTCCGAACTGATCCGATGGAAGTAGTTGTCCTGAACTGTGACCGACTGCACCCGACACGCAACCCATTCGTGTTCCCATCCCTTCGGCCCCACTTGTACCATCTTGTTGCACAACACGTCCCGAATGGCGCAACAATCTCGTTCCTCGCTTCCTTTTTCGGTAACCACTTGAGATATGTGCCGACCGCACAAGTTTTTTGAGGTATTAGCCTCTGGGGACGGACGGACGGACGGGCCAGAAACAACCTTTGTCCACCGGCAATCGTCATCAATTTGTAAGTAAGGAATCATGTTGCGAAACGATTAATTTGAGGACGTAAAAATGAACAACGGATGGATGGAGGACGAAAAAGTCTGAGAAATGGAAGAGGTGGCGATATCGGGAAAAGTAAAGATGAGTGGCGGAAGGGAGGGGAAAATGGGAAGCAGCACCTCAAAATGTAAATGAAAGATACGCGCCGGGCCATTGTTCTTTGTCAGCACTTGTAGCTCTCTCGAGCTCTTCGTACCACTGCCCCACGTAAACTCAAAACAATACGAGAAGCAGTGAGTCGCGTATAATCATCGCATTGTTTGCCGAAACGTATACACGCGAGTCTGCCAGAATGCGGTAATAATTACCAGAGGAACTTTTGAAATGGGCTGAGGAGGAGTATGCACGAGGAGTTCGACTTTATTTACATGTTGCATTACAGATGGAACTCAGATAGGGGTCTGACAGCGTCTTCCGGTGAATCCGAGATTACAGAGACACGTCAGTTGGTTCGTGGTCCCCAGGCACAGACCTCGGCCGTTGCAGTCACGGGCAGAATCACAGACGGCTGGAAGATGATATGGATAACTAAAGACAGTGGAGACTCACTCTCTTCGCAACTCTTTCCCGAGAATCCGAGTTGACAAGCACAGATATAGGTCCTCTTGGTTCCAAGACAAGTTCCCCGATGGTTGCAGTCGACGGGTCCGCAGGGTTCCAGATTCGAAGCAGACAGCAGTCCGTTCTCTTCATCCTCTTCCCGTTCCTTCACTGATTCTTTCAGACTTTCCACCTGAATTCTGATTCCTGAACCATTGAAACCCATCACCCCCTACCGCTCTATCGAGTTCCGCCTTCACTTCCTCTTGAATCTCGTTCCTCTCTTCGACCGCCCGTTTCCTCTCTGCCTTTTCTTTCTCGTTTTCATTTACCTCCGTGTCTGAAAAACGGTATATTCAGAGGATACCGGTTCGATGAAAACAGAGTTCATAAATAACGAAACAGTTCAAAAGTTCGCAAGATAATTGCTTTGAAAAAAAAGTTGAAATTCAATTGTGTCATAAACCGGAACTTCATGAAATCAAAGCAGTTATCACTGGAATGGACGTCTCTCTGAAGTATTTGACCCACCGGAAACATCTACTTCTCCTGAAACAGTTCTGTTTCCAACTGCATAGTCTTCATCGGTCACGACGACTTCGTCATCTGCACGAATCCACGTGGCAACGGAAAACAGAAGAACCAAAGCGAAAACAGTCTTGATGGGCATTCTCTGAAAGGAAACTTAATGAAGGAATGTTCCGGGTTGAAAGGTAATAATAGTGAAGATCGTCAGATATATGACTTGTTATGTGGGTCAATTGAGGGGTTGGCTTCATTCAGGGAAAACTTAAAAATCGGGGACGTAGTGACTCGTGGTGGCGAAAACGAAAATGGGCGAGAGAAGGTTACGTAACAGTTTTGTGCCCCCTCGTGGCTGGTTTTGAGTGGATTCGCTTCGGATGCGCAGTCAGGAAGCGTGTCGAAATCGGGAGACTCCCGCGAGGCAGAAACCAGATGATTGCGACAGAGTCGGGAAAGGAAGTGGTAAAAAGAGGAAAGAGGCGGGGCGATCGGGAAGAGTACACTTGATAACCAGATCAGAAGGCGTGAAGCTGCTGACAGAAACACTTCAGAAGACGTTGGACATTGTTGGATTCAGGAAGAATCTTCTGGACATGAAAGGATGCATACTTTATGATGGACAACAACAATTATTTCCATCGATGCAGGGAAACAAAAGATGACATTACTGAACATATGACCCGTTTTCAGAAACTATAGTTATGAAACATACACAATTTCCGCCTAAAATTTATTGAGACAATACAAAAGTTTAGTAATAGGTCTCTTTGTAGATGTATCCTCCTGGGAACTTGCGGACGAAGAACCGACGGAACTCATCGTAGAGGGCGATGGCGAAGGCGAACGGCAACGCAAGGAAGCCGATTTCCAGTCTGAAACTATGTCACAAACCAATGCACAGTGGCTATTGTAACCTGAATCCCTGAACTCCAAGAACTTCGTTGACGAATGGAGTGTTGAGCACGAAAGTAGCCAGGAAACAGGTGAAGATGACCGAAGTGTTCAGAACATGGTTCCTGAAACTTATCGATAGCACAGAGTCAGAGGAATTGCGGAACTCACTCCAGTCCCTGCATAACCAGAGAGTTCTTGCGGGTTTTCGAAGCAAACAGATCTGCCCATTGGGTTACGACGATGGTGAAGAAGAAGGTTCCGTAGCAGCACGACTCGAGCGCCTTCCGATTCTCGTAGCTCCACTGCTGGCCGTAGCTGTCTTCCAGGTCGTCAATGTGCTTGTTGTCCCATTGCTCACTGAGGTTGACGAGATCTTGAGGGAACCAACCGTTTGACATCATAAGAACTGGAAACAGAAAATCACGGAAAGTCCAGGGGATCAGACCATACCGAAATAAGTCGTGAAACCAGCACAGGCTTGAATAGCTCCAATTTGCAGATAGGAGAACATGACGAGTCTCTTGTTGACAAGTTTGTCATGGACCGGGTTGCGAGGAGCTCTCTGCATAATGTCACTCTCGGGGACTTCGTAGGCGAACGAGATAGCTGGCCACAGATCAGTTCCCAGGTCAATCATGAGGATGGCGATGATGGACATTGGAAGGGGGAGTCCGAAGAGAACATACGACATGAAGGGGGTGATCTCTAAAATACGAAGATTGTAATAAGGCAGTCTGTATGGAATCTGCACCTGGAATGTTACTGGTCAGTGTATAAGCAATTGACTTCTTCAAGTTGTCAAAGATCAGCCGTCCCTCCTCGACTCCAGTTACAATCGAGGCAAAGTTGTCATTGAGAAGGATCATGTCAGCAGCCTGTTTCGAGACGTCAGTTCCAGCAATCCCCATTGCGATTCCTGCAAAACTTAAAACGTCATCTAACTACCGACAGAAACTGAACCGATATCAGCTTTTCTGAGTGCAGGCGCATCGTTGACTCCGTCTCCAGTGACTCCAACAACGTTTCCGGCTGATTGGAATGCTTCCACGATCTGCAGCTTCTGTGCCGGAGAAGTTCTCGCAAACACGATCTGATGGTAGTTTGTCACGATGGCTTTCAGAGTCTTTGCCGACATCGTGCTCAGCTGCTCTCCGTGAACCACAATCGCCCCTGTCGGCCGCAGTCTTCCCTTTCCGTAAATCTCATCGCTCGCTGGATCACATTTCGGATCGTGCGTGACAATTTCAGTGACTTCCTCGTTCTCCTCGATAATATGGACCTGGGTGGCAATAGCACGTGCAGTAATCGGGTGGTCTCCGGTGACCATGACAACTCTGATTCCGGCGTTCTGGCAGACTCTCACGGCTTCTGGAACTCCAGGACGTGGAGGATCGATCATGGCGATGAGACCAAGGAAGCGGAGGTCTGGAAACGACTAACTACTTGTGGAAACCATCTGAAAACTCACTTTTGACTGGGAAGTTAGGATCCTCCATGTTGAACTGAAAACCGGGCGGATACTTGTTCGGACTCATCTCGAGATCACAGAATCCGAGAACTCGTTCTCCGTACGACCCAAGAGTCTCATACGCTTTCTGGAACTCTTTCTCAAACTTCTTCGACACGTTCTTGGTCTCTCCGTTCTGATAATATGTCGAGCAGAGCTTCAGGATCTTCTCCGGGGCTCCTTTCATAACGAGAAGGTTCTGTTTTCCAGACATTGGATGAATCGAGAGTTGATACTTGTTGGTCGAGTTGAACGGAATCTCTCCGATCTTCGGCATCTCTTTTCTGAAGTCGTCGACCTTGCCGTCGCCTCGAATCATTTCGCAATATCGCATGATCGCCACCTCCGAAGCATCTCCATTCACAACTCGCTTGGCAAGAGGAACATCGAATTCAGGAACCTAAAAGGAATCGTAATGCGTCTAAAACAGGACACTAATCTTACTCTGAAATGAGCCCTGCTGCACAATGTTGCACATCTCATCAGTTTCTGATAAGAGTCGCTCGCCAGATACTTCTTCTCTCCACGGTAGTGCTCGTTCGGCGGCAGAAGCTCAGCGTCTTTGATCTGTCCGTCGAACCAGAGATGGGTGACAGTCATACGGTTCTGCGTGAGGGTTCCGGTTTTGTCGGAGCAGATGGTTGAGGTCGATCCAAGCGTTTCGACTGCTTGGAGTTTCTTGACCAAACAGAACTTCTTCCTCATTTTGACGGCCGTTAGGGTCAGACTCACCTGAAATAGGAAGTTCCCTTCTGAATGACACCTAACCACTTACCGTAACAGTCGGAACAATTCCTTCTGGAACATTTGCAACCACGATTCCCATGAAAAACACGATAGCCTTGAGAAGAGGATACTCGTAGACGATGGCCAGGACGAAGAATCCGACTCCAACGGTGAAGGCGACAACGGAGATGATCTTGATGAAGTGGGAGATCTCCTTGGCCAGCGGAGTCGGCCCCGAGTCCACCTGGGTGGTCAATGCAGCGATTCTTCCGACGACAGTCCGATCTCCGGTTCGAATGACGATTCCCTCTCCGGATCCTTCTAGAACACTCGTACTGAACAGGCACAAGTTCTTCGTCTCCAAAGGGTTCTTGCTCGTGAAGTTCGTGTTACGCGACTGTGGATCGGATTCTCCAGTCAAACTCGAGTTGTCCACCTTCAGTCCTCTGGCCAGAGTGACTCGCAGGTCGGCCGGAACTCTGTCTCCTCCTCTGAACCTAACCAGATCTCCGACGACAAGATCTTTGACTTCAATTTCCTTGGTCGTTCCGTCTCGGACGACCAATGTCTTCGGCGGGATCATGTTGGCGAATGAGTCCATCAGATTTCCACTCTTTCTGTCTTGGTAGAAGTCGAAAAGTCCAGTGACAGTAACGACACAAGCCAGAATCACAGCCATGTACATCTGAAACTACTAGTTTTCCCGAGTTTTCTCCCATTCACCCACATTGTCTTTCGGAACTTCCTCGTCTTCGCTCATTGACAGATCCATTCCGTATCCGATTCCAGAAGCAATCGCAGCACACCACAACAAGAAGTTGAACCCACCGAACACTGATCCAGCCAGTTTCACCCACTTGGACGTCTGCTTCGGCGGAGTAAGTGCGTTCGGACCGTCGCGTTTGAATCGGTTCGCCGCTTCGGCTTCGGATATTCCGGCAGTTTCGGAAGACGTGAATCTTCTGAGGAGAGCATCGAGCGGGATCTCATGGTCATCGATAACGATATCCTTTTTGAGCTCATCCAGCGACTTGTTCGCTTTTTTCTTGCAGAAGCCGAACATCGTCGACAAGAGTTTTCGAAGAACTGACTCAGCGAGAAATAGAAAACGACGATTTCAAGAAATGAGTACTCCCACGTCACCAAACAACTCACGTGGAATGATAATTCTATCCTATCTGCTCCAAATTTCCAATGTTTTCCAGCGTGAACCTTCCTTATCTATCTGAAAGATCTAGCGTGATGCTCCACTTTTAGGCCCATAAATAGCCGAGTGAATTCGCCAGAATTCACAAGAATCTTCTCTCGACCATCGGTTTCTACTCGCCTCGACTAGACTACCAGCAGCTATGGATCAAATCCCGCCGTACGAGTTCAATAAGTACGTGTTCGCCGCACGTGCCGCCGTCGTCACCTGCTCCTCGTTCGAGCTCCTGATGGTCCTGTTCGGCTCGCTCGGCGACAGCAACATCCTGGCCAAGCTCTTCTACTTCATCTTCCTTGGAGGAGCCGCCGTCGTCTCGGCGCACAACATCGCCCTCAACATCGACGGCCGTGAGGAGATAAAGAAGGTTCTCGGATCGACTGACAACGAAGTACGCGGAAAGTCGGCGGCTCTGGTGGCCGCTCCCGCATTCGCCGGAGTCTTCGTGTTCCTGTGCGTCTCGGGACACGCCTTCTTCTCGCTCTTCGTCCTCATCCACGTCCTCGCCTCCATCGGACAGCTTGGACTCGAAGCTTACGAAGTCAGCAAGGGAGGCTCCGGAGCTGCTGAGCAATCCCAGGCCGTTCCACAACAATCCGCCCAGGAAGCCCCACCAGCTCAATAATTACTGAACTGTTGACTTGAAATGAATAAAAATGTGTGATTAAAGATTACTGTATAATCTTGTTGTCAGGATTCATCACTCTGTTGCTTCTTTGTTGCTTCTTCGAACATCTTTAAGACATTTTTCCGCTTGTCAAATGCCTACGTTTTCAGAAAGTTGAGGGGTCGGGTGTCTATTTTCAAGTCAATTAGCGAGGGCATGACCTTCCTCTATCCACAAGTGACGATTTTTCCTTCCTTTCAGTTGTGTGTACAACACAGGTACGCTCTCTTATTCGCTTCGCTCGCTTCGTCCTCCGCCCTCGAATGTAATTAACCCGGACGGGGTGGGCAGAGAGAAACCGAAAGAGAGAACGACTAGTGGGTATTCTGCATAACTAATCTCTCGACTCCATGAAACGCAGCCTACTTCTGTTCCTTTTATCCCTCAAGTTTTGTCAAACGCAGTATGTCACCCCACAGTATGCCGAAATCAGAGGTAACCTTTCCTATCTCTAGATTAAACTGAATAAACCTTATCAGCCTTTTTGTGTCATTAATTCAGATTCTGACCTGGCTCAGTAGTTTTAGGGAATTGATTTGTCTCGCGAGAGTTATGATCTTTGTTTCATCAGTTCATCAGTTTTATTGTGATTGCAGCTGTGTCTGCGATGTGCAGCAGTGACGGTATCACTGCTTCCATAGACTTCGACAAGCCGTTCACCGGCAAGATCTACTCCCTGAACTACGCCGAGTCGAACGACTGTCTCTACTACAACAACATCGACCGGGACACCGTCCTCTTCTCAATTCCAGCTCACATTTGCGGAACAAAGTTACAAAGGACGACGAGGAATGTAAGTGGTGACCTCAAGAGTCCCGGGAACAAAGACATCGAGGCGTCGCAATCGCAACCGTCAATTATTTCGAGACGATGAGTTGGCATCGCTCCCATATTATTAGAGGGCGAAAGTAGGACAGTGACATAATAGGAGCGGGGGTTTCACTTTTTAGGCCCCGCTTCGTTTTCATTATTCATTCACTTCAGATGATTGATCAGATGGAGAATAGAGTTTACGTGCAGATGGACAAAGACACGCAGACGTCAGCGGATAAACAATTCTCATTTGTGTGCAGGTTGACTGACCCGCTGAAGGCGTAAGACCGAAAAGCCCAGGGAAACGGAAAGATCTTGTTAATTGTTCAGAGTTGCAAAAGATGATGGATCCCAGACAAAAGACTCCTATCAACAAGAACCGATTCGTCCGGTGGCAAGCAGTGTGAGCACCAAGATGCACTCCAGTCTCATGCCCATCAAGCCGGTATCCAAACATTCTGAACAATCACAGTCAACAATTTGTTTCAGTCCGAAGTCCGTCAAGTGTCTGCATATTCCCGTGATTCCCATCTTGGTAACTGGCCAATTCCAGGAGCAAAACCTTATGAACCATCAATGAAGCCTGTGTCCACCTATCCAATATCCCCAATTTCCCCTGATCTGTCTGCTCTCCCTAGTTCCCAGCCTGCCAAAGACGAGGGATACGTGACTCGACCCATCTCCACCGTCGGACAGACTCCCCAGCCGGCTCCGCTCTTCCCGAACATTCCACCGCCTCCCGTTCCAATGAGAAGCCCTCCGGCAGTCGCCCGAGTATTCACCACTACCACTCTGGCCCCTCTAATCTTCACATTTCCCACGACTACAACGCCTCCGTTGCCGTTCCCAATCATTCCTAATGTCCATTTCAAACAAGGAGTCGGAGTCCCGTTCGCCCACGGCACACTCCCCTCCACTAAAGTTGATGCAGCAAAGTGGAACGACCCGAATGCCTATGCCACTGCTCCGTCGGTGATTTCCGATTCGACGACACCGAAACAAGATGAGAAAACGTACCGGGAGCAGCCGCCAACAGCAGATGCACCATTCTCTTCTGATCATCTGAACAACAATGCGATCTTGGAAGAACGAGGGAAACAGGAATCAAGAGAAGAAAAACATCAGACGAAGGTTCAGGCGGATGATCCGAATAGGCAAGCGACAACTTCAGTGTTGAAGACAACTCAGGAACAGCAGATTGAGCCGGAAGTGACTCTGGAAATTCAACGGGGAGAAGGTTGGACAGCTCAACGAGCTTATCATAGTTATCATTTCCAGGTCCGTTCGCACCGCCTGTGACAACTCCCATCAAGATTGGAGACAATATTTCATTAGTTGTGAAGGCGAAGAGTTACCTGAATGGTAAGTCAGAAATGAGTTCTCCAAATGTCGTGTGTACTTTTTCAGATTCTGATCAGTTCGACATGTTTGTCCATTCTTGCTTTGCAACTGATGGAAAGGGTGATACAAAAGTGCAAATGATCGATGAGAATGGGTGAGTTGACATTAATAATCGAATTGAATTCCGTCTTTTTCATACTTGTTTTCAGATGTGTAATCCGTCGAGAGTTTGCATCGCCACTCCACCGAGCCAAGGATTCTGACAACATGATGTTCTACTATCTGATGATTAAAGCATTCAAGTTCCCCGGCCCTGACGACGTCTATTTCTCGTGTACCATCGAATTCACTCCAATGACAAAAGCACCTAATATCTGCTCGAAACTCAGAAGACGTCGAGAGATTCTGGAGCCTGGAATGACGGAAATGCGTCTATTTGATAGTGTCAGCGTCGAGTTGGAAAACGAGGAAACGAGTGTTCGACCAAGTAATGCCACTGAACTGTTTCCCCTCCACTTCCTGTTTTCAGATCACCAAGCTTCTTCGATTGCAGACAGTTGCACCGACGAGAAGTACATCTACGCGGTGATCATCGCAGTTCTGCTGGTCTCCGTGACGATATCACTCGTCTCCAACCTTTATCAGTTTATCAGAGCACAATCTAAGCGATAACACTTTCTTCGACTTTTCTCTTTCTTTTGTCTGTGCGGGTTTCTATGAACTCTTTTTCTCCTTCATTCCGTTTCTATAAATGCTTGCTTTATTGAAAGTTTCTTCTCGAAATCTCAAAGCCGCAGAGAGAGAGATTCGTCACACTTTCCGTTCTGCGCAGTTCTACCATTTCAATTTCGCTTTTGTTTTCCTTCCCATGGGAAGTTGTTCTAGTTCTTGGCCTACTAGCATTGCTTTGCAACAATCAGTTGATCTTTATTTCAGAACTTTCTTGAACTCCACCAGATGTTCTGGAGTGTTAGGTTCAATAATTGAAGCACAGCTATTTCGTCAGTCCTCCTACTTTTGTTTTCATCACGTCATTTGAAAGAGAGGAAAGGCCGACCTGTATCAAATCGGAGTGCCCTTTTCAAGAAGAGAGATACACTTTCTGTTTGCTTTGTCCCAACTCATTTCGATTCTCTCCCCCTCTCCACCCCTTCGATCGCTTTCCTGATCGCCTAACTGACCACTCGGAGTGTCTGGGGAACTCCCACTTACAGAGAGACCTTTCAATTAGGTCAACTGATGTTTGTGTCTGATGACCCTGCTCGCTTATCAGTTCTCCGATGCTCGGCCCTTCCCGCAGTGCCAGGCAGTTGATCGACCCGCTCGCCGTCTCTCCACCACTCTCTCCCGTCCTGTGTCGGTCATTCTGTTTCCTTCGATGGCACCGTCTCTAAACATCCGTCTCTCGTGCCCTTCATATTCCACTTTTATCTTCATTTTTCCAAATTCCTCATCTGCCTTTTCCTCTCCATTTGCCTCCGTCGTCTCAGACAAAGAACATTCGGTAACAGCCGGCGTGCCTCCGCTCGCTTCGCTGAAGGTTCAGGTCGCACGCGCGCGCGAAAAACTAATGGTTTTTTCTTTCGATGTATGCCAGACGGTGGAGAAGAAGAAGAGGAAAAGAAGGAGGAATCGAGGCAAAGAGGGAAACGGAGTCGGGTTTGATGGGCGCCAGATTCGCGCGTCCGACCAGAGTTATCGCAAGAAGAAAGGTCTTATTTCTCATGTCCTTGCAACGTCCGAATGAACACACGGGTTCCTCTTTTTATCTCACTTTTCTCCCACAGGTTGGTCGAATCAGAAATCATCAACCAAGTTTCACAATACTTGTTTTTCTTGTTTTTACTTGACAAGAAATCTGCAAGAACACTAACTTTCTGATTTGAGCTGGCATTGACTTTTGAATAAATCAGGCATAGTTTATTTTTGTTGAAACCCCAATCTATGTACATTGATGGTTATTCGAGACTTTGCGTTTTCTTGCACACCACAGCTTCATGAGTTTACGATCCAGGATCCTAACTATGCATTTGATCACTAATAGTTTGACCCCGTAAACACTTTTCAATGAACTTCCCAACACAGAAAAAACACAGATGTCACAGAAATATCTCTGAAAAATCTCGACTGTTCACATAATCGGACAATCAGGGTCTCTTGTTGTACTCCATGTGCCTCTTATCAATATCTATACTCAGATTCCCCCATTATCAATCTCTGAATGTTATCTTTTTCGACCCCATCACTGGTCCAGTACCGAATGGACCACAAACAAGCGTAACTCTGGTTGGCCCAACAAGTTGCCTTGTTGCGCAACTCAGCATCCCGTCTCGGATTACAGTCGATGTTTGCCAGTGGGTTCTTTGTTCCGCCCGTCTCCGTAATGCCATGGATCCTGTTAGCTTCTCACAAATCAATCAGAATCAGCGGGAAACTGCATGCAAATACATTCATTTGCATTCTGACTAAGCGTGTTCCCCTAAAGTTTATCGGACTTTCCCTTCGGTAGCTCTGGCACTCCAGTCAGTCTCGAGTCGACCTTCATCCATTATGCAAACCAACAAAAGGTTGCATAAAAGGTGCACTCCGGGGAACCCCTTGAACGTGTTCAGAAAATGTCTGTCATCCCTCTCCACCGCTTCTTATGGGGGCTCATAATGCCACCCGTGGTCGGGGACAGCAAGGTCAAGCAGCTGCTGTGTCCTCTCTCTTTCTCTTCTCACCCGGGTGTCATCCCCGGTTCAGTTCATCCATCACTCCCGTTTCAAACACTGTTCCCGTTAAAAGTTCCTACGTAATCTGCCCTAAGAGTGCACACCGCCAAAAGGGCAAAGTTATGTTTGCACAGTCCTTCCCGGGCATCAGATAACCCGTACCTGTCGCCTTTGCAACTCGCCGATCCAGTTTTATCGCACGTTCTCCCTTGATAATTTATAACTCGGTGATGCAAGCTGTGGGACAGTACTCCATATTCTTTTGCATAATTGGGAATGAGAAGCTCTAGAGCATACATTAGTGTGTTGCGTCACAAGCCCTTCTGTCTGCTAATCCGTCAGATTTTCGAGGCCTGACTTGGCTATTAATGTGCCAACGGGTTATGGTAAATGTTGGTTGACACATTCATCTTGTGTGCACGCAAAGCCCTTGTTTGTTTATAGGCCCGAATTAGGACCATGTGCACATAACCGAACGATAAGATATTGTGTTGAGGCCAAGAGAACGCATTACCAACACGTCCATTTCCTTTGAGTCGCACGAGCACCGAAAGATCATGCAACAGTTGCTGGACAACTGACCGTTTCGCCCCAAACTTCCCAACTTTCCGTGCCATCCTGGCCAGTTGTTGTTTCCGTTACTCAACCCTCCAATTACTGGTAGAGAACCAACTTGAAGGTCTTTCGTGACACTACCCGTGAAAACGTATAATTTGTTCATGAAACTGTAATTAGGTGACTGACTGACTGACCGGAGACTGACTGACGGTCCGTCAACGACGTGCGTGTGTCACGTAACACTGGTAATTAGCTCGCGAAGGTCTCATGGGGCGAGGCTTTCGTGTTCCGTCCGGTCATTGAGGTCCCTCCCCTCGCAGCTCTTTCTCGCAGCGTCTCCCGTTGATCCTCCACGGTGAGGTCTGTTGTCCGGTCTCTGCGCTTCCTCTACGATCCACACTCTCTCGACACTCACTCCGGCCATCCGTCCACCCGGTGTCGGGTTTTTTGGCCTGCCGTCGTCCCTCTCAATGCCTCTCTTCTCATATACCCGGTCAGATGAAACGGGCGGTCTCATTGAAACTCAATACTTTCCAAACTCTGACCAGTCAGTAATCAAAGTCTCCTCCAAACTATTCTGTTTGCAATGGATTCATTCCCACCGATAACTGGCTGCTCTTATTTATTATGCATAACTTCAACATTTATCGAACTAAAGTTTGCTGCCCTCTTGTCGTTCATTTGCATTCTTCGGTACCTAGCTATTAGTGTCGTCTGCTAAGTGTCAAGAGACGCTAATCTCGCATCACTATCTCCGCCCGGCATCGAAAAAGACAGTAAAACATCCATCGGTTGCCCTCCGCCTCGGTTTCATCCTCTCGCCTTCCAGTCTTTTATGTCCGCGTGTCGCCTCCTCGGGTTCTTTACGAGCTTCTGTCCGATCGGAGCCGTGTCACATCGAGCGGAAAGCACGATCTCGTTATTGTTGTCGGCAAAACAAGACAGGTGGCCGACGGTCCGCCGGCAAATTAGGCTACCGTCCTCGTAATGATCAGCTGCCACTTCAGCCATAACAACCCGCCATCTGCCTCGAATTTCCGAAATCTCAACGTCTTCTCCCCTACTTCTTCATTTTCTTCTTCCAACATGCGCCGTTTCCCTCCTCTCGTTCCTTTTTCACCTTGAAAGTGACACTAACTTATCAAAACATTTTCTTTGCGGCATTGGAAATGTTTTTTTTTTATTTACAGTATCCTGAAATTTCGTAGCCTTTCCTCCGAGACCCCGCCTACTTTCTTGGACGGCATTCACTAATTGGAAAACTAAAGGCGCAGGCCTAAGTTTTCAGTTGTTGGTCTCACCACGACCTACCATATGCCGCGGCGAAACATGTTTCTTCTCGGCAAATCTCGTAATGATCACTGTAATTTTGCGATTTGTCGGTGTCTTTCGGTTTCCGTTTCGTAACGACAGCTGCAATTCTTTCGGCAGTCCGTTCCGCAGCTTGATTCGTCCTGTGTGACGCAATCAGGCGGACGCGCTCGTGACAATTTACTGTCCATCCGTTAGGTTTATTGTCTTCGCCCTTATCCAACCGGTCACCTATCCACGATCTCGCTTCATTCTTTTTTGATTGATATACTGGCTTCTCAGTGTAAATCGCACCAATTGTTGAGTGTTTATTGCAGAAAACGACATCGACAGTGGCGACAAGTTGTGCAGAAGCACACGTTTTTAGGGTTCTGCCAGGCTTCTGGCACTTAGGATGTTCTCCGCAGAGGATAGTGAATATTATAATAATGGTGAGATTCCAATGATCAACTTCGCTTATTTTCATTTTTCACAGACTTTTATACACAATACAACACTGGCATGAAGCCTACGACGTCAGCGAGCACTCAGCCACGACTTTCGCTAGACAGTGGTTGCGGATTGACCAATGATTCGTTTTACTCAACGGATCTGAGCGAGTCCCAACTCATGGACGTTTCCGCAGCTACCGCTTCTGATGCCTCGTTCAGTTTTCAATCGGGACCTCTGGAATGTTCACCACCAACAAAATGGGCCAGAGTTCGGACACCTCCGAATCGAAAAAAGTCATCGATTGCAACAAAAGAAGATGAGCAATCTCCGGAGTTCAGCTTGTTCACTCCGCCGAACCGAAAACGAGTTCGGTCCATTTTTGCATCGCCGACGAACTCGATGAAGACCCCCGAATCTCTGCGGAAGTCGATTCGCATCTCAAGTCCTTCGCCTTTCAAAGTGACTTTCAGTAAAACGCCTTTAAAATTGTCTAACAATGAAAATGTAACAGGTAGGATGTTTTTCACTGCTTATCCTCGCAATTATATCAAAACACGAAGTTTAGGCTTTCACATTGGTAAAAACGGAGCCTACTACAACAAGAAAGTGAATGGGAGTGCTTCAAAGCGCTGTTTGCTACAAGCCCGCCCTGACGGATTCACAATTCTCGGATCTCCGAATTCTGACGTAAGACTATCATTTCTCCCATAAAACCTTACATATTATGCTTCAGGTACTCGATTTCCCACTACAAACTACCTTCGACGGCTTCGATCTCTTCTCGCTTGAAACTCCGGAAAAGAGCAATGCTGAGCTGGAAACTGGCGACGATTCCATGGATTATCACCAGTACGCTGGGATGATCGAACGGGGCTACGAAACCATTCCCCCAGTTCCGATACGACCTAATCTCGAAAACATAAGGACTGAACCGGCACCAATCGTTCGATCGGCGTCTCGGAATCTGCTGAAGGAATCGTTCGCGATTGTAACTCATCACCCACTTTCTGAAGCTGGAAGGAATATTGTCTCGCAGCCGGTTGAACCACCACTGAAAGAACCGCCAAAGAAAGTTTTACCAGTGCATGCGAGCAAACAATCTGCCAAGGAGGACACATTGCGAGAAGCAAAGGAGAAGGAGATGAGTCCGTGGAGAACGACTCCGTTTGTAACGCCGAAGAAGAAAGTCCCGTTGGTGAGTTGGTTAACTTCACTTTGAAAACATATGTTGGTGCTGAGCAAAGTAATCTATTCAATATCCTATCAAATCAAATAAGAGCAACAACCAAAACTTAACTGAATCTTGTGACTTGTAATCAGAAACATGTCGAACCAATTACTCTATTTGCTTGTGGTAGAACTTCTGGTGTGGCGCCAAATTACTTTGTTGACAAACAGTCGTGAAAAATGTGAAATGAACCTATTATTTGCAGTACTCGGGTCGTTGGCTCGTCATCTCCACTGGGCGCACAATGGCTCAACAGGAGCTTTTCTCCGATGCCAAAAGGTTCTTCCGCACTCGCCGACCGACACCTACTGCTCCGAAACCATCCGTTCCAGCCCGGCGTCTACCAACCATAGCCCGCGTGACTCTGTTCAAGCACCGCTACCAGTCTTGTCGTGCCTGAAAGAGACCTAGTCTGATTACTATCTGGTTTTTCATAGCACAATCGTATTGCCTCTTATATCTGCACCTTTATTATTATCACTGATGTTACGTTCGTACGTGGCTTTGTGCCAATCGTCTATCGGGTTTCCTCTGCGACGTTCTCGTCTTGAATATTGTTTCATCTCCCAGTGATCCGGTGATTCGTTAACCCGTTTTTCCATTCCCAACGCTGTATCTATCTTGTTATTCTGCAATCCTCTAATAAAACTGCCCAACTCTTCCATAAGTGTCTGATCTTCACCTCTGGCCGCCCCCAGTACATTGTTCCGTTCTCCCGATCAAAAAACCTGTGTTTCTAAGTTCAATAAGCGCTTCGACCAACATACAAAACTTTTGTCTGACACCACTACAGTCAGCGTTCTTCAAAAAAGAATGTGGCAAATACAAACTTTTGGTCTTCGCGCACCGCCCATTTCGTGCTTGATCGAGCAGACGAGCCAGGTGTGCCGCATGCTCCATTCGGCTTGAAATGCGTCTTCGCGCGATGGCTTTCGTCGGACTCTTCTGGGTGAGTTACACGTCACTGTTGGCCGTCGTAAACTGAGAATACGGTTTCTCTGCGTCTCTGCACTTCACTCATTCTCTCGCTGAATGGCTGGGAAAGTTGGCCGTTCGAATGACAAAATGGCTCGACCTCTCCCCTTTCTGACGGCAAGCCCCTTTCAAATTCGCTGGTTTCCTCCTCTTTTGATGTCAATTAATTACTTTACTTTCGCGCACCAGTCCATCTAAACACTGTTTTGCCTCCTCCCGGCTACAGTATCTGCACGTTTAGCAACACTTTGATTTCTCTGAAGGTCGTTCTCCACTCGCAAAAAAAGAAGAAATCTCTCTGAAATCGTCGCGGCGCAACGTCTTCTCTCTGCTTCCCGCTTCCTCGGCCGGGCTCTCCAGCTCGGATTCTCTCACTCCCAACACTATTTTTGTTGTTTTGTCACCGCACAAATGGGCATAAACACGCGCCGCCCGTCTGTCTTCTCGGCGTCTTCTTCGCTCTCACCAGGTGCGTGAAATTCGAGAGTTTTGGTGTTTCGTTTCTGCGGAAAAATGGCAGCACACACGAGATTAGGAAAAGGAGTCCAACGGAAAGCTCAATTCGGTTCTTTTTTTTGAAACATTGCTATTTAACGGATTCTGTTTGTGAAAAAAAAACAATAAGATAATGCTACAGTAATCACACTGTTTCTATCAAAATTTAGCCAGATGCCCAATTTGAACACTATTTTTCGCGAATTCGTGTTCTGTTTCGACTCTTAGTCAACAGGTGCATTGTTTCCTACCCATTCTCACTTCGCTAGAGCGCAATTCCATCGAAACTTTCCCACAGTGTAGCCGTGTCGACATGGCAACCGAGACTACACTTGCTTGTAATTAGTCGATTTCTTGATTCATGAAAGCCGTGGTCTGTTGATTAGCCCCTTCAGTCGGCTAAAAATAACAAAACGAGATTGAGGTCTTATTACGATTTCCGTTGTTCCCAGAAGGTTTGTCTTCTGTCTAAAAACTTCAATTTCATAACAAAAACAAACACGTCACGCCCGTTCTTCCTCCATTCCATTCATACTTCCGTTGGGGCTCCAAATGAAACATTAGAGTCGGCTGCTCTTATCACTCTTGTTTTTAGCAGAAACATCTATTTTGCGTGTTCTTTCCGTGGGAGGAACCATTGCTGGTAGTAACAGCTGAACAAAGTGTGAATGATTGTGAACTCTGACCCGATGATTTTTTGCTTCTCGTTGTGCACCGGCTCCATTATCTCCTATCTTCATCTATTCCGCCCTTTCATCTCGGCGGCTCCAGTCATAAATTAGAAACGTCGCATCAGTGATAAGGTGATAAGCGACCGCTCTGCCGCGACGGCCGCCATCAATCAGCATTCGATTCGCAAATGTTATTCTTGCGCTCAGAGTCCATTAGTGTCCTTGTGGCTCAGATAACGGAGCAGCAACTTCTGATTGATAGCGGTTTGGTGACTGATTACAAAACCAAACGCTTCGAATCACACGGAAGGCGCTCCCAGTTCTCCAGGCAATTCTCCCGTTGCTAATTTGATTCATTTTCGGCTTGCAATGATTCATTCTTCCTGTGGGAACAAGACCAATGAAAGAGAAAATGTTATTATTCTCAAGTTTTATATAATTTCATCTTCGCCAGGTGTTTTTCTTGCTTTTTCAGACAAACACATCTATTTTTCGGACTTGTTCGCATTGCCTCTAGGCTGGTTAGAACAGTCAAGTTAGTTTCACAGACGGCAAGGTTTTATGTAATTCGTAGTTGGAGGGATTATCCGATAATTTTTTTAACTTTCCGAAAAAACCACGTCATAAAATCTTTTAGTAGAACGGAATGTGGGCGTGTGTCGTGTCCGTTGCAGTCAGTTTTTCGGAGTAAGTTCAGTCTAGACACTATCCCCGTTTTCTCTCTCGAGAGTTCGGTGGTTTGTTCAGTTTGGTTCGCAACATTATCATTCGAGCCGATCAACCAAACACGAATTCGGTACTTCACGAACGCAATCTTAATAGGATTAGGCCTCGCTTCAAAAGTTGCCCTCCTCTTTTTGTGACTTTTGCAACTTATCGCAGAGTAGAGCGCACTCTCCGCTGTCTCTCTGCCTGGAATTAGGGAACATTGCTCTCCCCGTGCCATGTGCAGAGTTCCCCACTTCCTCTCGGCAAATACGTTGACAAGTTGTTCTCGCGCAAACAGTAGTTCTTACAGATGGTTCACTCCGACAACTCCACCGACTCTTCGGTCAACAATAACAACACGATCCTCACCAACCAGACGCAGTCCGTGTCGCAGCAGCTGAGACAACTGACTGGCAACTCGCTCACGCAGACAGAAGATGTTATCGAATCATGGCTAGGGGTGAGGACATTTCAGCTGTGAAAGTCACAACTCATCTTTGCAGAAGGGCACGTGGGACCAGGCAATGTCCAACCAGTTCGACCAGGATGTGCTCACACCGCTGAGGACTCTCCGCATCGCGCTTCTCGTGGTCGATTTTCAGAATGATTTCGTTGATGGATCTCTCAAAATTGGTGATGGAGATGCAGGTCAGGATCCGAATCTCGCGATTTCGCCACTGAACGAACTTTTGCAAATGCCTGGATGGGATCTGGTGGTTTATACAAAAGACTGGCATCCGCATAACCACATCTCGTTCCTGAGTCAAGCACAGAACCCAGATAGAGAAATGGAAAAGAAAGATCAAAACCGAACTCTGAACTATTTCGACTCGGTTCAGTTCTTGAAGCCAATCAAGACCGAGCAGATTCTATATCCGGATCATTGCATTCAGAAAAGCTGGGGATCCGATATTCACCCTGAGGTGTACGTGGTCCCAAAGGCTGAGTACATCATGAAAGGCGTCGACTCGTATCTGGACTCTTATAGTGCTTTCAATGACAACAACGGACAGTCAAAGTAAGCAAGAAAAGCATTCTTAGAGTTAAAGGAGATGTTTTGTTGCAGGACCGAACTGGAAGACGTCCTTCACCGCGAAAAGATCGACGCTGTTGTCATTGCCGGACTCGCTTACGACATCTGCGTTCGGTTCACCTGCTTGGTAAACAGATAACTACTGTGAAATAGGACAACTCATGCAATTCCAGGATGCTGTAAAACAAAACTTCCTGGCAGCTGTTGTTCCAGAATGCAGCGCTGGATTGACGAAGAAGGGTATCGCCGAATCCGAGGCCGCGTTCAAGCAGAGCGGGGTGGCGATCGTCTCGAAAGATATGGCGAAGAACATCTCAGAAGGAGGATATCTGCCGAACGAATGGGTTCGGAAAGTGGCTCTCAGAAAGAATTGATAAACTGCATAATTCTTATAATTTCCCAATTCCCAATAAATATGTTCTTTTGATGATCTTTAAAAGTACCCTCAAGAGCTTTCGCACAACTGTTGCAGCAGTATCAGTCGGTATTTACATTCCATAACCAAAAGGACAACCAAAGTAATTTGTAAAAACATGATTCACGGTGTGAGCTCGCGAGGAGGCGGTGCGTACATTTATATTACCTCGGCCGCACTGAAGAATGTTAGGCCACGACTGGTGTACTACACGTGTAGAATAGAAGACGCGAGCTGTTTTCTTCCAATGTTTCTCATTCGATCGACACTCGGTGTCGCGTTCTTGTTCTCTTTCTTTGTTATGGCTCTTCTGTTCATTTTTCGTTTTTTATTTGAATTTGGTCTTATTCTAATTCCTGCGACCTTCTTCCGTAGAATCGATTAACTGAGCTGTGAGCTTGCTGCCCAGCTCGAAATATGTTAAATTCGAATTTACAATATAATGTCGAGCATTTAATTTTTCTCTTTTGCTTGAATCTTTTTTTCGAATATTAAAATTTCAAAACAGAAGTATGTCGCGGGATGCGAGTTTATCCCCAAAGTCAGCTGAAATCCGGTTTGGATCTGGCGGCGGTCTCAACGAGCCGATTAATGTGGAAGTTGTTGATGAAGAGAAGGTAAAAATTTTTTCCAGTTGTGGTTTCAAATGTGATTTTTCAGAATCACGGAGCCAGTCAACTTGGATTCACAACCACCATGTCAACGTCTTTCGTAACTCCAGAAGACCTCTCCGAGTCTATTGATGACCTAACAATTACGAAGGTACACTCGAGAAAATCGATAAATTTTTGAACAACACTAATTATTTAGCAGGAGAAAAAGAAATTGCGCCCCAGCAAAGTGGCAGAGGATATAACTCGCAAACGCAAAGACACGACCAACTCGATCTCAAACTTTTTTCATCGGTTTACTCGAGGAGATCGTGAAGAAAAAAAGATTATTGAGGAGGAAGAAGAGGAGCACGTTGAAAGACCTGAGAAACTGATAAGTCCCGAATCGGAAGATAAGTGGTTCGAGTCGAGATCAATCTCCGGAAACGTGATCGGACACGAAGGCGATGCCCAGATGTTTGAATGGGATCCACTAAACATGACAGAGACTCTTGTTCAAGAACCACTCTCGCTGGAACCAAACAATATGATCTTTGAAGAAAAAGGCATGCTGAAGCTGTTGGAAGATTTCCGAAGTGGAGAACTCCGGTGGCTGGACGAACCGCAAATCTCAGCGATGGGAACAGTGAAAGAAGCTCACGAAGACGTTTCGAATATCCATTTGAAGGTCTATGAAATCGAATCGGCAAGAAGAAAAAAGCGAGAGCAGCAAAGAGCCGAACGAGAGCAGTTTCAGTTTGTGAGGAACATCGCGTTGTTTGGACCCCTGAAAATTGTATAATTTTCAGTCGGATTCCGACGATTCGGAAGAAGAACGAGTGATTGAAAAACTGTTTGAGAAGATGAATGCACGGATGGTTGACATGCATTCGGCACTGGACACTGTTCCGTTTTACGATGCTTCGCAGAATCGTGTCGAAAACGACGAGGAGTATTTCTCTTCCTGAATCTTCAAACACTTTCATCTTCTTTTATCGCATTCCTTTTCTAGTCCTTTTTCTTCCCCTTCGTTTAGTTACTCACGTTAAATTATCGTATCCTATTCACTTTGACCTATTATAAATGTAAATATTTCAGGATTTGCCAAACTTCATCAACATCAACTACAACTGAATGTCGAGTAAGTCATTAGAACCTCTACGTAATACCTCTCAATGTTTTTCAGCGTTCCTATCCAAGCTCTTCCCTGGCGGATCCTCTTCTTCTTCCTCAGTCAACTCAGATCTTGGCACAATGGAGTCGTTGTGTAAGGCAATAAACGAGTTGGGTACGGAGAAACCAGGTAAGACTGAACTAACAGTCGAAAATGCAAGCTACGTATTTGTAGAATCGGCTGGAGAGAAGGCTGCCGAGATCGTCCGTAAAAACAAAGAGATCTTCGAGAAGAAGCCGACCGACGTCGAGGCATTCCTGATGCACTGCGATCCTAGCGTCGGCTCAGCTGCCATGGCAGCAGCTATAAAAGGAATGTTCGACGTGTCGGCTGCGAAGAACAACGAGTCGGGAACGGACAGAGCCGTCGAAGTGCTGCACCACTTCCTGACTGGCAACAGTCTCGTCGGAGAACATCTGAAGCTGGTCCCAGAAATAAGTAATTGCTTACAAAGTCTCTGACCCTTTCACAATTTATATTTTCAGTCTTTCCCCTCCTACGAAACATCGGACTTTACTGTCTCGATAAGAAAGACAAGCCGGAAATAGGCCAGAGCATCATTGCCAAAGCGCTGAGCGTGATCTTCCCGATCCAAGATTTTTCGAAAATGCTCACCTCTGCTCACAGCGTGCTCTTCGCCTGTGCCCTGAAAACCAAAGACTACGCATCTGTCGAGCCGTTCATCGACGTGCACATTGACGAAGTGGCTAACGAGAAGTGCGTTACGGACCCGTCGAGTGACAACGAGCCAGTCGCAATGCTCAGCAAAGTACTCTCGAAGGTGAGCTGAAGCTCTGAAATCCTAATCATTTGTTGCCGTTGCAGAAGGCCCATCTCGCGTCGCTCTCATCTTCCAATGCTGCTCAAATTCCATTTATAAATCCGAAGATCGTCCTCGAGTACCTCTACAATGGAGCGTGCGTGCTGATCGAGCTGAAACGATTCGAAGACGCCCTCCTGTTACTGGACACTTGCATTGCGATTCCAGCATTTTCTTTGCAAGAACAACATATCGATGGATACAAAAAGTGAGTCATTATCCAATTTGTCACAAGAGAATCCTTTTTCAGATACGTTCTTCTCTCGCTGCTTCTCCATGGAAGAGTCGGTGATACTCTGGAAAAACAGGTCGGAGCCAAGTCGATAAAAGCCAAGACGGCCGAATATAAGGTGTTTTCCGAGGTAAAATTCTCGAGAAAAGGCAACACTCACACCAAGGTCGAGGAAATGGTGATAAACGCGAAAGACAAACTGAAGAAGGTAAATTTGGTTGTAGTGAAACGTATTAAATAGTAATTTCATTTCAGGACGGAAACCTGGAACTCGCAAGGATGGTTGTTGTTGAGATGAAAAAGAAGACCATTTTGGCCATCGTTAAGATGTTCTCTTCGGTGCGGATCACCGATGTTACCGACCTGGCTCATCTCAAAACTCTCCAAGCGTGCACGGATCTCATTGATCAGTTGGTGGCCGAGAACCGGATCACGGTCAGAGTCGAAGGCGACATGTTGTTCTGGTCAGAAGTCACCCCAGTCCCATCGAAAGAAGATTTAGAAAATAAGATGAGAATGTAAGAAAATCATACCAGTGTTCTCATAACTAACGCCTTCCTTTCAGTGTCGACGATCTAAACCTTCTTCTTATGGATAAGAACGCGTGCCTGAAGGCGGGATCCGGCCGTCTCCGACCATCCGTGCTGTTCAACGACGACGAGGGACTCAGCATGCCACCCCTCGAGCATTAACCATCTTCACTCCAAATCTCACTGTTCCGCATCCCTCCGTCGGGTTCTCCCCACTACTCTCTTCCTTCCATGTATGCATATACATCTGACAACGAATACAATATCTATTTATTTACATCAAAAGTATTATTATTCGCGAATAAAACCATTTTGTACATGTTGTCAGTTCTCCGTAACTGTACTTCCTGATGGGTCATGGTCCCTGAATATCTCTTTAGAGAAGCAGAGAAACCGTCAGTCTGAAGCCTCCCCCTGTTTCCTCCTCTTCTTATCACGTGTCCTTCTCGTTTTCATCGCTGTTTGTCCGTCTGCTTGACCCTTTCGTTCTTTCGCTTCCTGTCGAGAAACCTGTTGTTATTGTTGATTCCCCCTATCGATTCATTCGTCTACCTTCTATTTTGTCATGCCGTACATTCTGATTTCCACCCAAATCCGCATGGAATGTGGCCCCACGATGGTTGGAGACGGCCAGAGTGATCCCCAATTGATGGAGAAACTTGAGGCAAAGCTCACGAAACAACTGGGAAACGAGTTCCAGGTGTGGCAGACATAATAGCTTTCTGATTAACTTCTAGCCTCTTCTGTGTGTTTAGGAATACATAACGAGGTGGTCCCCTCGGAAAGTGCTGAATCAACTGGAAGTAGAAGGCTGGAGGGTGGTCGCGATGGCTGGGATAGGACAGACGTGTGCGTGGACACTGTACAAGGAGCAGTGACTCTCCCCTTTCCGTCAACTTTAATTCCATGTTCTCTTGATTCACTTTGCTCAAATTTTTCCCTCATGTTCAGGCTATCAGACTGACGGTTGTCTTTTTGCATAAATTGATTATAAAAAGCCTAATCATCCGATTTCGCAATTTTCAGAGTTATTTTTCACAGATGAGAAGCAGATAGAGAAACGTCGACACATCAATGGTTCAGACGGCGTCTCTCGTGAAAGTGGCGGCGGGTGTGTTCGTCATGGGCTCCACTGGACTCTACCTGGCACAGAAGTCAGTGCAATGGAAGGTCCGATCACTGCCACACTACAATGAGAGTCTGAAAATTGTTTTCGAGCATCCGAAGGCCTTGGTGAGTGGAGAGGGTGCGAGAGGATGTAGACGCCTCGCCGCCTAAATTAGCCGGCCGTATCGATTGTGTTCAGGAGGCTATTGGCGCGCCGATTTCAGTGGGCAGTGTGGAACTCTCCGATCGACATCACAACTACGTGGACAAAACAAAAAGCAGGGTTCGTTCCGTTTGAATGCTCATTCAAATTCACTTTATTCCAGTTGAGAATCCCCGTAACAGGAGTAGTCGACTGCGGGTTCATGGACGTTCTGGCTGTGCGAGAAACAGAGAAAGACGCGTTCGAAACGGCCAAAGTGCAACTATTTCTGAATGACGGCGTGTTCACAATCTTTGATACGGGACGGTGGAAAGAAGAAGAGAATTTAGAGAAAACGGAGTAGTTTCTGCTCAAATCGTAGGTATTTAAAAATAATTTTTGACTTTTTCGTTGTTGTTGATCTTCAAATAAAATCGTCCAAACAATATTTCTGTTATGCAATTACTTCCCCTGAAATCGAAATGTTCCCGAACATTTTCCAATATCTCTGATGATTTCGAGCTTCTGTTTCTTATATACCTGCCCTGTTTCAGCCCAGTCAACGGGCACTGCCATGGCAATATCGGAATGGATCCAGGCGTTACAAGGTATGTCACTGTCGAGTTGAAGCCGTTCAAATGTTGTTTAGACGTCGCTTGGCCTGAATTCCTGCAGCCACACGTGGAAGTCCTTCTGCTATGGATCACGTGGGCCGTCGACTACATTGACCTGGACTATCTCGAGGTAATAAAATAATCAAACGTCTTGTCATTGATGATATCACGAAACACCGCTGCCACGTGGCCTGTGTGTCCTAGAACACTGTCTGTTTTCCTTTCCTGCATCAGCTGCGAGTGTCTCCCTTCCCGTCTGCTCCCTCCGGTCCGCACACACTCTCTCGCCTCTCTCTGCTCCGTTTCTCTCTGATTCGCCCCGAAATGGCTCCATTCGCCTCGTCTCCCCACTAATGTCCCGTTTATGACAAGCAACTAACTAACCGCCGTCACTGTCAAAAGCTGTGCTCTGATTAAATGTTTCAATGGATCCATGAGAGTCTAATTCGCAGTGCTAACGCTATCTATGAGTTTGTGCCAGAGGTATCCCAATAGTTTCCAGAAAACTTCACCCCATTTAAACCTATCCCTAATTCATAAACTTCCCTTTGCAGTATCTGCTATGGCTCCTACTTCCGTTCATCATCCTCTTCATCTTTCCCATCTTCCTCGTCCTCTTCATCTACGGATGCGTCATTTTCGTCCACATTTACGGACATCGTCATCAGATTCGGGAAGCTTATCACACAAGGTATTTCACGTTTCGCTAATTTCTTTGAAAGTTATTTGTACTCCAGTTACTGGGAAGGTGCTCGAGTGGCGATTGCCTCGTTCTGGGACGGTGTTGGCAGTGTTTGGCACGGTGAGTCTCGGTTACACTTCGACACACTTCATTTGTTTGCAGGATACGAACTGCGGGGAATCGAAAACGTGCCCGACGAAGGCCCTGCTCTGTTCATCTACTACCACGGATGCCTTCCCCTCGACGTTTATTACCTCATCTCGAAGCTCGTCATCCACAAAAAGCGTTCTCTTCACTGCGTCGGAGACAAGTTCATCTTCAAAATTCCCGGCTGGCGGCCTCTGTGCAAACTGTTCTCCATTACGGCGGGTACAGTGGAGGAGTGCACGGAGCAGCTGAAAGACGGAAACCTGCTGTGCATCGCCCCCGGCGGAGTGCGAGAAGCGTTGTTCTCCGATCCGAACGTCTACGATATTTTGTGGGGAAAGCGGCTGGGATTCGCGAAAGTGATCATCGGCAGTAAGACTCCAGTCATTCCGATGTTCACAGAAAACTGTCGGGAGTCGTTCCGAACCCCTGAGTGGGGAAGAAGTTTCTTCCGGTGGATCTATGAAAAGACCAAGATCCCATTGTGTCCGATATACGGAGGATTCCCTGTGAAGATGATCACGCACTTGGGAAAACCAATCTACTTTGATTTTGACACTGTCACCCCAGAAGAGGTTACAAAACCATTGGGTTATTCTAATTCCAAAGTTCTCTTCAGGTTCGGAAGACGGTGAAACGGGAAATCCGTTCCATGATCAAAGAACATCAAAGACTGCCCGGCAGTGTCTGGCAAGGAATCGCACAGCGCTGGTCCTCGAAGAAGAAGGGTGATGAGCCGGAGCAGGCAGTGAGTATAGTCAGTTTGGACCGGTGCTTAGCTTTGATAACCGCTCCTAACTGCCCAACCTTGTCTGTTTCTCAGAGATACGTTATTTTTTTCCAGGAACTATTGCAAAGGAACGGCGCGGGAACCACTAGTCCGATGTCGGATTCTGAAGACATTGTGGTCCTCCATCGAGATCGTTCTGGCACTGACGACACTGAAGAGACCGAAGAACTCGGCGGCATCTGATTCCCTGTACATTTGACGGATCTCGTTCTTCTGGTGAACAGCAAGCAGCTCCTTTGATCTACTCGACCCTAGGTCGCTACTCATTCGGCTTTTAACTGTGATAACTGCGTAATATAGGATTGTAAATTAATTATTTTTCTCCTGTGCCCACTCTCACCACTACTTTGTCATAATAAAGGACCTTTTATTTATTCAGTTTTCAATAAGTTATTCTCTTTATTCCGTTGACCATTCCAAATAATTTATACTTTACACATCTGTATTTCCCATTATAACTATTCACCCAAATCAATCATCACAGTTTTCAATTAATCATTCTTTCCTCCTTTCTTCTTCGGAGCTTTCACTTCATCCTTCTCCTCTTCTTCTGGAACCTCTTCCTCCCATCCCCAGCCTTCTTCTTCTTCTTCTTCTCTATCCATGGGCACGCCGCTTTCTTGCGTCGAGTCCTCTCTGACATCTTCCACGACCTCCGGATCTTCCGCATGTACAGGTTCAGTCGTGGTTACCGGTTCGACCACTGCAGTAGGCGAATGGTCGTCCGGAACAATCACGTCGGCATGCTCGGGAATCACTTCCAACTGCGGTTCCACTGCGATCTTCGCTGGCTCCCGAATCGGTTGAATATTCACTTCTTGCATTTTCTCGGCCTTCTCTCCCTTCTCATATATCTCGACCCTTTCGAAATCTTTCGCAACATCAGAAACTTCAATTTCCGAACTGCTTGCCGATGTCCCCTGCGTGGTTTCTTCCGTCAACTCTTCTTCTCTTCTCTCCTCAGTTTCCTCTTTCCCTTCCGGAGTGCCTTCAAGGAAAAATTTGGCAGGTTCTTGCTCCGAAGCTTTCGCTTTAAGTACAGTATCCAAATCGATATCAGCTAGAGTTCTCTTCTGCAGAAGTGGCAGAACTATCTTTTCAATCTTGTCGGCTCCATCGCAAGAAGCGGAGAGCTGGTGCATGTCGAGCTCGATGAATTGAAGCTAAAGTTGAGAAATTTATGTTCGTGAGATGGAACACTGGAACTTACGTATTGCTGCTTGGTGATCGTGGTTCCAAAAATCTTAGTGACGGCAGAGGGCGGGAAGAAAAAGGCGATGCACTTTTCGAAGAACGGAGCAACGCACGTGCAGACGATTCGAACAGCTCGCGAGAAGTTCGCCGAGTTTGAGTGAGAAGTGGCAAGCCAGGTCAGAATGGAACGGACCGAGTCTCGAAGGGCAACCACGACAGTCGAGAGAACGACGGGAGTGAGGAGGAAACGAAGTCCATTGAGAGCCTCAACTATGGCGTTCGCATAGACAGTCATGTCATCCCAGAGACTCAACTCAGCTGCAGCAACTGGTGGCGAATCGATGGAGGAGTCGAACTGAGGGAGCGAAGCAGGGTCGATTCCGATCATGACGATGTCCCGGGAAGAACCGATCAGCTTATTCGTCGCTTCGTTCACATTTTGACGGAACCGCTGCTCCACGATCTTCGTGAGTTTTCCAGCGATTAGTGGTCGAAAGTCAATTCCCATTCTTCCGAACGACGAGCCCATGGCCATAAGCTTCGTCCAGACAGCGGAGAGATCGATCGCATTTCTGCAAACTACTGTTTTTACAGAGAATTTATCTGAATTCTCACTTCACATCAGCCTTCACAATGAGATCGAGCATCTTCTTTACATTCGAAATTACCCATTGCGACAGAATGGAATTCGGAGGGAGCACTGGCCAGGACTCCCATCTCGGATCGGCGTTGGGCTGAAGTTAATAGCTTTTTTGTTTGTTTTGCCATGGTTCTAGTCAAGTCTTCTCAAGTTTCTACTCCCAATGTCATTTTACTGCATACACTTACATCTTTCTTCGCGATTTCATTCTCCGGAAAAACGGCAAGGTACAATACGAGTGTGTCGTACATGCTGGTACGGTAGATCTCGATAGCCTGCACAATCATCTCGATGTTTCCCTGTAAATGAATCTAAATATGTTTTGATTTAGTTTCTTCGCCTCTGTCTTTTCCATTCTCCCGCCCACAATGCTCCCGTAAGAATATAACGAAAGTTTCTTTTTTTGCAGTCGTGACAATGAAACTCGGAGATACGGTCCCTGACTTCTCGTTCGAAACCAACATCCGCAAGGTTCATAGCCTGCACAACTACATCGGCGAGAAGTAAGTTTCCTTATAAATTGTCATTTCACTGATTCATTTCAGCTGGCTGATGCTGTTCAGTCACCCAGCCGATTTCACCCCGGTGTGCACTACTGAACTCGCAGAGCTTGTCAAGCTGGCCCCAGAGTTCGAAAAGCGTCACGTTGAGATTCTGGCGATCAGCATCGATTCGGCGGAAACTCACCGAGCCTGGGCACAAGACATCAATGCAGTGGCGAAAGGATGCATGAACGGAGGCGACTTTCTGCCGTTCGAGATCATTGCCGATTCGAACAGATCCATCTGCACGGAACTGGGAATGATCGATCCAGACGAGGTCAACTCGAAGGGAATCTGCCTTTCCGCCAGAGCTGTTATGTTGTTCGGCCCGGACAAGAAGCTCAAGGCCAAAATTCTGTACCCGGCTACTTTCGGAAGAAACTTTGTGTGAGTTCCGTTTAGGAAGTATTGAAAACTGTGTTCGTCTTTTAGAGAGATTCTCCGAATGGTGGACGGGGTGCAGTTGGGAACCAAGGCTCCAGTAGCCACTCCAGTCAATTGGATTCCAGGAAATAGTGTCATCGCGCAACCTTCTCTGAGCAACGAGCAAGTGTTCGAACAGCTCTGTGGAGGGGACCCGGACATGTGCAAGTTCCACGCACTCCCTAGTGGAAAACACTACCTCCGTGTGATCGAAGGCAATGCCTACTTGAAGAACTGATTGCTCTTGTTGCACTTTTTGTTAACATTGTTAATGTGTTTTGATAAATCTGTTGGTTTCTTTTTCGCTTACCGAAATATCTAGGATTTGCTTCTCCAAGTAGATATCTCGATGTTGAAGCACAGCAATTCTCAGCTGATTCGCAGTCAAATAAGGCATCTTTCGCACATTGTTAACAACTTTGATGGACTCTGCGAGATCCAAAGGGCCCGCGAACTTGTTGAACAGTTCCTCCAGCAGATACGTCCGCGCTTCCACAAGCCGGTCAGCGACTTTCTGAGAGAAAATTAATGGTGGGAAAATATCCTTCGGTAACGAACCTTTATTAAAGGATTTTTGCAGAGCTGAGTCTGTTGTTGAAGCTGCATTCCATAGTTTGTGAGTGTGTAAGCTAAGTCGTAGTAACCAGCTCGAATACAAATATCCATGCGCTAAAACTTCATATGTTAAAAAGTTCTGGAACTTTGAACTCGCCGAAGGCAATGTCAGTAATTCCCAGATAGGATTGGACTTGTCCAGTGCCTTTCTAACAAGTTCTTGCTCTTCAGATAGTAACTTTGCTTTAGACCGAAACTCTTGGAACGCAGTTGCTAACTCTTCTGCTCGAGAAGACAAATCCACTGTTTTGTCTCGCATTTCTCCGAACTTTGATGAAAAATTGCCCGTTGAAACGCATAAAAACACGAATTACCGTTTTTGAGCAGTCATGAGTTGCTCTTCCAGCATCCGCATAAGTTCCATAGTTGTTGAAAGCCAAGTCACTGATTTGAGCGTCAATCGCCTTCAGCTCACTTGCGAGAAGGACTCTTTGTCTGCCTGAAAACCTAGTCTGGAGGCATTTCTAATATTTTGAAGCACTTACGCATTTCTTCAAGTCCCATATTCCGAATATCATCTCCATTTTGAAGATTGAAATCCTCCATTTCAGCAAACAATGAATAATTCCTGAAGTTCGACGAGATAAAGTGAAATCGTGTTGGCGGCCGTAAATCGACACGGGAGCCGGCGTGTTTACACAGTGCCTCATGAAATACGACAAAATGCAGACTTTCCTATTTTTCGAATTTGACACAAAAAGTTATTTTCTTTTGTGTCTTTTGTGTTTCATTCTCTTTTTCAAAGCTTTCAAAATGTTTTACTTGTATCTCTCAGTGTTCTGCTTTATTTTTTCTTACTAGTTAAATATAATACTCTCAATCACTAGATTCCGCTCAGTTATTTTGTTTTACAGCAAGAAAGATGCAGGACGGTGATATTTGCTCATCGGCACTTTATAAAGACAATGAGGAATGGCGAGACATCACCCCAATCTACCCTACCAAGGAAGAGGAGGTTGCTGTGAAAATTGCTGTTTCCGAAGACTGTGAGTCGTTGTATTGATCTGATGCCTACGATGAGGGTTTTTCAGTCACCGATGCCTTCGCCTACTTCCGTGCGATTCTCATTAAGCAGGAGAAATCGACTCGTGTCATGAGTCTTCTCGAAGACTGCATCCGTCAGAATCCGGCCAACTACACCGTCTGGCAGTATCGTCGCGTGTGCCTGACCGAACTGAAATGGGATCTGAAGAAGGAAATGCGCTATCTGGATGACATCATTCAGGAATCGCCGAAGAACTACCAAGTTTGGCATCACCGTCGCTTCATTGTCGAGCTGCTGGGAGAAGAAGCTGCGATCGATGAGCTGCTTTTCACTGACGACATTATCCGCGAGGAAAACAAGAACTACCACGCGTGGCAGCACAGACAATGGGTGGTCCGTACTTACAAGGCACCTCTTGACCAGGAACTTTCATTCGCTCTCCGCATGCTTCTCATCGACAGCCGCAATAACTCGGCATACAACTACCGTTATTTCTTGCTCACCCTATTCGGCAAAACAGAAGACGAGGATCAAATAGCTATTGAAATCAAGTGAGTTGACTTTTCTTCCAAACACCTTGTTTATAATGCCATTCCAGCCTCGCAAAACGGTTCATCGAGAATCTGCCGAACAACGAAAGTGCCTGGAACTACCTGTCCGGGCTTCTTATTTCCAATGGAATCACTTCGAATCCCGACGTCATCAGTTTTGTGGAGGATTTGTATGAAACAACATCGGAAGACAAACGCAGTCCATTCTTGCTCGCATTCATCGCTGACATGATGCTTGAAAATATTGAGAACCAAAAATCAGCCGACGAGAGTGCTGAACGTGCCAAGAAGGTTGCTTATCTTCGAAAAGTACCGCTATAATTTAAAAAAAACTCATTCCAGCTCTACAAAAACCTGCAAACAATCGATCCGGTGCGCGCAAACTACTACAAACATCAAAGCTTGCTCGTTGAATCTCTTCTGATCAAGAGCCAGATGAAAGTGACTGCGAACTAAATGAACGAACAGGACCGGACTGCATCTGCATTCCATGTATCATATTTTGTATCTCTCCCCCTTCTCCTCAATTTTGCTTACTTATTTAATGAATGAACGCTTTTTTCCGGAAAGGAATTTTCCTGTTTGTTGCCACAATTGGTTTTTTATCCGTTTCCTGTCTATTCGCTGAATCCGGGAGCATGCTGACTAATGAATTTCAGATGAACGAACGCGATATGAAAACAGTAATATTGCTGGATCGCAGTGCAAAGTTTCTAGACAAAGCCAAGGATACCGTCGACTTCACAATCAGAGAAGGTCCGAGGCAGAAGAAGTTGCAAGTAGACAAGAACATCTGGACCTGCTGTCTGGAAGGTGTCTACGAGATTCACAGGATCCTCAGCGACGTGTACCCGCAACGTAAACTTGAGCTGCGATTCGCTGTCGCCGATGACATTGGCAGTATGACCGAGAACGAATGGACTGGCAGCTTCATGACTCGTGATCAGCTGATGGCATCGGTCAAAAAAATACGACGACCTCTTTCGACGAACACCGCCGTGACTCTGACTGGCGGACTGACCATGGCCATAGAGGCACTCGCAGTGGAGACTCCCGAGCAGAAAGAGTACAACTACGATGCAAAGTACAACACACGTGAGAATGAATTTGAAAATTGTGCCGTATCAGACCTATTTCCAGACAAACGAACTTCTCTGAATTCGGAAGTTACCCGGTTCGGACAGGAACTTCTTCAAGGAGATTCATTTTCGCTCGTTCAGAACAAGGGAAATCTGATTCTGTACACTCGTCTCCAGACGGAAGAGGAAATGGAGAAACTGCAGATGGAAGTGGCAACTCTTGTCAAGTCGATCAACAAAATTGCCAACTCTCCTTCCAATAAAACGTAAAGTAACTTGCTTGATCGAAACGTTGACTCCTTTTTTCAGATTCTGCGCAATCACTTCTCTGCGGCTTTTCATTGTTAATTTCTATGCGGCAGGAGAGAAATGCACAGTGAAAACGCATCCGCTCGAACCACTTTATGATCTCCCACTTGTGAAAGTCTGGGTGATCTCACGGAGAGCCATCGACATGCCAGATGCCGTGCACTCGCTTTTGATGGCAGCCTTCGATCTCAGCTCAACGACAGTCACCAAGATACCGATGAAAGAAGATAATCGAGGAAGTACCAACTACGACGTAGAACTGTTCCATTCTTCAAGAGTTCACACATTTTTGAAAGAAGCGAAGTTGATTGATGTGCGTATTCAATACCTAAAAAGTTAATAAAAACCGTTCTATTTGCAGAAGGAAAGCAAAAATGCCAATAATGACGAAGGTGTTACCTACGATACGATGAGGCTCGCTTGGACGACAGCGCCAAAGAAGCGATGGAGTTTGGTGAGAAACCTCTTCGGAAAAGTTTTTGAAAAAGTACTGTTTCCAGTTCCCTCACCACGGAGACTCAGTGCCGTGCACCACAGTGCAAGCGTACTCCCGACCATCAGCATGCCTGACACAGTTCGTTCGCGACGGACGATGCGTAATGCTTGATCTCGAGGTACAGTAATCGATGCGGTTATGTAGCATCACAAAGTAAAAGAGCTTTCAGCACACATCTGTATTGGGTATGAATATGCCAAACAAACTGGTTTCTCATTTGCTCGTTGCGAACAAGGGAAGAATCTTCATTCAAGAGGTCGACTTCATTCAAAAGCGTGTGTTTCACCACTTCGCCGTAGTCTTTTCTATTGTTTTATTGCAGAAAAACATTTTACTGGAGTTTTGAAACATCCGTCGAGACTGCGAGCGCCGAAAGAAAGGATCAACATTGAACAACTGAAGCACACTTATAAACAAATGGAGCTGAAGATGGTGGGGAAGAATCGGATGAACGACAAGATGACGGAGAAGGAGAGGGAAAAGTGGAAGAAGCTGCCACACAGCGACATAGATAATAGGTTTTTGCGTATCTCGAAGAACATCCCTGTACTGGCAAAAGACACGTTCATCTTCCACGAACCGGTCCAGAAGCAGCTCGAACCACTCATCACAATGATCACAAAACTGAAGCTGTCTGACAAAGATGTTGAAAGTTTGAACAAGGCCATCGTGAGATTGCTCCAGATCAGAAATCAGAGGGAACTTATCGTCGAGAAGGATGTGGGTATCGGGCCGTGTTCTGTGAAGAACTTGGCAGATCCCGCTGAGCAGATGCGGGTGGCACTGGTGGAACTGGCGAAGCACTTGATGAAGTACGTGACAATTTCCGAAAGACACGAAATGATCTACAAGTCGTTCATGACCACGTTGGGAGTGGATCAGTTGTTGAATATTGATGCGAATGATGCAAATGCCGTCAATAAGTAAGTGGTTAGAATTGTTATTCATCTCAACTCTGATTCTTCAGGACCAAAGTAACATTCCCATTTTTCGGAAGGTCAAATGAAGAAAACAATTCCAAAACCAAGGCAGAAGATGCGTCGAAAAATTCATTGACAAGATGGATGAGGAAGCGGCAGATGGCTGCCGATGAATTGGTGCAGCAAGATCTGGAGCAAAAGCGAGGAGAGACGAAGAAGAGACCGGTCGAAAAGCCGATCGTGATGCCGAAAGGTAGATTTTGATAGAGAATATCAGATGAAACTAGTTATTTCAGAGGTAAACATAGACATCTTCGCGAACATTTGCGCAAAGATAGAGCGAAAAGAGAGTAGAATAAGACGAGAATTTGTCGGAAGGGAGACGCACGGCAACAAGGCGCCACTGTACACTCACATGACGGAACGGACCGACAGATCAGCAAGTCCAGTGCCACTGGAACGGACGGAGAGAGTCAGAAATGCGGATCGAGGAGGATCAGGAACACCACCACCGTCACGAAGACCGTACAACTGAAGATGCTCGATTTACACAAGCGGGACGATTATATGGGTTCTGAATAAGAACAGTCGAATTTTAACGGTTGTATTTTGAATAATAAAGCTCTTTGCTTTTGCTGTTCTCTTTCTGTTTAGCTGGTTGGTTCCACGAAATACTTAAATACTCTCGGGTCATCTATGATAATCTTTTCACTAACCGGTTCAGATGCAAGACGAGACAGAACTGTTACTGAGAGTCGACAATGTCAAGTACAGAAAGGCTGGAGACGGAAAGTCGCCGATCGGAAGACTCGCCATCTTCAGAGAGTACGTCGAGTGGAGAGATAACGCCAGTCCCGAGGTGCTCATCGTGAAGTTTATCAAGATCAAGGGTTAGAAATCTAATCTGATCAGAGATGATTTTGGGTTTACAGGTCAACGTGTCTCACCACCTCACAAGTCGAAAGTTCAGCTGCAGTTGATTCTGGTGAACGATGAACAGGCCACTTTCGTTTTTCTGAATCCAGGTTCTTCGAAAGAGGACCTGATAAAGGAACGGGACGGCGTCAAGGAGACACTCCAGAATGCTCTGGTTGCACATCGTCAGCACGTCAATGACGTAACTTAATTTCATGGGCATGGGATGTTAAAATTCTATATTGCAGCTGGCGAAGTCTGTCGAGAGCAAGTCGAAACACGTCGAACTAGAAGCAAAACAACGGATCCTCCGAGAAGATCGGAATCTTGAGAAACTGTATCAGAACCTAGTCGCCACGAAACTGATGACTCCGCAGGACTTCTGGCAAGACTACTACCAGAAAGAAGGAGTTATCGAGGACAAAATCGGAATCAATGGAGCGTTTCTGGCGAATATCGTGCAGCAAGAAGGAACGAACGGAGTCAGACTCAATCTGAATCCCGAGATCATTCAGGCAATTTACACGACATATCCTGCTGGTCCGTTTATAACTAGAATCCCCTTTTTGATTAAAGTTTGGTACTTCAGTTCAGAAGAAGCACCTTGAACTCGTGCCCCATGAGATGACGGAATCGGCGTTTTGGACAAAGTTCTTCCAATCCCACTATTTCCGTCGAGACAGAGAAGTCCTTCCTAACCCCAAAGATCCGTTTGCCGAATGCATTCGAGACGACGACGATGCGATGAACAAGCTGTCCGAGGATGGCATTCAGAGAAAACGGTTCGACCTGGACCATCTCGACGATAACGCGCTGAGAGATTTTGTTCATGTGAGTGTCTGTGACTTTGTGGAATGCTCAGTCATAATTTCAGAAGAAGGAATCGCTGCCCAAGGTGACCAAAGGAACACTGATCAAGAGGTGCAACTATCTTTCTGAGAAAATTCTGGCGACGTCGTGGAAATCTGGAGAAACGAGTACCTCTGCCAGCAAGAAAAAAGGTTTTGGAGTTCTCGATGTACGTTTCATTCTTCCATAGACCTCTGCCAATGAATTATTCTCCAGAGAGTTGTTCATGAAACAGAAAGCCGTTTGGAATCGGAAGATCTTGCGGAGAAGGAGAGTCAAGATGAACTGCAAGTGGTTCGAATCGACACGTCTGTCTTGGGAGAAAAATCTGAATACTCGAAAAAAGAAGCGTCGACGTACAGAAGTCTCGTCAACAATTTCTTCCAATACAACACGATCACAGATATTCTTGACGAAAAAGAAATTAGAATGGACTTGCAAGCAATGGAAGCGATCGAACGGGAAGAGGCCATGAACGAACAGCCGGAAGGCGCCCCTTTCCCGGAGGACTGGTGTGAAACTCCTGCCGAACTTACCAAGATCCGCGACATCCACAGTGCGGTTCGCGAAATTTGTCGGCAGTTTTGGAGCAGTTTTCCGCCGGTCACGGCTGAGATGGAGGACAAGTTGGAGAGGATGTCGGCGACGTTGCAGAAGTACAAGGAGGAGACTTTGCTGAATAACGACACGATTGATCCGAGAAATCTCGAACATTGCATCCAAATGGTCGACAAGGCGCTGCAGAAATATCAATCTTACGGACAGAAATCCGAAAAATAATGATGATCTCGATAGTTTTTTATCCATTTTGTTTTTCACCCATTCCCGGAGTATATCGGTTTTTGTGAATGAATGATTGATGTTGATCTATGTAACATCCAATGTGATTTATCGGTTTCATCGTTGACTACGCACCAACTATCTAAATAAAATGAAGAGTTCCAAATGGAAATTCGTAGTTTTAGATGAGAAGGCTGTGTCAGTTAGCTCTCCGCAGCAGGAATTTAAGATTCGGACTGGCCAGAAGATTCACATCGACCGAGGCATCGACTTCAGAAGATAACGCCTCGCCACCGACACTCCGTCCAGATCTGAACTTCGAGTTTCTCCTCGATGACAAGAATCTGGAAGCGATTAAAGAGAACATTTTGTGAGACATTAGCATATTCTCTCTTTTGAACTTTGGTTTCCAGGCATCGAAAAGGAGTCGGAGATATCGAGAAAGTTCGTGAGAAATGGACTGTAATCCAGGAAATGATGCATTCTGGAGAGAAGACTCCTGGTGGACTCACCGAATCCAAGTACGCACAGCTGTGGAATGAACTTTACGACGAGGCTCTGCTCCTTCCGAACATGACACAAGATGGAGTGCCACGTGGCGGAGAGGAGAATGCTAAAACAGTTGCAGAGTGGGGAGAGAAGCGAGAAGACGAGTGTCTAACAGCCGAGAAACTGGTGCAGTCGTGGAGATCCCTTCTGCATCCGACTGATGCTTCTGGACAGAGGTCATACGTCTTTTTGGGAGCACTCGCCAGTCTCGAGAAGGCTCTTCTGGACTACGCGTATGAACGAGTCTGTGCTCTCGGCTTCCGGCCGATCACCGTTCCAGACATTGTTTCCGGAGAAGTAACTCAGGCGTGCGGAGTGATGCAACGCAGTGACCATCCGATCCAATACACTCTCGATGGAGATGAGACCCACGCGAAGCTCTCCGGCACAGCTGAAATGGGAATCGCCGCTTTTCTGAAGGGGAGAACGTTCCAGAAGGAGCAGCTGCCCGTGCGTCTTGTGTCTCTGAGCAGATGCTTCCGGACAGAAATCAGCAAGTCTGCGTCAGAGGCCAAGTTGTACAGAGTTCACGAGTTCAGCAAAGTCGAGATGTTCGTGGTGTGCACACCAGAGCAAAGCGCCGCTGAGTTAGATTACTTGGTGGAGGTTCAGAAGGGCACATTCCAGACACTCGGAATTCACTGCAGGTGAGCGTAGAAGCTCCTCCCTCACTGTCTGATCCTTTCCAGACAACTCGAAATGCCATCCGAAGAGCTCGGAGCATCGGCCGCCCGTAAATTTGACATCGAGGCTTGGATGCCGGGACGGAAACTGTACGGAGAGGTGTCATCTGCCAGTAACTGCACTGATTTCCAAGCTCGGCGACTCAGAATCAAGTACAAGACGGCTGACGGAACCACGAAGTACGCTCATACGTGCAATGGGACAGCACTGGCATCCACGAGAACACTCATCTCAGTGCTGGAAACTTTCCAGAACGTGAGTCATTTCTAACGGAACTATCCGGCAAGTCGTGTTTTCAGGATAAGAAAGGACTCGGTGAGCTACCAGAAGCCATCCGGAACCGCATCAAACAACGTGGCGGCCCTCTTCGTTTCCAACCAGCAAAGTCACTCGCTTAGAAATTGATAGGATTGTTCATTTATTGTTATCTTCTTCGACTCATAATCGAATAAAACGATATAAAATCTTCTTTGATTTGGACTGTCTGCAAAAATGCAAACACTTCATCAAATCGGTGTTCTTCTCTTTCTCTCTGTCATTTTCCCCATTGGAGTTTCCGCTGAAATTCAAGGATCCCGAAGTTTCTTAGAGTAAGTGTACCAGACATCTTGTCAACAATCAGCAACCGACTGAAGATCGACAATTAGTCTGATCGGAATCGGCGCCTTCACTGTTCTCATCGGAGCTCTTCTTGTATACGCCTGTCGCATAGACATCAAACATTGGCGGAAGAGCATCGACGGAACCGCTCAACTCGGCTACCCATCTGCTTCTCCGGCCGATTTCCAGCTGCCTCCGTTGCACGAAAATTCTGAAAAACAGGCTACTTCGCAGGAAACAGAGGCCACAAGAAAGACCGAATCGACGTTGATCGAGAGAACGACCCAGGAAGAGAAGACACTCCGCATTGTCAAAGGTGGGCTGATGTGATAAAACAGATTGAGACATAGACATTTGCAGCCATGTACGTTTCATCAAATAGAGAAGTTCCGGAAGTTGTGCAGAAGGTAAGTTACTCGAATGAAGCTAATCCTGCGTTTCAACATGATGGTTTCAGAGTCTCCAATCGAAAGGAACTGCTCAGAGCCGTACGCACACTAACCGACCGACGACCACTTTGAACACGATTTCTGAACACACCGAGAGACCCACTGCAACGACTTCTCAGATGTCCTCAGTCTAATTAACATCCTTAAATAGCAGCAATAAACACTATTGAATAATACTAATTGATGAATTCCCGAATTCCGTGTATCTGTGTATTTGTCGTTCAAACGTCCTGCGGTATTTTCTCAGCAACCAGTCGACCATTTCAGTTTTTTGGCTGAGGCATTAGTTTGTAAAACCAATAGAAATGCCAAGATTTTTAATTCTGACATAAATACGATTGTTCTATTGTACACGAACATATCGTACAATTTATACAGACAAAGCTATGTCTATATATAAGCGATTTAAGTCATACGAATAGAAAAACATGACAGTTTTCTGTTTATGTAAATAGAACTCATTTGGTTGCTCAGAATTTCCGAGAATTCTGTTTCATCCGCGAAAACAAGCGAAAGAAAACTTTTTCCGACTTCCGTCTTTTCGTTAAACAACGCGCTAGTACGACACTCCAAACTCCGCTCGGCGTCCACCGAACTTGCACACTCTCTCGCCGAAATTAACTTTTTTTTACCTATTTTTTGTAAATTTTCGCAGTTTTGAGGTACGTTTTCTATTGTGGAGATTTGCAGAGTTCAACATCAATAATGGGAAACAAAAGCAAAGAAAAAAGAAAAGCTAGGAAACGACAATTGTCGAATTCCAAGACAAATGAAGATTTGGAAGTTATTGAGGTGTCTCTGCAGAAAAAACGACTGCTCGATGATAGCTCAGAAATTGTTCAAGCAGGTGCAGCCAATTTGATAGAGAAAGGTTTTATTAGAAACATGGAATTGAGAATAGAATCTGGATTACAGAAGCCGCTGAGAGGATTTTACCAACTAGACAAACACTCGGAAACCAATTAATTGCGGCTATTAGAAATCGTCACTTCGCGATTGTCGAGGGACCACTGGGATGCGGAAAAACTTTTCTGGGTTATCATGCGTCGAAAGTGCTGAAGTTGCCACTGCACGTCATGCAGATGGGGGATCAAATCGACTCGAAGGTATTTGGAACCTGACCGTCAGAAAAAGTCGTATTTCTTGTTTCAGACACTTTTTGGCTCCTATCACTGTACAGAAGTTGCTGGTCAATTCGTCTGGAAGGAATCAGCTTTTGTCAAGTGGCTCCAAGCTCCCGGAATCATCCTTCTTGAAGATATCGATGCAGCTAACGCTGATGTGATTTCGAAAATTGTGGAGATTGCAAGCAATCGGCAAACAAACGCTTCTAAACTGGAGAAAAACACGCATTTCCATGAGGAAGCTCGGATTATTGCTACGATGTCGTAAGTCTATTTAAAAGCAGTTCAAAGCACCCACATTATATTTCTAGAGGAAAAGGCAAGAAAGCAGTTGTTCTGGAAGGCGTGCCAATCAAAATTCGTGTTGAGCAGTTGACGGATCGCGAACTGAAGGAATTGGTTGTTAAGGCTTTCCCTCGAATCTCGCACAACAATAACAAACTCATCTCCTCCTTTCGAACAATTGAAGCTTTTCCTGGAACCGGCAACTCAAGACAGCTCACCTCCTCGTTCGTTTTTAGAAACACCATTTTCGTTATCTCTGACTGGTTGCAGAGACTTTCTGCGTGGTTGTGCTCGGCTTTCCCTGCTTCCCGATGTTAGCGACCATGTTGCAACGTTCGCCGAACTTATCGATGTTTGGTGTCTGGCTGATCCAAAGGAAAGATCCAAGGAACTGTGCGCTAGAGTGAGTCGTTTTCCTGTGAACCGTTCAATCATCTATCAAATTCAGGTCGCATCTTCCATGAATATCAACCCGGATCGGGTTCATACACATCTCTCTGTCCGACAACCAGAAGTGAAATACGACGAGAAGGTAGTTTCCGTAGGAAGAGCCAGTTTAAGTCGTAAGATGTCGATGATCAAAACCGGAAGACATCGGCTCGGACACACGAGAGATGTCGTTCAGCTGATGGAGCGAATCGTAGTCTGCGTCTCGCACAACGAGCCACTCCTTCTTGTTGGAGAAACGGGAGTCGGAAAGACATCGGTGGTCCAAGCGGTCGCTGATCTTATTGGGGTCACTCTTGATGTCGTCAACGTCAGTCCAACGTCGGATTCTGATGAACTCATTCAAGGGTACAGATTAAACTAGAATCTTGCAATTAATGTCCCGTTTTCCAGTTACAAACCGACGACGATTGGTCGCCTAATGGAGCCATTCACCAAGTTCTACATGGAAGTATTCTCCAATAATTTCGACGTCTCCAACAACAAGAACTTCATCGATAATTTGGAAAAGTGTCTGTCGTCGGGAAGATTCAAGGACTACTTGAGTCTTGTGGAAGCCACTGCAAGCAAGGCTCTCCAACGGAAATCAACCAAAAAAGATGAAAGATGGGCTGATCTGTTAGTTCGTGCTCGTCAGATTCGCGTTGGTCTCGAGAAAGGAGCAGCTCCGTTTGCTCTTCAAAAAGGAGCAGTTCTGGAAGCTGCAGAGAAAGGACACTGGCTTCTCGTCGACGAGATCAATTTGGCTCCTCCCGAGTGCCTCGACGCCATCGTCCACGCTCTCTCCGCTTCTGGAACTCATCCAAACTTCCGCCTGTTCGCGTGTATGAATCCGGCTACAGATGCTGGAAAAAGACGACTTCCACCAAGTGTTCGCACCAAGTAAATTCTAAGTTCCTGTCTTCACAAAATCATAAAACAACTTTCAGATTCACCGAGTTCTTTGTCGCCGAAACTGCCGATCCGCACCAACTGGCGCTCATTGTCTCTGCCTACCTGCCAACCCTTGCCCAGCAATCCGTCGAAAACATCGTCAGGTTCTACATGTCTGCAAAGCAGCTCTACCCATCCAGCTACTCCCTGCGTACGCTCTGTCGAGCACTTCTTTTCACTGCTGACAACATGTTCGGAAGCGTGGACCAGTCGATTTACGAAGCTGTTTCGATGGCTTTCCTGACAAATCTGCAAGACGACGAGAAGGCCGTGATGAGATCAAAGATCCAGTCGGCATTCCGATGCAAAGTGACCACGATGCCAGTGCCAAAAGATCTAGAGAGATACGTCAAAATCGGAGGATACTTCGTCGAGAAAGGAACTCTGCTTCCACAGAACGATCCGAAGTACGTTATCACAAAGACAGTCAAAGGAAACTTGGCAGAGATCGCGCGTATCGTGTGCAGTGGGCGGTTTCCGATTCTTCTGGAAGGAGAGACGTCTGCCGGAAAGACTTCCATCGTCTGTCATCTGGCCAAGGTCACCGGAAACAAAATCGTCCGAATCAACAACCACGAACACACCGACGTCCAGGAGTACATGGGATCGTATGTGGCCGATTCGGGAGGCAGACTCGTCTTCCGCGAAGGAGCACTCGTTCAGGCTGTTCGCGACGGATCCTGGGTGATTCTAGACGAGTTGAACTTGGCGCCGACCGATGTTATCGAGGCGTTGAACAGAGTAAGAATATCTTGTATTGGCCCAAATTAATGACTGTTTTCAGCTTCTCGACGATAATAGGGAGTTGTTCGTGCCGGAAATCAACGAGACCATCAGAGCACATCCGCGCTTCCGTCTGTTCGCTACTCAGAATCCAGCAGGATCTTATGCCGGAAGAAAGCGACTATCGAGAGCCCTTATGTCCCGATTCATCGTCCTCAGATTCCATCATCTTCCAATCGACGAGCTCTCTGAAATGGTTTGTGCCAGGTGCGGAGTCCCGCCGAATGCCGCTCTCAAGATGATCGAAGTTCTGGACGGTCTGCGGAATCGAAGAAGTCTCTCTGGACTGTTCTCGGCGAGAGACGGTCTCATGACGTTGCGAGATGTGTTCCGCTGGGCGAAGAGGATGACGACGGACGAGACGACTGACGACTGGCTGCAGATCCTCGTGAATCACGGATATTTCCTGCTGGCTGGAAGGTGCAGAAACGAGAAGGACGAGTTGACCGTTGTGGAGACACTCGAGAAAGTGATCAAGAGGAAAATCGACAAGGAATTTCTGTTATCTCTGCAGTCTCCCTACATGCCAAAAGATATCGTGACAGATGCAGTCGTGCTTACTCTCGGAATGCGACGGATGCTGGTTCTGACGGAACAGGCGTGGATTCGCAACGAATCAGTTCTGATGGTCGGAGAGACTGGAGGTGGAAAGACGACTCTGTCAGAAATGGTCGGAAGAGGAAAACTTCGAAGCATCAATTGCCACGAGAGGACGGAGACCGCTGATCTCCTGGGACGACTCCGACCAAAGCAAGACGGAGGATTCGAGTGGTCTGATGGAGTGGTGATCAGTGCGATGAGAGACGGAGTCCCGTTGCTTGTTGATGAGATTTCGTTGGCCGAGGATTCCGTTTTAGAGAGGCTTAACCCGTTGTTCGAAGAAGATCGCGCTCTTCTGCTCTCGGATGCCGGAACAGAAACGGAAGTCATCGAATCGTCTGAAGGTTTCCAAATGATCGCGACAATGAATCCGGGAGGTGACTATGGAAAGAAGGAACTCTCAAAAGCACTTCGTAATCGATTTACTGAAGTGTGGACGTCGAACGATTACACAACCACGGAGCTCATCACCATCTTCGATCAGAGACTCGCTCGAGTAGAAGCTACGAAAGAAGAGGCTAGAATCACGCCTACGCGAACAGCGACTACTATTATCTCCTGGATCGCCGTGTTCTTTGAAAAATACTCACACATCTTCAGGTAGTTTTTCATCTCCTGATTAGTTGTAGCATAATAAGTTCAGACATGCTCCATCAGTTCGAGACGTGGTCGCTTGTGCAGAGCTATACGCTTCTGCCGTCACTGCTGGCATCGACACTCCGACTGCTATTAAGGACGCCTTGTCTGCTGTGTTCCTGGATTCGCTCGCTGGACTGACAACTCGTCTCAACATCAACCCGGAAGAAGTTTTCGAAGAAGCTCTTGTGATGGTGAGTTCCAATAACGTATGGTTCTAGTAATGAATTCTTCAGCTCCATACCGAATTGATGAAAACCGAATTCGTTGGACGTATTTCTGATTCTCGCGAGTTTGTGAACAGTGCAAGAAAATTGGTACATGTGGGACAGACGTCGGATCATCTGAGTGTCGGCCATCTGCGAGTTCCTTTTGGTCCCTTGCAACCAAAAATGCCGAAAGCCTTCTCTCTGAAAGCACCGACGTGCACAGAGAACTTCTATCGCATCGCTAGAGGTCTCCTAATCAACAAACCTATCCTTCTCGAAGGCGCTCCTGGATGCGGAAAATCTTCGACTGTTATGGCTCTTGCCCAACTCACTGGAAACCCAATCACTCGGCTGAACTTGAGTGACCAGACAGACCTGTCCGACTTGTTCGGAAGCGATGTCCCGGTGCTCACGGAAGACGGAACTATGACTTTCCGATGGGAAGACGGACCCGTTCTGAAGGCCATCAAACGAGGAGAATGGGTGCTTCTGGATGAAATGAACCTTGCCTCGCAATCAGTTCTCGAAGGACTCAACGCGTGCTTCGATCATCGTAGAATTCTGTATATCGCTGAGCTGAATCGGGAATTCGAAATTCCAACCACTTCGAACTGCCGCTTTTTTGCGTGCCAAAACCCCCGAGTGCAAGGAGGAAATCGGCGAGCTCTGCCCAAGTCCTTCATCAATCGATTCACCAACATCTACACGAATGACTTGAACAAGACAGACATTGAAATTGTTTTGCACGGAATCGATGAAAAGAGCTTGCTGACTGACGAACAGAGAGCCGGAATGGTGAAAATTAGTGAGCAGTGTGGAATCGAGTCGGATCGCGGATCGTTCGTCGGAGGACCACACTCGTTCAACTTGAGAGACTTGCTGAGATGGTTCGAGCTGCACGCAGCTGGAAGATCACTCGGAGAAGCATTTGAATTAGTATACATGGCGCGGACTCGGAGAGACGAAGACAAAGAGCTGATGCGTTCGATCTACGAGAAATCCATGGGAGAGCGGTTGGTGACGAAGGCAGTGATGATATCAGTCGATGAGACAACAATGCGAATTGGAAAGAGCGTTTTGAAAAGGAAGAAGACCACGGAGTCGTCGAGTCAGAACAAGAACAGACTTCTCGCTTCGCAAAACACCCTTCTTCATCAGATTGCCACCTGCGTCAACCTGAACTGGTTAGCACTTCTGGTCGGACCGAGGAACTGCGGAAAAAAGTGTGTTATCGAGAACGCGGCGAGTCTCTGTGGCAAGAAACTGAAAACTATTGCGCTGAATGCAGACACAGATGCACAAGAACTCATCGGAAGTTATGAGCAAGTTGTCAATGAAGACTGTCTGGTTGATGCGAAAACGAAAGTGATTGAAATACTGAACAAGAAAGAGGTCACTGAAAAGATCTTGAAGAAAATTCAAGATTCCGAAGACTTGAGCAAACTGGAAGCTGTTCTGGAGCTGATTATGGTGGATCATGGAGATTTGAAAGAAGAAGTTTCAGTCGTCATGGAGGCTGCGAATCAGAGCTCGATGCGTTTCGAATGGACCGATTCCGTTTTCGTCGACTCGTATCTTCATGGAGACTGGCTGCTCATTGAAGACGTGAATCTCTGCAGTGCTGCTGTCTTGGATCGTCTGAATTCGTGTCTGGAAAGTGGTGGTAAACTGGTAGTTGCTGAGAGACAGAACTCTTACGAACCCCTGGAACCTCACCCAGAATTCCGAGTTTTTCTTTCGATGGATGCTCGAGTTGGCGAAATCTCGAGAGCGATGAGAAACAGAAGTGTAGAGATCTACATTAACGAAGAATCCCGCTGGAACTCGTCGCCAGATGACACCAGAGCAGTTGTCGATCCGAAGCTCTCCATGGAGTTGAGTTCGAGAATCGCGGGACATTTGACCGCCGAGCAACAACTACATCTGTCCATGCTTCTGGAAGAAAACGGAGAGAATTTCCCATTGAACGATGCGTGGAAGATGGTGGGAGGATGCAGAGAGGAGCCAATGGAAGAAGACGAAGATGACCAAGAGTCGATCAATGAACCGTGCGAAGTTGCTCCGGGAATCACGAACATGTACGAACTTTCCGGTGACTATGAAAAGTATTTGATCTCGATGTGGAAGCGAGTAGCCGGAAAAGCCAGAATCGCTAACGTTGAAGCTGTTCTCATGACTTTTCTGTCAACAAGTCCCTGGACTCTGATCCATCTTGTAGAAGATTTAAGAGCATTCCTTGGTGCTGCTGCAGTTGGTGAGTTCAGACTCTGTTGAACCGAAAGTACATTCCAATATTTCAGATGCTATAATCAAGAGAATCCCATCGAACATTCTAGAAACTAAGGGTCGACACTTCGTTGATTCCGAGTTTTCCGCGTCTTCCCCATATCTGGGTGTCAGTATCGAGGCCAAGTTCAGCAGAGCCGTTCTTTTCGAATGGATGCTGCAGATGGTCTCCAAAATCCCTGTCGAGCAAGGATCAGCTGAAAATCTGAGCAGCACTTTGACCAAATGTATATCTGAATTTATTTCCATTCAGCACAGTTCCATTTTCCAGATGAGATTGCCACGTGCGAGGTGACATTCAACAATCTACCCATTGTCTCGAACCTCGTCAGATCGATCGTTGAAACCTGGAAAAACAGCTCAGTTATTGCTCAGCAACCGGCTCGCGAAATCCGCATCTCGATTGCATATCTTCTTCTCATTGCCGCTTCTCGACGCAAACTGACCACCAGAACCGGATGTGCTGCTATCTATCTCGCATGGAACGACTTGAGAAGAGAAGTGTTCAGAAGCACTGGAATTCAAGGGTATGTTTCTTGATGTCATGTATGTTTTTCAAGACTCGTCAATTTTCAGGTCCAAAAGTCTCACTTCTATCACTGATAAGGTTAACGAGGGATGGACGTCTGAATCCTATGAAACTTTCGTGAACGAGTACATTCATCGCTGGCGGAAGTACGCATTGTGCCAGCCGTTCTCTGAAGAAGAGCAGTCAAAACGATTCATAGAGCATCTCGAAGAGATTTTGGCTATGGATTCAGAAGACAACGACGTGGAGATGTTAGAGGAAGACGATGAGGATATCTCTGAGACGAAGAAGAAGGTAGACGTATCGCCCGTCGAACTGACCAACAACGTCGTGGAAAGTGTGGAGGCGGTGTTCGATTTCTTGAAGACTGGAGCAGTCGATCAAGAGAATGACGTATTCAAAAAGACGAATGTGTACAACGGAATCGAATGGAAAGATGAAAAGAGTGCTCAGTGGATCCGAACTGCTGCCGTGTTCTGTGCCGACATCGCTTCCTCCAAACTGAATGATAACGAGACGGAGAAATCAAGTATCCACGTGTCGGACTTGGTTGCGATTGGTGGAGGAGTCCACTCGATTGCCACGAGAATCTTCTTCTCGGCCATCTGCTACAATCCATCCATGTCGAACCTGAGCATCTCCCACCTTCAGAAGTTCCCGATCAAAGAGCTGAAGACGAAACTCTGGAGACTAGCTGTGAATTCTGAATACATCCGTTCCTCTCTGCAAAAAAGCCTCGATCAACTGGGATTGGGAATCGAAGGATGGGTTGTCAGCACTGAGAACGGGATGAAGTGTGGAGTCGAGATGATGGAGAACGCGCTGCCGCCAAAAGAAACTCTCGATCCGGTAATCTTCGAAGAGGAAAGAATGCTTTTTGTTAAAGCGAAGCGGAGAATCGTCGAGAGACAACTGAACTACCTGGCTGAGTGGAGAAAGATCACCGGAAGACAGTCGGCTGATTGTGATTCTGCTTCTTCGCAAGTTATTATCCAAGGATTGAACGAGCTGAGAAGAGAAATTGCTGAACTGGAACAAGAAGAAGGAGAACAACATCCCGAGGTGTTCAGACAGTCTGCCACCCAGTACAACCAGCTGTGTGCAGAACTTCGATCATTCCTCGATGTGGCCAAATCGGCTATTTCTGATGCTAAAAAAAGTAACGGAGAAGTGAATGAGCAAACGATGGTCATCCGATTGGCTAGAATCAAATCCTTCGCGATGAGTGCCGAGAACTTCCGAGTGGTGAGCGTTTGACATTTTCTAGCAAAAATACAACAAGGTATTTCAGAGTGTTCTCCGTAAATTCGTCTCGTTTGTCGATGTGTCTATGCCGTTCGTTGCCGGCCTTCTCATTGTCGAGATCATGTTCAACCAAGTTGCTCTGAAATGGAACCAAGAAGCCAAACGACAACATGCCACTGCTTCATCTGCTTTCCCACGCTTCTGTCAAACCGTTGTGAGTACTTCGGGACTGATGTCAAACGAAGTTGCTGCGTGGGCTGTTCGGGACGCATCGCCAATGCCACTCCATCTGAAGTCAGCTGTCGTGCGACGGAAACTTGCTGATGTGAAGAACGACGACGGATCGGCAATCATTGAGATCCAGTGGACGAGGAGCCAGTGGAAGAAATGGTATGAGAAGAACATCGCCACGGCCGAGCAGAAAGACTTTGTGTACCGAACCAAAACCGAGGAAGAGAAAGACGAACTGGACATCGAAGAGTTCTTCGCCAACCGAGAACAGGATTCGCAAGTACTCCCAGACTCGGATGTTTCGATGCTTCTCGAAGCTATTGAGCGGAAAAAGTGTTCACTGGTTGATGAGAAAAGTCGAAAGTCTTCCGATGAACGATACGAAATGGCGATGGTCTGGATGAGATACGTGATGAGTGAGGTCGGTGTGATTCCGAATGAGAGCACAGCTTGGAGTCAATGTATTGGTAGGTTCATTCTTAATCGAAATAGACAACATCTCTTGCTTCCAGACGGAGATCAGAAGCTGTTCGAAGTTCTAGCTCAGCATGAAGGACTGGCAGATGACGGAGACGAGGAAGACACGAAGGTCATTGACGTCTACAAAAACTCTTCGATTCGTGAGTGTCGTCGCGTCGCATTGATTCTGGAAAGACTGGCCGTCCGCACTAAAGAGGTTCTCGAACGTTGGCCGGAAGTGGTCGCCCTGAAGACGATCGTGACTACCATCGAAGAGTTCTTCACAGTGTCCGTCTCGACCCCACACATCAAGATCGCAACTCAGATCGAGCATCTTATCGAAGTCTGTGAGCAGTGGGAGATGATGGCTGACCGAGCAAACTCTTTGAGAGATCCGTTGGGAGATCTTCGGAAACTGCTTGTAGAGTGGAAGAAAATGGAAGTGAGATGCTGGTCGAGTCTGCTGATCAACTGCGAGAACGAAGCCAAACAACGAGCCCAACTCGTCGCCTTTCCCTTGTTCGAATCTCTTTTCGACGCAAAAACTCCAGAAATGGAAGCGGCGATCATTCCGATGAGCATCGAATGGATGCACAATGCCACCCTCGTAGACTTCTCTACCAGAGTAAAGACAGTTGAATCTCTCTCCAGATGGGCTAGAATCATTGGAAAGGAACGGCTCGCCACTCAACTCGAAGCAGCTTCAAGACATTTCGGTATCTTCGTGGAACGAGTTGAACAAAGACTGAAAGATGCTCGAGAACCTGCCGAGAACAGTCTGAAGGACTACTTGAAGGTTGTGAAATACAACGATCTGAACCTGTGGAACATCCGGGTGTCATCCACTAAAGCACACGCACAGCTGTACAAGATTGTTCGAAGATTCAAAGATGCTATCAATGTGGAGATGCATGATGATTTCGGAGTGCTGCAGAAGGTTGAAGAATGGGAGAAGAAGGTGTTCGAACAGGAAGACAGTCCAGATCAGAAAGATGTTGGAGAGGAGCTGGCGAAGCGAATCAGACAGACGAAGTCATTCGCGAAGACCATCGAAGGAAAAGTGACGATTCTCTGTCAATCAACCGCCATTGAAGAACTCGTAGAACAGACGAAGGCGGCTGATGAAGCGATCCGAACTATGATCAACTATGTCGGAGAGGACGAGGAGAAGGAGAAGCAGCAAGGTTACGCGAGGAACTCTCGGCAGCGACAGATCGCGATGGTTATCAAGGAGGCACAGGCAATCGGTCTGAACGCCAGACGAGCTGTTCTGCTGACGCAAGAAGACATCAATAGACGTTCGATTGTCGATGTGCTGGCGAAGGAGGAATGCGAGAAGGAGATCAGAATCTGTGCATCCGGAAGGAACGTTGTCATCCAAAAAGCCAACAAGATCGATCAGCAAGTTAGTGTATCGACGAGGAAACACCTCAGCGGAATGATCGGTATTCATGCAATTTGTCTACTCATTATAAATATTTCTGTTTTCAGAGTACGGAATGTCCTACATCATTTCGCTCCAAGACAACATTGGCAAATGGAAGTCGCAAGTGGCTCAACTTCGTATTCATTCTGAAGAACTGAATGTGATTGGGGAGAATCAGACGAATGGATGGATTGTCGATCAAGAAATTGTGAAGAGCAGATTGATCAAGGTGTCCGGAATCGTTGAGAAGATGGAAGTAATGGTTGGAGCGATTAAGCAAAGACTAACACCTATTCCTCCAAATACTGATGGTTTGTGTTCCACGTGGGAACGAATTCATGATAATTAACTTTCAGAAAACATCCGATCGCAAGAACATCTCCACCCGCTCTCTAGACTCTCGCAGGCCGATGAAATGTCCGACAAGCTGAACAAATGGGCCGAAAAGCTTACGACTCTTGTTGGAAATATGAAGCGGACAAACGAAAGAATTGAAGAAACCGAAGGAACTGTCTTCAGATGGAACATCTACGTCTCGTGGTGGACTCAGTTGCACGGAGACGCTGGAGAGCTGAAAACGGACCTGGAACTTTTCGATGGCTTTTTCACTGTCGAGAAAACGGAAATCGGAAAGCTTCTTGAAGAACTTCCCAAGTGGGCCAAGGACTATCCGTCTTCGGATGAAGTGGAGGAGGTGGAGACCGACGTGACGAAGCTTCTGATGCTCATTCAGAAGATCTACAAGAGCTTGGAAGGAGTCACTGTGGGAGAGGACGACAAGGCTCTCGATCAGATCAACGTTCTCGTCGAAACGCTGAAAAACTGTGACATGGAATCTGTTGTTGAAGCCATGGCGAAGGTGGTCGAAGATCACGCGAATGGCGAGAAGTCTCGGAAGAACATCGTAGGACTGTCAGAACTGGCGAGGATCAGTGCGGGAGTCGTCGAAGGATCCGTCGTTCAACTTACAAACTGTCTCGGAAACGTCTGTGTTCTTTATCATTCGATCCTCTCGTTGACAATGCAGTTGTACGAGAAAGGATACGTGAACACGATTCCGAAAGCAGAACGGCAAGAATCTGGAGAAGGTCAAACTGATGATAGCGGAGAAGGCGGTGGAATCGGAGAAGGAGGAACTGCCAAGGATGCTAAAGATGTTACGGAAGAGATGGAAGAGACTGGACAGATCGAGGGACTCGAAGACGAACAACCAGCAGATTCTGAGGAACACGAGGCTAAGAACGACAATGAGAAGCCGATTGACATGGAGGATGACTTTGCGGAAGATCTGCAAGACATCGACAAGAACGAAAAGGGCGATCAGGAAGACGGCGACGATCAGTCCGATGAGGAACCCGAAGTGGAAGATCAGATGGGAGACGTCGAAGAGGAAGACGAGAAGCAGTTGGATCTGAAGATGTGGGATGAGGAGGAAAAGGAGCAGAATCAGAATAACATGGATCAGGAACAACAAGGAGCAGAAGATCAGACTGAGGACATGGTGGCAAAGGAAGATGATGCACAGGCGAAAGATCAGGAGCAAGAAGGCGGGGAGGAAGAGGACAAGAATGACGAGGAGATGGATCAGGAAGAGCAGGAGAATGTTGACGAGCGGGAGAGGGAGAACGAAGAACGGATGGAAGATCAGATGGACGTCGACGAGACGAACAAGGACGAGATCGCAGAGAAAGGAGAGATGGATGAGAATGACGATGAGGAGGATGGAGAAGAGACAGACAAGGAGGAAGAAGCTATTGAAGGAGAAGGAGAAGAGGAGCAGGATGAACAGCAGGATCTGGATGAAGTGGAGGAGTCGAAGACTGGCGACGAAGAGCAGGAGGAGAAGCAGAAGGAGGATGAGACTCTGGAGCAAGGAACTGGTGGGGAGAAGAATGAACAAGAGAAGAAGGACGTGGCTGATGGAGGATTGGCCGAGGAGGAAGAGAAGGATGATCAGGAGGATAAGGAAGAGTCCGGAGAAGGAAAGAGCAAGTCGGATCCGAACGGAGAAGGCAGTAAAGGAGAAGCACCGAAAGAGCAAGAAGAGAAGAATGAGGAAGAAAAAGAGGAGAAAGAAGATGAGGAGAAGGTCGAGAAGCGGCGAGAGCTGGCGACCGACGATGCTCCGATGGAGGATGCTGAGATGGGAGAAGGAGACGAAAACGAGACAGGACAGCAGATGGAGAATGCGGAAGTCTCGGATCGACAGATGATCGGCAAGGGAACCATCGAAGAAGCACGGCAGACGAAGAAAGAGGACAAACGAGAAGAAGAGAAAAGGAAAAGGAGAGAATTGAAAGATGCTTTGGAAGGTGTTGGAGGAGAAGAAGGAGGAGAAGTGAACGACGAGGCTGCGGAAGAGATCAAGGAGGCTCGAATCCACATGGCTTCTCATGATCTGCTTCATATGGTCTGCTAGTTTCAGTATTCAAGTATCTTAATCCGTTTTTTACAGACCGAAGAGGAATCGACGAAGGATTTGGTGACCGGTATGATCGACGACGAAGAAGAACACGAGAAGAATCACACCGAACAGACAGAACGTCGTTTCAATGAAAAAGCAGATGAACAGTGGGCTGCCATGTCTCGAACAGTCGGAATTCTCGCTTCGGAACTCGCTGAGAACTTGCGATTGATCCTGGAGCCGCAGAGAGCCAACAAAATGCAAGGAGACTATCGAAGCGGAAAGCGATTGAACATGAGAAGACTGATTCCATACATTGCCAGTGAATACAGAAAAGATCGCATCTGGATGAGACGGACGAAACGGGCTCAGAGAGAGTATCAAATTCTGATTGCTGTCGACGATTCCGAATCGATGAATGAGAACGGAATCCATCAGAACACCTGCGAATCCGTTTGCATTGTCGAGGACGCTCTCCGACGGTTAGAATTTGCATCCAAACGTATCCAATCTGTTTCTTAATTTTCAGGTGCGATGCCGGTAGGGTCTCGGTCTGTTCGTTCGGTGCCGACGTCAACACCATCATTCCATTTGGAGAAGCGTCTGCTACGAGCAGCATCGAGATGCTTAAGCAAATGACGTTCTCCCAGAAGAAAACGGACCTACTGCTGCTGCTGAAGACCGCCAAACAACAGCTGGACGAGATGCAAACTGCTACTTCCGAACAGATGCTCATCATCATTTCCGACGGTCGAGGTGCTCTTTCGCAAGGCGCCGACAAGGTCCGGTCCATGTACTCTGCACTGCAAGGCGTCACAGTCTTGTTTATCATCCTCGACTCGGGGAAGAAGTCCATCGAAGATCACACGGTTGCATCATTCAAAGATAACAAAGTGGTGAGTACTAGGTCATCCCTTTTGTTTCGTAGTCATCATTCGGATGACAACAGTTCTAGTATGTTCGACTTTTTCTCGTGAAAAAGTCGAATTAGGTTTGTCACCCGAGTATTTCAAATTGGGGAGGCACACTACGAACTACATCTCTTGTTTGCCCACTCCTCCCTTTTCCAAACTGCTGACATTTCAATGGCACGTTGTTGCAGGTGCTCACGCCATACCTCTCCATGTTCCCGTTCCCATTCTACGCCCTCATCAAGTCCGTCCAGCAACTGCCTTCGGTTATGGCCGAATCGATCCGACAGTGGTTCGAGATGACGACACAACACGCGTAGTTCCACGGCCACACAATGAATAATCACATTCTTGTTGAGTTTTTTTGTTGTTATTTTCATTGTTACTTTTGTTATAATTAATTGTTTTCTTCTCTTATCGACGAGATTCCCTCGTTTTGTTAATCAAAGTTTTACATTTGTTTCTGATTTTCCAGTTTTTGAAGTTCATTGTTTAGTTTTGTTTCGCTCCCAAAAAATAAAATCGATACGATGACGCCTTGTTTCGATGTGTTTCAATGGTTGCCTTTTCCAACGAAAGTGTTTTCTGATCTCTTTTTTATCATCTCTTCTCCTATTTTCCTATCAGTTTCCAATTGCTTTTTACAGAAAACTGTCAAACATGAGTTCCGTTCTCGAGCAGCTGAAAGCGGCTTCTGTCGTCGTCGCCGATACTGGAGATTTCAACGGTAAGAGGATGGATGAGTATTCACACAATTACCGTTATTTTGCAGCCATCAAGGAGTTCCAGCCCACCGATGCCACCACCAACCCTTCTCTGATCCTCGCCGCTTCCAAGATGGAGCAGTACGCTGCCCTGATCGACGAGGCTGTCGCCTACGCCAAAGAGCACGCCACTGGACACCAGCAGGTTGTTGAAGCCGCCATGGATCGTCTCTTCGTTGTCTTCGGAAAAGAAATTCTGAAGGCAATCCCGGGAAGAGTTTCCACCGAAGTGGACGCTCGCCTGTCGTTCGACACTGAGGCCTCGATCAAACGTGCTCTCGGACTCATCGCCCAATACGAGAAGGAGGGAATTTCAAAAGATCGCATTCTCATCAAGCTCGCTTCAACTTGGGAGGGAATTCAAGCTGCCAAGTAAGAATAGACTGCTTTATTCTAATCGTAAAGTGTCTTCCAGGTACTTGGAGTCTCAGCACGGAATCCACTGCAACATGACGCTGCTGTTCAACTTCGAGCAGGCTGTTGCCTGTGCCGAATCGGGTGTCACCCTCATCTCTCCGTTCGTCGGACGTATCATGGACTGGTTCGTCAAAAACACCGACCAGAAGACTTTCACCCGCCACGACGACCCCGGAGTGATCAGCGTGACTCGCATCTTCAACTACTACAAGAAGTACGACTACAAGACTCAAGTGATGGCTGCCTCGTTCCGCAACACCGAAGAGATCAAGGGACTTGTGGGCTGCGATCTTCTCACCATTTCGCCAGCACTTCTGAAGCAGTTGGCTTCGGAGACTGAGACCGCTCCAGTTGTACTGAACACTTCGCATGCGAAGAGTCTCGAACTTACCAAGGTCAGCATCGACGAAAAGACGTTCCGATTCGCTCTGAACGAAGACGCAATGGCTACTGAAAAGCTCGCTGAGGGCATCCGCAACTTCGCCAAAGACGCCAGAACCCTCGAGAAGCTTATTGAAGCCAAAATCTAATTATAATGGAAGTCTGTTTTTCTCCATGTGTTACTGATAGTCTCTAAGCGTTGTGATTCTTCTTGTGGTTAATGATAGTATTCTTTGAATAAAATTTGATTCCAATTAATTTTTAGAACTAACATCAGCCAGAAACTGACATGTCGGACTGCTTAGGCCGCTACCGGAAAATGACTCGGGTTCTGGTTCATTAGAAAGATAATCATCGACTCGTCAACTGAGCTGAGATTTTGCAAAGAAGTCCTTATTTTGGCACACGGAACCCGCTTTTGCTTGAAAAATGCGTTTTCCAGTGCTAATTCTTACTGGATTTAGTGCTGGCTGGGACTTTGCGGACTCCGTGTGCCAAAATAAGGACTTCTTTGCAAATCTGAGCTCAGTTCACTATAGGAAGTCGATGATTGTCTTTCGATTGAATCAGGCCCCTAGCCATTTGCTGGTTGCGGCCTAAGCAGTCCGACATGTCAGTTTGTAAATATGAAGATCGAAAATACAGGAGCTCCGAACTTTCCAGATAGGGAGGACGAGAAGATGATCATAAGACTCCCGACAACAAAGTTCCATGAATAGCTGTAAAATACTAGAATAGGTGTTTTAGAAACTTGTGTCGCGAAACTACCGTTTCACTTTGAAACTGTAGACACTCGGTAGCGCACTAGATATTTTGTTATTTTCTCCACAACATGAAATTGATTAGTTTTTAAGAATCAGTGTCACTTAAACACGAAGCTCTCGATGTTTCCTTGAAGATGGCGGCTAGTTTCTACTCGAGGCATGAAGATAAATTGAAACACTAGACCACAAACAAAAGTGTAAACAACAAGTTTTTATTCAGAAACAAAAACAATTTAGAGCTTTCCGAGATCACGGGCACGAGCACGCTCGAGCTTGACCTTGCGGGCATCAGACTTGGCGGACATGATTCCTCCTCCCCAGTGCTTGCGGATCTCCTCGTGACGCTCGCTGAAGTTGTTGTTGACGGTTTCGACGAGCTTGTTCAAAGCAGACTTGTCTTCTCTGAAAAATAATGTTATAACAGTTTCCGGTTTGGGAAACTTACGGGTTCACATCAACGAGGGCAACAGCAGCAGTGGTCTTTCTGCGAACAACAGTTCCGAGAGCAGCCTTTCCCTTGATGATGGCGTATGGGACGTTGTACTTTCTGCAGAGGGCCGGGAGATGGAGGACGATCTCGATGGGGTTGACATCGTGAGCGATGAGGACCAACTGAGCTCTGCGGGTCTCAACCAAGCGAGTGATGGTGTTGACTCCGTGGCGAACAGTGTTTGGTCTCTTGGTGACCTCCTCCTTCTTTCCAGCAGCACGGGCTTCGGCACGAGCGCGAAGGCGCTCCTTCTTAGCCTCGTTGGATTCCGGGCGGTACTTGTCCAGAAGCTTGAAGGCTTGTCTGGCTGAAAATGTTACTATTGCTGTTTGTCTCAAACTGGCAAGAAGGAAAGCCTTACTTCACCGTTCAGAGAAAATGCGTCAGTGCAAAGCTCGAAGCTTGCTTATACTACATGTGACTCTGATAAGAAGAAATTATACCAACCGGACTGGCTGTCGAGAGCAGTTCTGAACTGGTTGATGGTTGGCGGGATCTTCAGACGCTTCTGGAGAATAGCGGACTGGCGCTGGAGACGGATGTACTTTGGCCACTTGACGAAGCGGGTCACATCTCTCTTCGGCTGGATGTCCTGACCTGGAATGAATTAAATAAATATGGGTTGTAATTTGCATGGTTTGTCCTAACCGTCACGGACCCATAGGATCTACGGAAGGATAAGGAATATGCAATTCAGTCCGGGCATCTCAAGTAGCGGTAGAGGGCCTCACAGACTGTTGGTTTACGACAAGGTGGACCGGGATCAACTCTAGCAAAAGCCCCCGTTGCTCCACAAAGAATAGCAATCAACCCCGAAGAGGATCGCTAATCGCACGTCGATATTGTATTCTGAAAGTGAAAAAAACTTACCAATGTTGAAGTTGCGCGGTCTCTTCTCGAAAAGTGGGTTCTTCACCTCCTTTTGGACTTGAGTTTGGGCACGGATGTGCGCCGGGACAGCGGCGACTTTCTTCTTGATGACCTTCTTGCTCGGCTAAAAAATCATCAACTTATCGGATAAAAAAACAGCATTTTTTAGATCAATAGATTCTTATTCAAAATTTTTACTTCAAAAAACTCAATTTTGCCTATGAAACTTAATTTAAAATTTGATTTTCGAAAAAAACTCACCATCTTGTATGGACGGAAGGGCCCAAAAGTGATAACCGTAGAAAATTTTAGGCACGAAAACTTTTCTTGACTGAGTATTCAACGTTTGATACTCAGCAGCGAAATAATTCGCAATAGAGCGCGCTTTGATCAATTGAGTAGTTGGAAAAAACCCGCTGGTTTCAAAAACAGTTTTTGCAATACATCGAATATTTTCCAGTTCTTTCGTCAGTTGATGTTCAATTAGTTTTCATTATTTGTTTGAATTTGAATCAAAAATATTCAATTTTTTGTTTGTCTCAGATTAAAACTATCTTTTGGTAGTGATCCTGTGAAATTCGGTTCAAATTAAAGAAAGTAACTTTTTTTTAAAAATGTGTTAAGTAAAAAAAAGAGTTTTTGGCGGAAAAGTTTCTAATGCATTGTAGATATCTCGGTCAAATATCATATTTCCAGTGGCGTCGAACCTGCTCTTTTGTGAGTTCTTAGCGAGTTTCGAAGTCTGGAAAAGTAATCGCACGGAAAATGGCACCCCGATCAAAAAATGAGTCTCCAACAGACAAAGCCATCGTCAACAGGAAATCTAGACGATCGCAGACTCGAAAATCAGGTAGGATGCTGTTATCATGCTCTTAAAATCGAATAAGAAATTCAATGCTTCAGACGACTCCTCACGAGCCAACGTCAGAAATAGTGAATTGCCTCGCAAGGTTATTTTTGTCATTTAACTTGTCTTATTTAGGATTCAATGTTCCAGAAGGTCCAGACTGTCATCGACCGAAAGAAAAAACAGTACAATCGTGCAAGTGCTGAAAATCGCAAGGAAATTCTGAAAAAAGGAGCAACTCTAGTACGCAATCATAAGGACATTCTTGCATACCGCATATCGTTGCCGGAAATCAGAATGTTTTTTCAATCAAACGACATTCTGCGTCGATACAAGAATCAACTGCTGACGGGAATCGAGAGAGTAAGAACGTACGAAATACTCGGTCAACGCTTCCAATTCAGCCAATCGGCAGTGAAAGAAGAGATGATCAGACTGAACCGGCATGAAACTTGGATAACTCCACAGTGAGTTCTCGCGCTTCTGCAGTCATAAAAGAAATGTTTCAGATGGGTGAAAGGCTACTTCAACTCGCAGACCTACCATGCACCAAAAAAACGGATCTTGATCACTCCGAACATAACATTTGACGCCAAAAATGTTATTCCCGTTTATTCAGATATTCGAAAAGAGACTCTCGAAAACCTGGAAATCCCGGACAGCTTGACTTACGAATACGGAAACGTCAACCGATTCGACAACGAATCCAGATATGAGTTGAACCGAGCACTGGAAGAAGCGAAGAAACCGCAAAACATGGTGGGTTCGAAATATAAATTATAGTTTGACTGAAGTTTTCAGATCCGCTGTGATTGTCACGATCCGGGGAAAACACCTGTCAATTGCTACGAAAACCAGAACTGTCCTTGCTTTCTGCTCAACGTCAAAATGCGAAAGTTGCAAACCAGGAAGGTCAACCCGACCGAATTCGTAAGCGCGCGCATAGTTTTATTATGTTCTCTGAATCAGGTCGCAGGCAACAACAAAACGTGTCCTTCTCAACAACCCCGAGAATCAATTCTTCGAGTTCGTCGGGTTCGCGTGCTCGGATGCTTGTCGTTGCAACGGAGACTGCACTAACAATGTCCTCTACATTGCACATCAACACTGCTACCCTTTGGAAATCTACCGCCAAGACACACAAATAGGATTCGGAATCCGATCTCCAGTGATGATTCCTGCTGGAACTCCATTTCTTGAATTTGTCGGAGAAATCAGCCAGAACGTGGAAGAAAGCTGGAAGGACTACGCCTACCAACTGACGTACCTCGACGACGAAAAGTGGCAATCATTTGTCCAGGAAGAATGCAAGGAATGGACGCCATGTTATGCCAAACTTATAAAAGAGCTCAACAACAAAACATGGTTCTGTAACCCAAAACATTACGGAAACGCCGGGCGCACTGCGTGCCATTCATGCGCGGCCAACACGGAGATTTTACGGGTATACCAGAAAAGTCTGTCTCCGGCTCACGCGAAACTCATGATGATCTCCCTGGAAGACATCTGCCCAGGAGTCCCGGTAAGTTAATCTCTTTTTTATTTTACTTCCAGTTGCTCTACAATCACGACAATTTCAGATTACGATCGACTATGGTAAAGATTACGTGAAGGAAAATCTCAAAAATAAATGTCGATGCGGCTCATTCGCGTGCATCAGCGGTCAGCACCACAAGGAGTTCTCGCGGCTCGACAAAGATTCCGTAAGTGCCACGAGTAAGTGTTTCGCTTCAATGTTGCATAATTTCAGATGGCTATCTGTCTCCATGATCTGAACAAAGATCTGAGCCAGAATTACAGATCACAAGTCCCGGACTATCTCAAAAAAAGCAACAAAAACTCGAAAATAAAACCTCCTATTTAAAACATTAACATTCTATTTATAAGTGTCTAATTAACTTCCCTACTTTTACATATCTTTACTCACCTTGTATGTTTCATTCCCCTTCCCTTATGTTCCCTTATGTCTTTCACCCAATAAAAGTACGAAATATGTCTTCATCTTCTAAGTATTAAAATATGTTATATTCCATGGTTAACCATCCAAAACTATCTTTTCGAATTCCTCTGTTTTTCTCACATTTCCCCAGTTTGCATTTGCATATTTCGAATGTACAATTTCTTTTTTTTTCTTCCAACAACAAAAAAAGTTTCTAAAAAGCATCCCCGCACAAAAGCCAATAATAGTCATTTCGTTTGTTTTGTTGTTTGTTTTGACAGATTTGTTCGAAATTCTCGAATCATAATTACCCACACCCACAAATTGGCTCCATCACGGGAATAATGATCCTTTCGTGAAGAAACAACGTACTGTACATGTTCTTCTCCCCGTCCATCATCGTATCAGTTTCGGGAAGGCGAGCCTCCCGATCTTCGTCTCTGCGTCTCCGCACTCTCTCGTCCTCCTTCCCGCCTCACTCTCGATCGCTCCTAGTGCTGTCCCGTCCAACAAGACCGTCTTTCCTCGTCTTTTTCCACTTTTCAACATCCACATTTCCTCGATTTCACAAACTTTTCTCACTGTTTTTGTGTTCTTTCAATATGTATTTATTACAACTTCAAAATCTCCAACCCCTTCTTATTCGAATTTGTTCCAGGACTTGGGTGAATCGTTACCACGTGGCGGGTAGGACATCGAAACTGGCCGTTTTCAAGTCTTACGGTGAGTATTTGCATATTTGTATCTTGAATCCTCTGAACAATGGACTTGCGTGTGAATCTGTAAAATGTGCCTCCTAGTAACCGCCTACGGGGTTTTTAATTTTTCCTTAAAAAAAATTTCTCTAAAAAATCTATAAATTGACACTTTCGTCAACGAAGCGGAATCAATTAAACTGCTCTCAAGAACTGCCTCCGCACTGCACGACTTGCTCCGGGGCTCATGAATAAGTACCGGGAATGCGTGATGTCGGAATCTTGGCTCCGAGCTCAATCACGACGAGCTCTCGGCTCATTCCAACGTTCTTCCCGCTGCGTAATCCCCCTTTCTCTTATCTCGTTCTTGCTGCTCCCCCAGCTAATCTTGTCATTCCTGATGTCTTCCTCTTTTCAATGAACAGCTCTCCATGTCCACTGTTCTGAAAGACAGGTTTGAATCCCTCCCCTTCATTTACACTTTCTTGCATTTCGGAGCACACGCGATCGTGTCGAGACCTCAGAATTTGTCACCCCTCTTCAAATTTCGCCCCGTTTCAATTTTTTACATAATTCCAATTGCCTGACCTTTTCGAGCTCGTCCGTCTAGACGCCCGTTCTAATTTCCGCGCACAAGGACCTTTTTCTGGATCCCTTCAATAGTTTTGTGGTCAGTGATCTGTCTGGAAATGAATGACCCAGCAGCTGCTTATCCGTTTATCTTTCCCAAATCGCCTTCGCTGACTTCCATTTTTGGAACTTTGAAGCATCACTTTTCGAGGGAGTTTTCTGGAAGCAATACACACTTTTCGGAGCACAGCTCTGCCGATTTTTGGATTTCCCAAATAATCATTGATGATTACTCGAAGCAAGTAATACGGAAATAACACATTTGGGTTCTCTTCTCAAAAACGTTCCTTCAACCAGTTCCCAGTCTTCAGAGTGAAAGTCAAATATTTGACTTTTGTCAATTCGAAAATAACTCGAAATTGGCTCTCATAAATAATTGGATCCGTGTTCTTCTCGAATTTCAGCTGACTCACTGGTATCTTCTAATTAAAAGTCTATTGCTTCACCCATAAATCGAACGACTTCCCTCAGTTGCTCTTTTCCATCTTTTCGCTCGTTTTTGATCCTCAGATCCCGTAGTTTTCGTAATAAATAAGCAGAACCCATCAAACTCTGCCGTATTTTCGTTTCACATCACCGTTTATTAGCCGTTCTCATGCTCGTAAACCGAGACTTCAATCTCTGTGATAGTCGCTGCAAAGTACGGAAAGAGCACGAAACGGCCCGTCCAACGAACCAGCGAGAAACACAAACAGAGGAAGAACCACTGTGTCTGGCTGTGCCATTCCGTGGCGCATTGATGATATGTGAACAGGCCACGCTGCTGCGGACGGATCCAAGACGCAGTGACCGACACGAAGTGGCGAAAGTCTTCTGCGACTCACTAATCGTTTGCCTGTCTCTTTTTTGTGTCTCTGTTAGAGAGGAAGCACACACACACACGTTTGAATATGTTTTGATACGGGTCTGGAGACAGTGGAAAGAGAGGAAGAAGACTTCGGAGGAAGCAGCGACGATCATCACCAGTGACGACGATAAAAACCAGTTTCACTAGTGTGTATGCCACCACACAGCGCTCCGGCATCAGCAGCATCAGTCGGTACGGGACTGTCTTCTTCGCCTCCTCCCTCCTCTTTGACGAATCGTCTTCTTCTTCTTCTTCGTTTTGTATTGGTGGCGCCCCGGGCGCTGTATGTATGTGTTGTGTATGTACGCGTGGGTGCTTTGGGCAAACGAACGAAATGTATATCACGATTATCATCTTTGTCACGTCGTCTTCTTCTTCTTCCCTCACCCTCCCCTCTATTTATCAGACAAACAGTTTATGTCTTGTCACCAGAAACATACAGAGAGAGAGCATAACCTTTACACGCCGATCAGCCGTTTTCGCCCATTTGGTCGCCGATAAGCGGGCGGCATACTGATTCCAGTTGAGTGGTGGTCGTGTAACCTGACACCTGAAACAATCGAAAACGACATTTCACACACACAACTTCCTCAAAATTTCTGCGGACGTCAGCGTTTTTACATTCTCAAGTTATCTAAAAACCGTCTGAAACTGGTCCTGAACTAAGTTTTTTTGTAGACATGCCGTCGTGCGCCTCGAAATCAAATCCCTCTGTGGGATGATCTGTGGCGCGGGAAAGTCGGTTTGGCCTCTGCTCTTGTTCATTCGAGTCGTTTCTGTTCTTCCCTGTTTAGATTTCACTGTCATCCATTTCTATTTCCAATCAAAGCGTTGAGCTCTGAATGCTCTGTTCTTCTCTCTTTTTTGCTCGCATCGAAAAATCCGAAAGCTGCTCAACGTGGGAACGAGCAATTGTTCCCGCCTTGTCTTTTGATTTTTTCGGTCCCCTTCGATTTTACTTCAAGCATCCAATGGAAACAAGAGAAAACAAATTTTCGAGCGGTCGTACGGCGAACTTTACTGTGTGTCTGGTTTGCCGAATGAGTCAGGCCTATTGCACAGGTGACACAGACACTTTTTCGCGGCGATTGACAAAAGACAAAGTAAGAATGACCTAGTTATTATATTATTTGGACGAGAAGCCGAGTTGTGTTGATTAGAAATAAGAAAAAAAGACGTTCCGGTGCGCCTATCCTACTTCTGTGCCCTCTTTCTGTTTCCGAATCGCTTTCGACCATCTTGGAGAGAAAGAAGCCGTCGTTCGTTCGATTGCCGACACTCGGTTAGATCTTTTTCTACATGGAATGAGGAACTTGTCGAGAACATCGAGGGGAACGACGAGGGACGATGGGGCGCACTGTGATGGGTGATAAGAAAAAGGGAAATGGGTTTGATGTGCCACACAATATCTTGGTGTTTGTCAAATTGTTTAGGGGAAACCCTCACACTGTTTGTTTGTAGATCTAATATGTTCTGTTACCGTAGCAAGTGAGTCAGTCGAGGAAGTGATCGAACAGTTGATTCACCTGTATCTCTTGTTTGAACTTCTTTCCTGTTTTTCCTTCCCTTACTGTTGATTGTACAGCTTAAGAAGTGCTGCTAAGAAGTAGGCTTATTGATTAATTAGAGAAGATATCGGACGGCGCCCGGTCCGATCGTTATCTTTATTGGGTGTTTCGGATGTGAAAACAAACACTTTCTCGGCGAATGAAAAATGGGAAATTTGGTAAACTCAATCAAGATTAACTGAAAATTAATGGGGAACCTGCATTCTGAACTGGTATACGGTATGTGACAACATTTTGAAATACTTAGTTTCACAACTGATTACTGTAGGAACAGCGATGACCTAGTCGAAGGATGCAGTTTTTACTGGTTGATTAATAACCGACATTTCGTTTTTGCTTCGACCGTTCAGTCTTCCATTGATTAGTCGAGTCTAGTGGACGGGTAGATAAGATTGACGGGGTGTGACCTGGTAACCTAACTTTCCTCGTAACCTTCCCCCTCGTCTTCTCCTAAAGGCTCCGTAGCGATGCTATCGTAGTTCCTTATCGAAAGTTCTGCATCTCTCACCAAAAATGATTACGGTCATCACAGAGAGGAAGCTGAATTTCGATCAGTGGGGGGACATCGCTTCCTTCTCTGTGCCACTTCTTGATCGTTTTTCTTGTCTTTATTCCTCTCCGTCTCTTTGTCTTTACACTGTTTCTCCACACACAATCAGTGGCTGACTGGGTGCGCGAAGGCGGTGCGCATGTCGCTTGCGCGCGGCGTGGACTGGTTTTCCATCGTTTCGTCGTCGCTGTCAGCGTCTGCGTCTCCGGGTTTCTGCCGCATTCCGCGACGACGACGCAACGGGTGTACTATTTCCGCGCCCTCCGCGATAGCGCTCTTTGCGTTGTGGCTGCTGCTGAGCGCAGCGCGGTGCGCAAGGAAAAGACAAATTTTGTGTGAGACTCGATATGGGCGCGCGACAATAAGGAAGAAGGGAGCAAGAGTCTAGGGGCACAAGGTTGGTACTGGGTTATGTGTGTGCGCGGGCAGGAGGAATGTTCACGCAGTGCGCGCGGCGGCGCGTTGCCCTGCTGCAGGATTTTGTGTGGCGTCGACGAAAAAGCAAACCGTCCTTCTCCGACCGACCGTCTCCTTCATGCCCGTCTTTCACCAATACGCACACAAATTGAGGCAGGTGAGACGAAGAAGAAACGACTTTCTCTATTATGTTGCCACCATTTTTTCTCGCGATCACCGCTGCCGACGCTTCTGAAACTTACTCCTCCTCACTCCCCTTCTTGTTACTTTCACTTTTCCTCGTCGTTCGCAAACTGAATTCCTTCCTCCATCAAGACCCCTCTGTTCGACGGAAAGAAACCAGTAGACTCCTCATTGACACCCCAATCTGAAAACTAGGGTACATCCATGTATTCTTTAGATCATTCCATGTTCTAGTACTTTCTTCTTCTTATTTCGTCGTAATATGTCCGTCAGTCCGCCCATTATCCTGGACAGTGTTCAACAGATCCATATCTGAATATTTTTCCTTTTTCTGATCTGGGATGGTTGAGGATTTGGATTCTAATGTTTTGCCACGTCGCCACCTCGCACGAACCGTTCGCTAACGTCTCGAGAAAGAAAGTCATCAAAGTCACGAAAATTAGCAGCGGAACCGTAGTCTCTTCTCGCCCCTCAGTACAGTTTGTTATGAAAAACAAAAGAAGTCGATCGATTTTCGTTCCAAGTTGACAAACCCCCTTGTCTCTTACGACTATCATATCAATCTTCGATGTTCATATCTAGATGACGGATGTTTTTGTTTTATTTTCCCGTGGAGAGATGGTGCAATAGACATCTGGAACCCCGCTTCACACAACATGTCCCCTTGATTCGATCCGGATGATGCATCTCGTCTTTGCACGTAATCGTCAGTCGCGGTTCATCAACTTCTAGATCAACACCATCAGCATTGTCCACGTGAACCCACTTGACAAACGAGAAGTAGCGAGTTATTATTGATTAGGCCGAGAATAAAAAACTGGTTCCGAATCGCGAGAAAACTTTCTCACGTCTCGTCGGACAGATCGGTTTTTGAATGTGTGTATTTGGAGAAAGAAGATCTTCTCTTCACCTTTCCGCATTTTCGCTTCCCTTGACAAGATCCCATTTTCGTTTTCTATTTCTGTCTAGACACGTTGATGGCTCCCTCGAAATTGTTCGAATTTCTTCAAATCCCTTAAGGAACTTAACCTTTCTGCGACTTTCTCAAGTCTTTCGACTATCCGACTACAAGTTCAGAACTTTTTACATCTGCTTGTAAAAACACTGCTATTTCTTGGTCACTGTTTTATTTTTGGCACTTTTCAAGTTTCGAAGGTGTTATTACTCGTTTTTCCGTCTGTTTTATTTTCGTACAGTCGGCCTCTTCTCCGCCACCTCCTTCCGTGTCTTTGTCAGCCGACGGCATCATCATGTGACGACGTGGGAAGACACTACAAATCAATTCTTCCGATCAAGATTCGCTGAAAGTTTAACGAATACCCAGTGACTACGTGCTAATTGTCGGGACTTTTTCCGAGGTTGTGTCAATATTCGTTCAGATCCGTTTTAGTAGCTCTGCTCTCGGAATGTCGATATCAAAAAATAGGTGTGCCCGACAACCACCGTCACTGCACCGTTGTCGCCTCCTATCGTCGAGCAAATAACACACATACACCACCACAGCACATATCTATCTATTCTTTTGAAATCGATTTTGAATAGGCGTCCCGTCCCGCAATTTTTTGTCGCGGTGACTAATTGGTACGGGAGAGAGAATGAAGAGAACGAATTTTCAGTTGGCGCCGCGCGTTTCTGTACTAGTACTAGTGCTGATCTGCGACTGGGTTCGACGGATGGTCGACCGTCTCCCACTCGTGATCACCTGGGGCGGTTGTCCTTTCGGGAGTCGAACGCACTTTGGTCACTTCTCGGGATGGTTTTTTCTTCCGAGGTCCTCTCGCTGCTCCGGTCTGTCATCTCCATTCTCTATCTCTGCGCCTCTCTAATCTGCATTGCTCTCTAGCTTCCTCAGTTCGTTGCTCTCCACTTGATAGCGGGAGTAAAGCGACTCTTCGCCGCCCTTCTTCTTCCCTTCGAAATCTAATTTTGGGTTGTGTTGTGTCGGACCCGAATTAACAAGTTTAAGCACTCGATTGCACTCGCCGCTCTCATTCCACTGCTAGGTTTCAGATCCAGACGCTTCCCTTCAGACCCAGGCGCTCTAGAAACATTACCGTTCACGCTGTTCTGAAATTACGAAGATCCCGTTATGCTACTAATGTATTTTCAGCCCAATGAAACTGGAAATTTTCTCGAATTAGTTTTCCTTCTGACTTACTTCTTCTTACTCTATATCTCTCCAGAAAGATACGAATTTTGTGTTTTCGACGGCCCACTTTACGCCTGTCTACTGCCCACTCCACCAGGGTACTTTTAGGAGCTCATCTTGCAATATCTGTTTTGAAATTGGATAACTCTCTTCTTATTTACCACTTCTCCTATGCACTTTTTGTGGACAATTGATCGCCCTTATGACCTCTAGACAAAAACTCAAAAGTCACGGCTCTGGAGGAGCCTACCAATTGCCGTGTCATTTCGAGTGAGCCGCTGTTGAGCTCGGCGAGCCAGCAGCCATTAAGTGTGGTAGGCAGGAAACGGGCGGTTCCCAATGACCAGATGTGAGAAGCGAATGTTTCTATTCGGAATCTTCTTCGTTGCAGGGCTATGAGGAAAATGCGGGAAGTAATAAGTATCTCTCGCTCCATTCCTTTCTGTTTGCTCTTTCATTTTCTGCGTTCCGAACACTGCGTTGGACTGGTTGTTGGTAGGTCAACCGACACCTTCACTGCCTACTCCTCAATATTCATGAATATTGATCGGAACGAAGCAATGAAGATTCGGAGCGCCTGAGGCGAGAGCGAGAGACACTATTGGAATGGAATGGAGCGGACGGAGCGGTTTGTTTGAACAGCCTCCGCTCGGCCATTCGAAGGCGTCGCAGAAGACGACGACGCCGCCGCTCCGTGGAGGCGAAACGGGTTGCTTGCCGCTTGTCGCCCGCAACCAAGCCATGTATCTTCTCTTTTTCCGCATTCATTTTATATTTGATCATCAAACGACAAATGATGATCGTCGCGAGAGGTCATTCTGTAGGACCTCTTCCCGAGAGACAACTTCCATAGGCTCTGTCAGGGGAGATTGACATCAGATGGCTGTAAATCTTGCACAATCTTTTCCTTTACAATCCTCCCAAAGTTGATATCCCATGCGAAGCCCCGTTCTGACCCGACCACCGCACTGCATACCGCTAATCTCTACCTAGTCTGTCATTAGCAATGCTACGGTTCTCCAGCGTCCTGTCTCGTCAACGACACATCCACGCTCTCTCTCATTGTCGTCCTTTCTTTTGTTTTCTATGAACCGACGATTCGATCCATCGAGTCGACGTGACTGTCAGCTGTAAACATACCGTCCGATAACAGAATGCTTTTCATATTTCTGTCATTCCATTCTGCTCAACATTCGCCTTTTTTCACTTTTGCTCTTTTTCTGCCAACTCCCCACACTTGACTCGACGGGCGTTTTCGACTCTGATTCCTACGCAACGGGAGCCAATTAATCAAAGTTGTTTTTGTTGTTTCCACTCCCTACTCCTGCACCTTCCTTTTTCCTTTTCGCCAATTCCGGCTCCCAAATGACATCATGTCAATGTCTGGCTCAGTAGGGACCCATATATCCTGCTAATCACTTTACCCTTCCCTCCCTTTCCGTTCCGAGTCAGCCCACATGTCTCAGTGCTACGAAATAAGTTGCCTTAAATTTCGTAACCCTACGTGAGTCGTTGACTGCGCGCGGCATTCTTCTCGAAATTAGCACATTCATGGAGCCACTGTTCCATTAATTCGAGCTGCTTTGTGGCCGGAGTCACATATTGTGATGGTGCATTTGGGGCCGTCGACTCACTGCGTGATATGACGTCACATTCACCGCGTAGTTAATTATGTGCTTGAAAAGCGAAAGAGGGAAGAAGATTTTGCTAAGTGCAGTAACATTACACCTCGTTTTGCCTGCACAGACAAAAAGAGACTAGTAGAGACATAACCAGTTGAGTGACGTCTTCCCCCAGTTTGTCTCCCCCGCTTTTCCATTCCTTTTAGGGTGATGACAGCTGTGTGCAAACGCGCTCTGCTAGACTGCCCTATTGAGCGGCGGCAGGTTCAAATTGGAAGCTTGCGATCAGCCGGCTGCCAAAAAGTTGCGACTTTCCGATTTTTCGCGATTGCTTCTTCTTGCTGTTCGACCCGCCTGCGTCTCGACGGCCTAGCGCCGTTTGGCGCCTGTTTAATGACACTTTGTTACGCTGCGTCTCCCCGCCGTTTACAGTGACTCGCTGAGTAAGTCAGTCAGGCAGTCATCTGCCCTCCTCACGTATGATGCGGGTAAAACCGAACCAGCCAACCTATACGTCGATGTTATCAAAACTATCGGCGACGGGTTCCTGTTTATAGACGTCTCCTGCGTCTCGGTCATCTCCTTGGCCCGACTCTTCGCACTGACCAGGTGACGTAATAATTGGAGAGCGCCAAGAGCTTCGTTTCTTTTCCGGCCAACATCCGGTTTTAGCGTAATCTTGCCATCAACCTATAGGTTATTCTGTTATTATAGAATTCCGATCCTAGAGTCGTTAGGCCGCACGTAGATTGAAATCTTTGGTTCTTCCTCCCTTTTCCATGAGAATTCTCTTGATGTCTTGTTGATGAGCCTGTAGGCACTGCGTTGCGTCATTTCGGACGGTATCAATAAAAGGGAGGAGATTACGTAGGAAGGTCACACGACTACATCACTGCTCGACCAAAACAAGCACTGTTTCACTGGTATTCCCTCTTGGTCATTCATATTGTTAACGTTACAGTTCCAACCATGTGCTATCACTCCTTATCAGAGTCTGAGCCTTGCAAGTAATAAGAGATTCAGCTGAACAGTTACCAGTTCGACTTGTTTGACACTTCCTTAACCTAACTGTCTATCTCGTGTATGATAAGAGAAGAGGGAAGAAAAAAGAATGACGAAGAAAAAGCAATACGGTAAACAGTTTGGCAAACATACTGCGCCGAGCAACCGGCTCTCTTTGACTCTTCCCGTCTGCAACTCTCCGAATAAAGTGCTCTTTACCCTCCGACTTTGGATTTTTTGCTGGTGCTCTCCGCGCTCGCACCGCTGCGAAATGTTTAGAAGAATGTGAATAGTGCCTGGTTGTCGACGGTGTCTGTGTGCACATATTTGGTACCCCGTCTATTCGATCTTGGTGTTGATCCAGCTGCTGCAGCGCCCGCTCCTTTTTTCCATGATTTTACCATTGTAATATTAATGTCGACGATTACGGTCCAAATAATAACATGGTGGGTGGCTTCAACCACTGTCCGCAGCAACACAGAACTCTGTTCTAATTATGTGCTAAGCGGGCGCCGCGCGCTCTTCGACTGAAGGACAACTCTCCTCTGCCTCCTCGGAACGCTATTCTTGTCCCAAAACGCTGTTTTTCAGACTTCTTTCATACTTCATTTTCTTCCCCTTTTCTTGGTGTTGTTTTGCTCCATCTCTCCGTTCTAGAGCCGTCTTTCTCTGCTGACTGACTGACTGCCCGGCTGAAAATTTCGTTTGGCTCTCCACTGCCAACATGTCTATGTTTCTGCGTCTCCTCTTCTAACGAAGTCATTTTTTCCGTGCTTACTGCTGGCCTTGGAATGATAAAGACCTGATGCCGGCTGATGTTTTCAACAGCCTTCTTCAATTTTTACCCATCCTTTCCCCCCTGAAAAATTAGCAGCTCCCCCTTTCCTGACACCCATTTATCTGATCATTTTCTCTCTCGCTCCCAAAATAACCTTCACGCGGCGCTGTCTATCGTCCACGCAACCCTCGCCTCCAAAACGACTTTTCCTCCACTCCCTTCTCATTTCTCCATTTTTCCGTCGTGCCTAAATTGGACGTGTTGCAGACTGAAATAGTGGGACAAAGTCTGTCGAATCGGTTGCTGAAATCGAGCTTCGAGAGACCACGACCGCGCTAAACGCCTCGTTTCGTGCCTCTCCACACATCTTCTTATACGGGTCCATTTTGTATTGTTTGTGTTTTGTCGCCGGACGAACACACGGTTTGCTGAAAAATGCTTAAATCGTCGACTGGCATGCACTTCTCCTCTTCAAACGGTTACGGTCACTCCCCTCGCGACTTGCTCACAGGTGCAGCTGTGACGAGTTGCGGAGGAGCCCCGACGTTACCCCCGCCACCCGTCAATCTCGATGTCCAACGGTAAGTGACTTTTGCTGTCCGAACTTTCTAGAATCAACTGATTTCCAGAATTGATAACACCGAGGGAACGACGGTGGTGATGCTGAAACTGACGGATGAGATGTTTTCGGCTCTTGAGGAAGGCCAGAGAAGCGGGAAGAAGCTGCGAATACACGTCGACGAACGAGAAGGTCGTGTCGAGATCGGCGACGGCACGGCCTCTTCGAAAACCAACAATACCTTCTACTTTCAAAAGCAGCAGCTGCCGGTAAGTCATGACTTTCTTGCCAGTTTCCACAAACTGTTCTTTAAGGACCAAACGGATACTCTTGTACAAGCGGGTGGAGTCGTTCGAAATGTTGGAACGTACAAAACAAGATACCAAGTAAGCGAATCTTGTTTTCATTCCAAAAACTCGCTAACCGAACGCTTGTTTTGCAGATTCAAGCAACAGACAGGTCATTCGAAGAAACCAAAAAGAAGGCGGAAATGCGCGCTGATTTGGAGAAAAGTCGGGGGACAAAAGAAATGAAGTGAGTCTCTTCTATCAATCCTTTCAACACATCGTTGATTTCAGGAAAGGAGTAACTACTTCTCGCTACCTGAACTCTTCATCCTCAACGCCGCGAAACATGGGTTCCTCTCTCGGCGGGTCAAATTCTTCCCGAGTCAGTCCTGCTTTCATAGGCACGAAGGCATCGACAAGCCAGCTTCCGAATTCGAAAGGAACGCCGAACGGATCGGATAATCGGAAAACTGAACTGTTGAAGCCGGAACTGATGCGGCAGTCACTCAAGAAGCGTATCATCCATCTTGTCGTTACGGAAAAGTACAAAAACTGGGAGGAGGTCTACAAGAAACTGCAATCCGATGGGATCCCAGACGATAAGGACGACATGGAAAAGATCCGATCCTTCGTCGAGGAGGTCTCAGAGGTGCGATCGGGTTCTCCTGTGCTCTCCCTCCTACCGAGTCGTCTCTCGGATGTGGATCCTCGGTGGATGTTCTTGAATCAAGAGGAAAAAGCTCACGTACGAAGGCTCCAGTCGAAAAACACTGGATCCCGATCCGTCGCTGCTGTCGAATCAACCAACTTCGCCCCGATGAGAAAGAAGGGAATGGAGAGGATGACGGCCAGTTCGAAGAGTAGCCACGCTGATAAGGAGAAGGTGAAAGTCGAGGAAAAGATCCCCAGTCCACCAAAGGAGGAGAAGCGCGTCGAGATCGAAGACGATTACTACGTGGCTCCCGAACCTGGAATCAAGCGAAGAGCTCACAACTTGGCTCCTCTGCCGGCTCCCCAGACGACGTCTTCTCAGACCGAAGGACCGAGTCCACCAAAGCGAACGAAACGGAACGAGTCGGCGAGTCCTCCGGAGGACCCGCCACAGAAGACTCCTGAACCGCCAAAGGTATCCAGTTTTTGATAATTCCAATCAGAACCATAATTTTTACAGCTGAATCCAGTGAAGTTGGCTTCGATGGTGGCGATGCAGCCGATGCCGAAGTTCGAGCAGCCACGCGAAACCCACACCGTGACGGCTGTTGCTGTGAATGGTGGAGGATCGACCGCTTCCAGCAGAATCTCGTCCCCGGCCTCTTCGCTCTCGTCGCCAAGTCAACCATCGTGTAACTGGGAGAAGCAGTTCGGAGACATCAAGACGTTGAACGAAGCTGAAGAGTACTTCAAAATGTTCCATAAGGAATACCCGATGTACATGGAGTGCCACAAAAAACTGACCGAGGTTAGTTTATCAACTGTACATTCACTAAAAACTACTTGGATAGGTTTCTGCCGAGTTCCGTAAACTCGAGTCGAGACTGGCCAGAGCTTCGGAACAAAGAAAAGCTGCTCCATCCCAGGCGACGATCCAGGAAGTGAAAAATGTCGAACGACTCATCCAAAAAAGATACGCGTATTTCGAGAAGGATCCCGAATTCATGAGAGTGAGTGTTTCTGTCTTGTTTCGCTCGTTATTTCTGATCATCCAGGCTCGTCAACGCCACACGGATCTCCGTTCCAAACTGAATGTTCTGAAAACCCGTATCGGAAGTTGGGAATCGCACAGACGGCAAACAGCAACTGCCTGAAGACGTTCCCGAATTGTAATCGCCCTATGCTCTTACTATCCCAATGAAAGGTATCACTGATTTGCTCGGCATCTCTGCTTCTCGTTCCCCATCTCCTACTCTTTTTCTCTCGAAACATGACGGTTCAACTCGCTTTCCCCGCCTTTGCTGCTCCACCGTTCTTCCCCCGTGTAACGATCAAACCAATCATTTCTCAATCTCTCTCTCTCTCTGCCTTCCCATTCTTTTCACACACTTCTCTCCTTTCCGTTCTCAATTGCTGGTTCAAACAAAAAAATCTGTGGTTTCAAAAAACAGTCCAAAACGTGCGTCAGTTTTCCAGACGTTTTATCCCATGCCTCTCAAACCCCGTTATATATTTTATCTAATATAGAGTTCTTTCTTTTTTACTTCTTGTCTTTTCTCCTCCACAATATCTCGTTATTCGTGTTCATTCGAAAGTTTTTGCAGTTACAAGTAATTATGTAGTGTTATTGTTGTGCTCGTGATAGTGATTTGTGATTATATTTCTACTAATGCCATGGCTTAGTAGCCACGCGTTTCATGTGATCCACGTTCTCTGCACACTCCCCACACACCTCCACAAAATACCCACTTTCTGGATAGCAAAAAATCAAATAAAACACACCAACCCCCACACTTGTCAAAGGCCGGTGATAAAAAGATACAACTCACGGATTTCGTTTTGTTTCATTTCTCCCCATACTCTTTCTTTTTCTCCCCTCAATTAATCTGTTTTTGTGTATTTTTAGAGTCCTTTAGATGGACTGTTCCTTCGTGTCTAGCTGTTCCTCCCCACCCCTGTTCTTCTTCTTTTCATCGCGGTTGTTTGCCATTGAGCCGGGAATTTGACTTTTGTGGCATAGTTTCTCTAGTTTTCTCTTCTTTTTCTGCTATCTTTTTTTGTATGTTTCTGTATTTTTTGCTGACAATGAATGTTTTCGACGTCAAATTTGTGTGAAACGGAACAGTCTGACGGAAGCAGAACACTGTTCGGCTATTCCGGCAGAACAAACACTACGTAGATGGGTTACCAGAACACGAAACGTCTCTGGAGGGAGCGAATTATATAGTCGGATGGCATTTGAATGTGTTTTCCGACTAGCCGACTTGTTGACGAACTCGTCGAGACGGTCGGACGAGCACTTGAAAAGTACGCAGACGGTCAGAGAACAGTGACTTGTTTCCGGGAATCGGCGAGAACGAGCTGATCTGCTAGTGGAAATCCTTCTGATGAATGAGATCTGACACTTCTAACGTCCTTTCAGATTTATAGATTCCTGGCGGGAATGTCTTCTGTGAATTACAGGCAACTAATGAGAAAACAAAGTATATCTGAAAGACCCCTGCGTTTCAGATTGTGATTGGCTACGAAGGATATAAACTTCTCAGTGGTAACAGGGGAATCGTTTATTTCACAAACAAAGAAATAAGCGGTTAGATAGAATCTCGAGGGATCCAATTAAAGCACTCCGATGTTTTGAGCGGTGTCGCTCTTGGAGACGAGTTCGACTTGAGTGCACTGGGCCCGACGGAGCGAAGCGCAGGGGTTGCGGAAGACGGCGGCGAAGAAGCCTGGAAGAAGACGGAGTTGGATGGGGAGGGGAACGGGAGGACTGACTGAAGACGGCTTTGCGGTAGTTTTTGATGATGAACATGTTGGGCAGAGGGTCGATGGCAGGGTAGACGGCGATGGTCATCGCGATGAAGCTACTCGCGAAGCCGATGTCGATAGCGAGCATGGGGAAGGTGAATAGGATGGCGATGGGGATGTACATGAGGATGAGCGGGATGACGGTCTGAAGGAGTAGGTGGTGACCGAGTGGATGGGGAAGGGATACCTGGACGACGAGGGCCTGGAACAACTGCTGCTGGAGGTTCTTCGTGACGGTGGAGACGGTGTGGGTCTTGGCGAGAGCTTGCGAGATCTGGAGGTAGCACTTAAGACCGAAGAAGAAGACGCAGAAGACTGAGCTCAGCTGAAATGTAAGAGGGAGGTATCGGGAGACAAAAGACAAACTAACGATCATGAACCACATGCAGGCGATGGAAGCGAAGACGGCGACGTCGGGATGCGACACTCCGTTCTTGTCGACTGGATGGAACAGGACGATGATGTAGGAGGTGTCCTCGATCGGGGTGTCGTAACCGTCGAAAATGGTCTTTCTGCAGAAAACTCAATACTCATCCTAATGCCCTAACCCGGTTACCTCATGTAATCGTCGGTAGAGCTGTCGAAGTGGAAGTAGAGATAGCAGAGGACCGACCACCAGGTGCCGTAGAAGATGGGCATGAAGAACAGAATGTAGATCTTCTTGCCTCCTAGCCAACGATCACGGAAGTCCTTGACGACTGCCCCGTAGCGGTAAACGAAGTGGACTCCAAAGATGGCGAGCGAGAATCCGAAGCAACCGCAATAGAGCACGATGAGGATGAAGCTCTGCTCCCGGTCGAAGTCGGAGTGTTTCCAGTTTCGGAACACGACGAAGGCGCCCTTGTAGGAGTGAACCATCTGAGATCATGCGGTTTGATGGATAGATGCCCTCGGGGAAAACTGACCGGTTCGCAGGTGACGTCCCAGATCGAGTAGAGTCCTTCGAAGCTTGAGATGTAGATCATGAGGTACTTGTAGAGACCCAATTTCTTGGGGGAGTGGACGAGAATAAGGAAGACGAGGACGCAGTTGAGGGTGACGGACATAAAGGCCGACAGGTACTGGACCGTCTTCAGGAAGATGTTCCAGAACTCGGACAGATGCATTCTGGAGTCTCGGGAAAGGTATCCACCTCTTCTGGTCAGCCACACGGCTCTTTTTATACCAACCAGAGAGTCCCCATAGGACGAGTCGAGGGGTGGAACTTACGGGGAACGTGCTCAGACAGTGTTTTTCAGCGGATTACCCTAGGGGAGATGGTCTGATGGATGTTTTCAGATGAAATGCGGAGGAGTGGGAATAGTGTGATGAGTGCGAAGACGCAGAGAAGACGGAAGTGATCCAAGTGTTCCATGAGGTCCTCGGAGACGACTGCAGAGCCATTGGACTGTCTGGATGTTCAGAGAACTTGCAGGCGTTGTGTGTTGGTTCCCGGTGACTGGGCAGTCTACAGGGATCGGAGACACCAGAAAACAATTTTAATGCAGTGACGAATCCGAAGATCTCTGTGATAACGACAGTTGACTCGGAGAAACAAAAATTATTGAAATTCACAGAAACATCAGAACGATTTGATTTATCACCAAAGATTTGGACAGGTGGTGAGAACAAGACATGGTTATTTACGGAACCAGTCCAACAAGACAATTGGTGATCTAATTCTGCAGTAAAAATATCCATTAAATATGTTTTTTCTCGACTTCTTCATTAACTTTAGTACTTTACCTACTTAAGTATTTTACCATTCGAATGCATTCTTTTTCGTAATGCGCAGCGCGTTACGGTATTGCTTAAAGGCGCAGCAACAATTTTCGTGTGGTCTCGACGCGACATGGTAGCGAGTAGTTTTTATTTTTCGATTTTTTCCCACATCAAAGAGCACTTACGCCTATTCTCTGATTCAATAATTTCGGATTAAACTACTGTTTCACGAATTTGGCTGTTCTGACATCTAATGTCGTCCCGCTGGCGTTATTACAACTCAAAACGCGGTGGGAATGGATTCCGAGGTCGAGGAAGAGGGAGAGGCCGTGGAACAAGTCTGACTGCGATTTCGTTGCCTCGAGAGGACCATTTGCACAATGAGTTTTATAAAGGTAAGTAATTGTTGAATCAACACACATTTCACTTGATTTTCAGATAAGCCAATGGATCCGAAAGAATTCCGAGATGAAACAGTCTTGAGCATCTCTTTCGGGCAGAACATGCTGGGTGCCGCTTATTACGAACAGTCCAGTCATATTGTCAAAATAATGAATGACATATCAGAGGATCACGAATTCCAGTATTTGAAAAGACGTTTGTTTTACTCAAATCCTGAGATAATTCTGATTTTAGTTATCGAAGATGTGAAGCCTACGATTATTTTGGTGAATAAAAGTCAAGATTTAAACTTCATCAAACTACTTAGTTCAAGATGTGAGTTAAAACTTAATGGTTCGATTTATTCGATTAATCAATTAAGGCGAGCCAGCAGAGAAGATTGATGTTGATGCAACAAACGAGACGATGGACAGTATTCCTAGATGGGATTCCTCGATAGCATATTTTGCAGATCTGGTAGAAATAATGAAAAAGATCAACACACAAACATAATTGTTTTGCAGACAACGACGCAAGAATTACAAGAAGGCGAAGATGAAGAGAGTGGGGAACCGATTGCGAAACTCTACAAGCTGCCGAACAATTTCTTCAGTTTGTATTTAGTGTTCCCCTATTTTAACGGAAAGCAATTTCAGAAATGAGCAGAGCTCTGGAACGTCTGAAACGGTTAGTTGGGTCTGATGACGCTTCGATGAGCGACGAGAACAAGTACACGATTGTTGCCATGCGCTTCGACATCGAGGCAGTGAATATGGTTGGATGACAGTTCCGTTTTCCCATTAATGACATTTATTCAGATGCGGTCTCTCGGTGCTCTGCTTTTATTTTTGGATGAGACTCGGATAGGTGTCGAGTCAGAGCCGCTGTCAGTCTCCTCGCCAATCAAATCAATCAAAACGTTGACTCTGTAAGAATGTCGGCTCAGACGGTTCGTAGAATGTGTATTGCAGTCAGGACCTGGTGGACATCGACTTCAATACAATTCAGGCACTGGACATTTTGCCGAAAGAAAGTGATAAGAAGGTGTGATTTGAAAACTTCTCTGACATGTATGAAAACATTTTTCAGAAATCAGCGGGGCATCAAAAGTCGCTCTATTCTCTGATCGATAGGTGCCGTTCGACCGCCGGCAAGAAATGTCTGCAAAAGTGGTTCAGAAATCCAACGCGCGACAGGAACGAGTTGGTTTCCAGACAAAAATGCGTGCATTTTTTCAAACAGGTGCCAATTTTAATCAGATGACTTTGGTGAAATCAATTTGTTTCAGGATTGGAATGCTGAAATTACAGCAAAGATCGTCTCGATGCTTGGAAAGGTGAAGCCACTGAATGTGATTCATGAATGTATTCCGGCTCAAACACTGCCTTTTTTCCAGAACGTTTTTAGCAGGTTTCAAAGCGGCACAGCACAGCTTATCCACTGGGAAGGGTTTGTTTCGACTGTAAATGCGATCGTTGAGATCATCGGCATTATCAAGCAAACCTTGGTGAGCTACTCGACCGTCTGCTTGTGAATCGTTCGTTCCACAGATCTCCACCGAGCTTCCCGTTGAAGGAGAACTTCTGAGAGACGTCAGTGAAGTTGCTGTTATCACCGGATCTATTGTTAGCTGTCTTTTCTGTTTTCGATGTTTCCTTTCTGGTTTTAGATCAACTTCGCCGAATCAAAACTTCAAGGAAGAGTGACGATTATGCCGGGAATCGATTCGGAGTTGGATAAAAGTAGGAACTACTTCGAATCGATAACACTGACGTTTGATTTCAGTGAGAGAGATTTACGAGAACATGCCGATGGTTCTGACTGCGATTGCCCGGCAAGAAAGTGATCGGTTGGGCCTCGGACAGTTCAAGAGTGTCGAGTGCTTCTATGTCCCACTTGTTGGATTCATCTTGTCACTGCCTAAAAACTATCCGATCCATTCACAACCTGAGTAGGTATTCATTTTGAGCTCCGGAAACAGTATTAGTTTACAGTATGTCTCTGGTCTACGCTACCAACGACGATCTTCGAGTTAGAAACTCGGCGACTGAACGACTAGAAAACGAGTTCGGAGACATTTTATTGAAACTCATCGACAAGCAGAAGGCTATCATTCTCAATTTGAAAGCTGCCTTAATGCGGAAGAAAAGGAGCATTAACGTTCTCCTATCAATCGTCACCAGAATCGATGCTCTCGTTTCCCTCGGTCTAGTTGCCGCGGAAAACGGTTGGAACTGTCCGGGTCTAATTGACGAACCAGTTATCGAAGCAGCCGAACTATTTCATCCAATCAGCGACTTGGTTGTCAAGAAGGAATTCGTGCCGAACCAAGTGAGCAGTGGACGGAAAGGAGTCAAAGTGAGCATCATCACCGGTCCAAACGCGTGCGGAAAAAGTGTCTACATGAAATCGATTGGAGTTCTCGCATTTCTTGCTCATATCGGGAGTTTCGTACCTGCGCGACACGCGAAAGTGGGACCAATCGATCGAATCGTCACGAGAATGTTCACTGTGGATTCGGTTCTCGACGGAATGTCCACGTTCGCCAAAGATGTCGATCAAGTAGCTCTAGCACTCCGGAAAGCGACAGCCAACTCGCTTGTCATCATCGACGAGTTCGGAAAAGGAACGATGACCGAAGTGGGACTGTCACTGCTCGCGACGTGTATGGGTCACTGGATGCAGAAAGGAGTCGATCGGTGTCCACACATCTTTCTCTGTTCTCACTTTCACGCCCTTCCCAAATACATTCCTCTGGAGACTAACATAGCAAAATTCCTGGTATAACTCTATTCCACTTATCAGCATCATCTTTCTATTCCAGACATTCACTGTTCTCCGAGAACCAGGCGGCAAAGTGAAGTATCTGTTCCAACTGACTCCCGGGATGGTGGACTGCTCGTTCGCGATGGCTGTTGCGAAGGAAGCAGGCATTCCGATGCCTGTGCTTGGGAGAGCGTGTCGCATCTACAAAGCACTGAAATCTGGAACGCCATTGAAAGAGGTCAGAGCGGAGGTTACGAACAAGGACGAAGAGCTGCTCGTTGCTGACATGGACTTTTTATTTTGAGTCGGATGATGTGACAACATGATAACTATATTCCCCATTTCAGAGAGAACGGAGACACATTCATGGATGCTGTTGAGTCGTTTGTGAAAAGAGATCTGGCCAGGAGTGAAAAAGAAGAGAAATCGAATAGTGCATGCGGACAAAAGGCTGAAGAAACGGAGAAAGAACTGCAGAGAATTGAAGTTGTTGAGAAGGAGAAAATGAAAGAAAAGTGAGTGAAACCACCCGATCATTGTTACATTTAAATATAAAATAGGACTCGGCCGATATCCACTGCACTCTCCTCGAAAACCATTGCTTCAATGGATCACTTGTCCATGTTTAACGCGTTACTGCCACTGAGAAAGGAGAAGAAGCAAGCACAGACTCCGAAGAAACCAGATTCGTCGATCCGCACAGGGTCTCCGGATCCATTCACAACTGATGACGAAGACGATGAAGGAGAAGATTCTTCAACGATAGTGGTCCCGATGATGCGGAGATTATCGAGTGATGGGGAAAGAAAGAGGATTCGGTACGCCGCTTACAGCAGGAAAGCTGTAACATTGTCTGTTTTTAGTTCTGCTACTTCTTCCTCTCGGAGTGTTCTCGAACCAAGCCTAACGAATAAAATCATTTCGGATGAACGTGCCGGTATCAAGCGTCCACAATCACCTTCAAGCCGCGAGGAATCCGTTTACGCGAAGAAAGATAGAACAGCTGAATCCCTGTTCAAGACACCAATTCAGAGAGCTCGTGCAGAGTGAGTTCGTACTTGATTTCAATGCTCACCAAAATATTACAGAGAAACGATAATCCCTGTCAAGTCTCAGAAGTCATCTGTACAGCAACGCCTGACTGCAAGTTCAGCCGCCGCTATGTTTGAAACACCGTCCACTGTGAAACGGCATTCACACTGTTCGTATTCCAGTATGAAAAACGTTCTTTAGACCACCGGAATCGAGATTGTCCCAGCGACCGCCTTATCTAGATCAGGATGGTGCTGGATCGAGAGAGTTGAAGCTTGATTCAATGTTCGCTGCGCCGCAGTCGGGAAGCAGGTACTATCGTTAGTAAAAATGATTGACTTTCAAATAATTCATGCAGAAATTATCCTCAAAAGTCTGAATCTGCCCTACGAACCCCAAGTTCTATCGACCCAAACTTACCGCAACGTTCTTCATCTGGAAGAGAAAGGAGGGAATATGAAAATCTGTTCCCGCTAAGCGATTCTCCAGAAACGAAGTTCAACCTTTTCTCCCCGATTGGATCCCAGTTCTCCATATTTCACAGCCAGAAGTCTACTTCTGAATTCACTCAACAGAACGCTATATTGTCTGGTTCGAATAAAAGAAAGGAAGCAACTGAGCTACAATTATCTGAGTGCAATGTCAGCGGAAAGAAGTCAGGCCAATCTGTTGTGAAGGATCTATCGAAGGACGTGAACAAGTCTGTGTTCCAGACACCACAAAAGATTGTATCAGAGAAGCAGAAGTAAGTGTGAAGCGTATTGTGATCCAAATCATTCAAATTTTAGATCGTTCCTGGTCCGAAAAGCTCAAGCATCTCTACAGTCAATGTCGCCGAGCAGTGTCATTTTGGGAGAACTAACGCGTGAAACTGAACAACGGACACCTCTTCCTCGCGGAGACAAGCCGGAAGGAATCAATTTTGAGTTCAATCCAGCCGACGACGATCCGATTTATGGAAAAGATGGTCCAACGAATAGCTCAATTTTCGACTTCCTGAAGTCAGATGATGAAGATGAAGAGTTCCTGAAAAGCTTCATGGAAAGCTAAAAATAGAGGATCACTACGAACGCGGATAGAACTTATTGATAATAAATGTATTGCACTCAAAATCATGTGTCATTTCCATCCTGTACCATTAGTATTCATCTTTTCAGTTTTTTCGGAATGCATATAAATTATAATATAATAAAGAAAACAATTTTTCGATAAAGAACAATTCTCTAATTCTATGGCTCATTTTTTCGGTCTAGAGAGCTCAAGAAGAACTCCATACCATCTCATTCAAACGGACACATACGTGTATCAACGTAGAAACTTTCAGTTCACTCATATATTATCGTTGTATCTGAAAATCGGAGTGTGTAGATTTACGCAGTTGTGGGTCTCGCATGGAATCCACGTTTTTTCACGCAAAAAACTGGAGCTTCAGTTTCGTTCAAAACTAATTTTCGCGTGACCTAACACATGGATTTGGTTCGCTCGCCGGAGATATCTCTTTGCCCCGCCCGTTAATCTACCTTCTCCGATTTTGAGATACAACGATAATAGATCCTCTATAGACTTGTCCAGCCAGAATCCATCGGTAACAGCGGAAAAGTTAGAAAAAAACTCAGAATAACTTAGATCATCAAAGTCCATGAAATGGCCGGGGTTCCGGAGGATTTCCTCATTGATCGACTGGATCACATCTGCTCGATATATGCCATAAGAGTAAACGGGAATGACGTTCTCATTGAACTATCAGAGTTAGTATCCTATAGATTAAAAAAAAACCATTCTGACTTTAGCCCCGCTGATAAAGATTTGTTCAACAACATCGCTTTCATCCCATACCTCCGGAAAACGTACCAGGTTCATGGAGCAGAGGAGCGCGAAGTACCGGAAGCGCTTAATTCCACATCGGTAGGAATTAACTCTTTCAACCCCTAAAATTGTTTGCAGAGGCGACTGATCGTCAGGAACGTGCCAAACAGGATCTCCGACAAAGAACTTTATATGTTCTTCGGGCATATGGCGTCAGTTCGGGGAATTCACGAGGTTTTTCAACCAAACCAGGCACCGACCCACACAAGGAAGGTGATTTTGGAGCTGAAGACGTAAGCTGAGTGTTCTTAAAAACTACATTTAAATTTTTTCTCAGGTCGGAGGACGCTAAACTTATCTTGCGGTCCGACGTCTTCATTGACCGCAACAAAATGACCATAAGATGGCTCGTACCCGTAAGATCCACCAAGAAAAAAAGCAATCTTACTTGAAAAATTTAGGACGAGCCCCTGCGATCACTGATTGAGGGCGATCCCGTCGACGCCATTCGGGCCTCGGACGCTGTCTCCGCCTCTACGTCTTTCGTGTCGACGGACTCACAAGCAATTCAATTTTCGACTCCCGGAAGCTTCCTGAAGGCAGATGATGAAGATGAGGAGTTTTTGAAAAGCTTCATGGCGAGCGAAAGATAGAAGACTGATCCAAATGCGGAACTAACTGATTGATAATGTTAAATTTTATGCACTGTAAAATCATGTCTCGTTCGCTTCTTGTACCTGTTGGTACTAACAATACATTTTTTTAAAACTGCAAAATAAACTGATAATTTTAGTTTCTTTCAAACCAGCTAGAAAGTCGCGATGAATGGGTAGAACTGGGTAATCATTTGAAATGCGTAACGAACGCCGACGAAAATCGTGGTGCGCCTTTAAAAAAATTACGGTGGCCACCCACGAAGTTTACTCGGAAAGCATGAAATACCGTAGCAGCACGATTTTTCCACTTTTCGCTGCGAGACCCACTGACAAAAATTCGCTCCATTACGCATTTCAAATGAAAACAATTTTAAATACTAGCTTTTCAATTGTTCTTATCGCTCTCCGCCACTGATTTCAGTAGTCCCAAGTTCATCTACGAGTGTTTCAAAAAAATGTTTTTTATTCATGAAATCGAAACAAATAAAAAGGAACGGAAAGAAGAAGTTGAAGACATGCAGTTAGAAGACAGGCAGGCTATGCGTTGTTCCTTGTCGGGGACACGTCACGCGCGGTATTCGTTGGAGATGCTGGCTGCGACATAGTTGGTGAGTTCCCAGGAGTCCAAGGAGCTTCTACTTGAACAAGTCCTCCACCAACCTGAAGGAAGTGTGTATATAATGGAAGAAAAGAAGATGACCCACCGAGACCATTGTCTTGATCTTGAGTTTCGACTTGGAGGCGTAAATGGTGGAGTTTAGAAACTCCGATGTTTCGTGGAGGCAAAAAATAGATTCTTGGAATTTTCTTTTTGAATGCGCGACTTACTGCAATGTTTCGATATACGCAAAGTGGTGACGGTGCCCTTGGGTTCGCGATGCCCTATAAGTCAGAAGGCCACCGACTTGCAGAAGAAGACGTTGGACAGCTTCGTCAGGAACACGCGACGGAATGTTGTAGACGATGAGGTTCTTCTGAAAAGGGTATGTGCTAATCGTGTTTCCAGGATTCGTACCGTGCCAGGTGGTGGAGAATCATCCAGCAGGAAGACGATATCACCCAGAACGTATGGTTCTCTGTCGATGTATAGTCTTCTGACTTCAAGAAGTTTGTTTTTGTCCGATTCACTGTAAGAGTCAATGATTCACTGGTGTGATTATGGAAATTACCAGAAGGCCTCCACAAACGAGTCAGGCCCATCACGCCGGATCGACTTGACGTCGATTATGTGGTCGATGGTTTCGACAAGTCTTGGAATCGGGATTTGAGACGTTCCTTTGATGCGTACCTCCTGAAGACTTCAATATTTTCAAATTAGAATCAATTCTCACCGGTGGCGACGGAGCTAGTGGACGACGACGAGCCTCGCGGCGAGCACGATCTACGTCAATTCGCAAAGCAGAGCCGGACGAAGTCAGAAGTGCCATCTGAAACGGGTGAAGTTGTTCTAGAAAAGCGAGAAATATGTTTGATTCAATCAGAAGCTGCTTTTTCACGCCCATAATCTTGCCAGCACATCAAGTTTTCCGCCACATGTTCACGCCCATTTAATTTTCCAGGTCACGTGACAAAAACCTTTTTTTCCAATAGTTCCAATTGTCTTATGATGTTTCCCTTCCAAAGTTCCTGTTTCCATGAATGATTTCAGTATTGTCTCCGTTGAAATTGAAATTCAAAGAATCGGCCGATTTTTCGGTTAACTGCGGGGCCAATGCTCTCTCGGACGTTCTTTCGTCGGAGAAGTTCAAGATGACATTGGCAGCAGAAACAATGCAAACAATTGAATATTTCATCGATATTTTATCTCTATACGGGAATTTTTTAACAGTTATAGTGCCAACCGAGATGTTCTGCGGAAGCGCATGGTTCCTCTTGTTAGCTCTTCCAGCATCGGTAACATCGGCGCAACTCTTTGGAATGCGGTCTGTGGGATTGAGATTACCTGAAGTACACAGATTTGATTTACCTTGGAAATGCAGACTCTCCACTGTCGCCGCGGTGTTCTTGTGCTTCGGCACCCACTACGAGTTGGATCGTCGGCTGATAACCCAGGTATCTCCTGTCTCGCTTCCATTGTCTGTGTTTCTTCACGTGATATTGATGTACCATGTTTTTTAATCAGAAATGAACTGATTCCCTCCATGAAACTTTTCCCAGATCGTGATCAAATCCCTTCAAAAGTTCTCTCCTCCTCGATTTTTGTTTATTGTTGTCCATGGTATACTCAAAAAATCGATCGGTCGCTGTTCTCCTCTAACTTCCTATCCAAATTCCTCTGTTTACCAACACATCGAAGCCTCAAAGAGCCCCCAAAAGACTCTGCGATTCGAGTGCTTCGGGCCGATGGCGCCACGTGAGGTTGGCCTCAAAGAACGAGCGCTTCCCGTCAATCGCCTCGTCTCCTATCTGTCGTCCGCAGTCCACTACTTTCCTCCTCCCAGACTACATGTCACGTTCCGACGCACTTGGTGCGTTTGTGATAGAACATATATAAGCGGCCCCACCGTTGTTTCTTCTTTGCTACTAACAGTACCCTTCCTCTCTCTTTTCATACTTCTTCTTCTGCTTGATTACCAGTTTTCTACAGGTTCATCGCCTCCCCTCTTCTTCAACAATTCTTCTCCATACCTTCTTCGACGACTCGACTTCGGTGGAGCAGACGCCGAGAATGTTTGTCGCCAGTGAGTTTACGCGAACTTTCTTATCTCTGCCTTTGTCAGTTTACCACTTTCGGTCAAAAGTCACCTAATGCGGACACTCGAATTTTATGCGCTTATTTGTGCGGCTTACAGTGATAAAACGCAAGTGTTTTCGGTGCAATTCTGTCAATCACGTGTTCTCTAACCTTTCCCGTTTCCATAATCTTCTTCTCTTGTTATTCGCTGTTTGTTGCGAGAGCTGCGACGCCATCGGATCGTCTGTCAACGACACGCTCTCCCCCCGACCACCTTTCCACAGATAACAAGAGATTGGACAATGCGAACTGGGTGGCGGGAGGAAAGGGTCAATTCACCACTCGCCCTCCACCAAATGACGTCATTGCGGACGGAAAGTGACGGCAAAACCCGCCAAATAATGATGACGTAGGCGGAACACAGCTGTCCGGACGGGTCCCGATCAGTTTGTTCAATCGAAACTTTGACCCTGTTTATTGCCCCCTTACTCCGTCTGAACCCGGCTGGAAGAGGCGTTCACGTGGTCGCCAATCTGTGATCCGATTGAATTTCAGTCTACAATGTTCCCGTATTCTTATATTCTGTTCTTTGCTCAAAAACCGACGAGTACAGCTAGGTCCGTTACGGGTACATGAAGTCGATCGGAGTGTGAAATATATAGGTTCTCTTTCTGACTGGGAGAGAGATTTGGCGTGAGTTCACCGAGTTTCGACAAATCAAGCAACATGAAAACACTTTTCAGCCCGTTTTCGAGAAAATTTAAGCATTACAAAACGGGTGAAACTCCTTCAAAACAGTCAACTAATGGGGTTATCGCGCATCGTTTCCACATGTTTTTCAGCTTACTGTCCTAATTCTCCGAAAGACATCTCATGAGTATTTCGCGAGATCTCCACAGCGCCTCCGTCCTTCAATTCCGCATCTTCCCGCCGTTCAGTCACGTGTCGGCCCGGTGGAAGACCAACATGTCGCACTGGGGAGAAGGGTGGTTTTTCGAAAATATATGAATCTGTTTTCAATTTCTGGTCGATCTCTTCCCTACAAAATGTGCCGAAACGTGCGATGTGCGGCGTTTTGTGAACGACGCGACCTTCGCCTTCCCGTGCCCGCATTTGTTCATTCGTCTCCTCTTCTACCGTACTCATGCTAATCTTTGATGTTCGTCCAACATTTTAGAGGCTTAGAGACACGTGCAGATGGCAAAAAGACGGCCATAAAAACACTTGGAAACTATCTATCGGTGTGATGATAACCTCTGATAACTCTGTTTGGGTACACCCGATCGGCTGAATTCATGTTAACAATACACATGTGCGCCGTCGTTGAATTGGAAATGTGATGTGCGTTAACATGTTGTTTCGCAATCTGGGCAGCCCTTGCTACAGTATCCGGCGACCCCGTGCAGAGAAAAAATAAGCAAAACGCGTTGTTGATGCCGTCCTCGTCTCCACCTCCCCCACTCCCACCATCCCGCAGCAGAAGTGCATCGACTCTCGTGATTCGAACGCGAGAGTTTCGCAAAACAAAAGTTCAAAACTCTTGTGGTCGACTGCCTGCCTGTCATCTATATCCCCAATCTATTAAAACACTATCATGGAATCTGCCTCCGGATTCCAGCTTCTTCTTCTCTCCACAATAGGTTCAAATAGTGCTCGAAGAGCGTCTGTGTCTCTCCACTCTTGTCCTTGTTCACACGTCGGCGTCTCTTATCTCTGCCATGGCGCCACGCCGGTCGGTCGGTCGGTCGGCCGAGCACGTGCCCACTCTGCCCTTCTCCAAAAACTGCCCCGTCTGGCTGGTAACACCTCCCGGTCGCAATCAGACGGTTCTTCAAGATATCAAGCTAGCTAGCTGAGCCGCGGCCTGCTCCAATCCGCCGTTCGGGCTCTTCTAAAACGAATGTCCTTCTTGTTTTCGGCGCCGCGCTGCTCTGTTTTCTGCCGCTTCATCTCTGAAAATAGCCAATAGCTCGAATGCCCCTCCCCGTAGAAGACTTGTTTACAGTGACTTACTCTTCACATGAATGTCGCTTGTTGCAAGTTATTTCGATTCCACAAGACAAGCCAAAACGAATCAACTTTGCAAAAACAAAAGTGGCAAGACACAGAGAAACATACAAAAACATCTAGAAGAAAGAATTTAGGTAGTCCTAGTTCCAGTTCTTTATTTTCTGTTCAAAAATTTTAAATTTCTCTCTTCCAAAATCGAGAATTTTTTCAAGAAGAAAAAAAAGTTTTATTTTTTGAACTCGCGCGTCTTTGGGGACGAGCAAGCTCGCCCGATCGCAATGTCCAAGCAGCGACTCTCTCCGCTCCCCACACACTCTCGCCGCGCCATCGCCCAGTTCTTGTTCGCTGCGACCCGCATTTTTTTTCAATTTCTGCGCCGGTCTTCGCGATCTGCTGATTTCTTGTAGGGGGCGTCGGAAAGTGCATCTGTCTCCGTATTTAAAGCGCTCTGGACGATTGTGGCCGTCTGTGAATCTTCTTCTTCTTGTTGCTCTCCTTCTGTTGCGCGTGTGCTGTTATCAGCCAATAATTTTAGCTGTTTTCAGGACTGTTCGGTAGCCCAGTATCGACGTCCATCTTATCATCCGAAAAGGAAACCAACAACAACCCTGAAAAAACGAAAATGCCGCTAGACCCTATGGATTCGTTGTGGTAAGTTAGTTCCTTCAAACTCGAGGCATCTGGCGCGTTATGATAGAATCTCACAGATTATAGCTCAGTGATTCTCGAACACAAGATTAGCTGAACAGGCTGAAAATAGCAACGTGTTGACTATTGACTAGTGGGCTGGTGGGCTCCCGAGAAATCTGGAGAGAGAAGAAAAGCATGTGCGTAGTAAACATGTTGAAACACATGACGCCGAGATGGGATACGGCCTGCACAGGAGAGATACCGAAAGTGCGGAAAGTTAGGTGAAAACAGTCGACAAGGACGAGTTAGGAACAGTTGTCCTCCGATCAAAAATAAGTGTGTACCGGGAGCTTCTAGAAAAAGTCGCGTGAAGATTCTGTGAGAATCCGAGCTATTGCTTCGAGAAAGTGATCCAAGATCCGAGTAAACGTGAAGCAGTTTCTTTCAAACTATGTATGAACTCGTTGTTCCAAGTAAATATTAGTGACAACAAATTGAGATTAAGAAGATGCGGTCAACGCTATTGTGCGAAGCTTCTAAAATAATATGTTTCGTAACAGCTCAAAATGATGTTATCAGCGTCTGATTTCTGAACCGCTCTTCTTGCAACGAACAGACCAGAAACCACAGCCAACCCGAATCGTCTGAAATCGGTTGTTTTATTGAGGAGCCGAGTGCCTGTAAACATGTGAAACACATGATCTATTATTCTCCGAGTATCTCTTTGCCCTAGCCCGTCGTCCGGCCTTCTCCCCCAACGGACCGAAGACCGCCCGAATGGGCACGGTGTTTACGAGTTGGAGACCCGCGGGGCGCGCGCGACGATGGGACGCATGTGCAAATTCACGTGGTCACATGCCCGAGTGTCTCAGCTTCTTTTCTCTCGCTCTCCTTCTGCCTTAAAAACAAGTCGAATACGATAGGAGAAGTGTGCACTTTCTCGCGCAGAGACGCAGACATGGCTGTTGACGGACCGGGTATAAATAGGCCTGGGGTAGACTGCGGATTCAAAGTATTCACCAGCGCCGACTACTACCAGCACAAGCAACTATATTTCAGGATGTCCAAGGCTCCACAAGTAAGTGACCTAGTCGTCCAACCGAATGTCACATTCAAAGCAGTGACGGGAGCTTCGTCTCACGCCACCAGCGCCAGCATTCCGATTGCTGGAGCTGACGATTCTGTAAGTAGATTAGAAGATGACTTCACGAGGCTCTGAACTCTGAAGCTCGATGTCAGCACCGCGAAAATCCCCAATTCAATTGTATGTTCTCAGATTCGCCCGGATTTCGATACCGACTGTCTCTGGAAGCCGCCAACTCGCAACGGTCGTGTCCAGAAGGAACGAACCATCTCGATGGATTCGACCGACTCGGAGGTCGGCGCTCTCGGAGGGCGCAAGTTCTCGACCAACGAGGGCTCCAGGTTGGGGTACTTATATTGTAGCCTCATTTTTAACACGATGATAATCTTCCAGCCCAGTTCCAACTTCTCCAATCGATGCTCAGCCACGTGCTCGCCGCATGTCAATCTCGGAGATGCTGTTCGGGTCGTCGCCGAAGAGCTTCTCGTGGGGAATGGATTCGGCTTCCCAGACCACCACAACCACTACTACTGCTGGCGCTGACATCGGAGAGCGAAAGATGTCGATCACCGACGTAAGGATTACGGTAGAATGACGGGAGATAAGGGGTAGACATAGTAAACAAAATAAAAGCTGAAGATCACTACTGATAAGGAAAACCGAAGATCACAGTTGTTATGATTTCAGGACCCACGCTTCAAAGACTTCATGAAGCATCAGAGCAAGATCCTCGGAGACGACGGGATCTCGTCGGCTGGCTTCAAGAGAAGCAACTACATGAAGGACTAAGTCCTTCCAACCACCGATCTTCAGGCCGTCAATTGCAAACAAAAAAGAGCATCCCATTCCGGATGTAATAATTTATGCGGATTTGTCCTCCTGTTCTAATCTTGGTCATATTCCTCTCTCTATACCATTTTCTTCTTCTGCATCCATATCGGTTGTAGAATGTTGTCTCTTTTTCTTCGTTTCGTTTTGTTTTGTTACTCTCCTAGAATCCACCCAAACCTCTGTAAATATGCCTCCTTGACCCAGCCGTGCAGTTCTCTTGTACTGCATCCGATGTCGACTAGAGTAGCTCACGCTTTTCCCTATACTGGTTCCTCTCAACCATGGATTGTATATAGTTCCTCCGCTTTCCCCGTTCCTCGTGTTCTGTTTTCTCTCTTCCCACCAAAAAAAAACAATTCCCGATTCCCGATTGTATAGTTGATGTCATCAACTTGATGAACTTCCCCATTGGCTCCTTGATTGTTCGTTATCATCCCAACCCCAGAGTGGCGCTTCCTGACCGATCACTTGTTTTTTTATACTATGTTACGGCATGTAAATAAATTGCACACGGGAGTACAGAGAGTTCATTCTGACAAAAGAGATCATCTGGGAAAGGGTCGATCGATGGCGAAAGGCAGGAGTGAAAGCACGAAATGGATAAGAAGACGGGCGGCACGGGCGAGATCGTACTCGTGAAGGGCTATTTACAGCGAGGTTCTGAAAATGGAAACTGGTCAATTGGAGAGAAAAACAAAACGACGTGTGTTTTGAGATAACTATTTTCGGTGTGTGTAATGTTTTCGGAGCGCAGAAAAAATACGTCTACGGCAAGAGGAAAAGGACGAAAACACAACAGAAAACATACTGGAGGTGATCCCCGAAGCAGCCGGGGACAGCGATTTCAGACTACGGTCGGTTTAGGAATCGTGTTTCAAGTCTGAACCAGTACATGACACGTCATTGAATTTTCAGTGTGCATTGCTCCGGGGTCTGTAACTCACCTATTTACTATTTACAGCGGGTGTTTTTTTTCTTCAGAACAGACTCCTTTTCGCTGCTCTCAGCAGTCCCGTGCACACACAACATGTCATTCCAGTCGCCGTCAGCATGCAGGTCATCTCGTCGGTTTCAAAGTCCGAGCAGTCCATCAGATCCACGTGGTCACACTGACCTGGAAGCATTCTTCTGTAGTTGGGAATCGAAGGAGATGGTACCTGACTCGACGACGACGTTTCCGATGTGCCGACGAGTCCGTCCTTTGCCGAGGAAACGAACGTTTCGGTGTTTGGGGAAGACTGAAGACTTAGAGGATTTGACGATGACTTCTGGAGCCGAGGGGACTTCTGAAGGAAGGTCGTTCCATGATCGTGGCAAGTCGGGGAGAGCCCTACAAAGAAAAGAGTGAGAATAGATGGCTTCAGACGCTTGGATCTGTAAACTGGATCAGCCAAAAATGGAAACTTTGACAATGATCCGTATTCTGTACTGGTTCACATCAAACAAATGAGAGGTTGATAGATTTTAACTTTTAAGAATACCCAGAGATAGACTACAGGAATGGTACTTTGTTCTCTAAACAGCTACAGTAACACCAGATGACCTAGAACAACAGTTCGTTCCGCCCCGCCCGAAATGGAAACTTACGGTTGTGAAGAGTGTCTGACAATGTTGCGGAGGGTGCGGATCGTGTCCGCGTGACCCTGAACAAGCATAGTTCCGAGGGCGTCAGCGAATGCACAAGTGGTGAGCACCAGAATGAGTCGTCTCATCTCTGGAAATGGTCAATCTGATGGGAACAGGAAGACCGTGTGGCACGAAAACAACGAGGAGGAGGCTGGAGCTGGATGTGGGAGCTGATGAACCTGAACTAGGACCGAAAGAGCACGCGGCGAGCGGAGCATCCACGAGAGCTCGTTCCGGAGGCGAAGCGAACACAGAAACACACGGTTTGCTCGCCGCTTTTTTCCGTCGGTGTGTTGAACACAAACGGTGATGATGCGGAGTGATGTGATGCGCGCGGAAAAAAGCTGCCTGCGGGAAGACAGTGCGGAAATTAGTCAGCTGATTGGAACGAAGCAAAAACACTCGGAATATGGGCATCGCGCCAACGCAAACATCTCAGCCGAAGCTCGCCTTCTTCTTGCCCGATTCGGCAGTTTTTTGCTCAAGGGTCGGTCTAGTGGCGATGATTCGGAGAAGGATCACGTGAAGCGGAGAATGGTCATTGGGAGGATAACGGAAGGGCTGATGGTGACTGTGAGGGCTGGTTCCCGTACTACAAGTAAACTGAGAAGTCACAGAAATAGAAGCGATCTGGAACATGCTCCCACTTTTCCCCCATCTTTCTTCCACTTTTTTCCTAAAAGTTCAAACACAAACATTTTGTTTCGCAGTTGGTTCTTTTTTCGAAATCAACCACAAACAAAAACCAGACAGGCCCCTCCTCCGTTGAGCTCCACGTGAAACTGGTAAGCATATCGTCTGCTATGCGTGTGTTCCGTACATGGTTAGATGCGCGGCGCGGAAATGTTTGCTTTTCGGAGGAAACTCTCCTTTTTCGGGAGCACAGATGAACGGAGGATACTGTATATCGGGTTGGCAATGGGACTTTCAGAATCAGAAGAGGAGGAAAATGAGAAAGTGAACACGAGAATCGTCTAACTGCCAACCGTTTTATACCCGTGCCAGTCACTTCCACCGGTTTCGATTCTATCCTCCAGAACCGTTTCTCTAGATCCTCTTCGGTTCCTATACTATTTCACTGTTAGGTTTTGCGTGGAACGAAAGAGGCGGAGCTGCCAGAAACACGGAAAACCGAACCGAAACGTGATGATATAAACATAAGCACACAGTGAGCACGGAGCTTCCGCGCGGCTCCAGAGACAACGAAAACGGTGGAGAGATCAGACACAATCGTCGCATAAAAAGGTGTTGAGCGTATGGTTGAGTTGAAGAAGGCAACGAATCGGCTGATTGAAATACAAAAGTCCTACTGTTTTTCGATAAAAAAAGCAATCAAATAAGTCACGTACTCGTGTCGCAAATCATGATCTCCCACGAATGTTGTCGTCATGAAAAATCAGAAAGCTGGCGTGGAAAAGTCCAAGGATGGAAGATCAGTGGTGGAGATCCACGTGGGGACGCCAAAATAATCAACTTTCTCAGAGAACTTTAGTGCAAGAATGGCACGAAAATAAACAAGTCATGCTGGACAGAAAACGCAGGATCGAAGAATCGAAAGGCCGATCAGAAGTGAGAAGTGGTAACCCTCTGCTCTTTTACTGTAGTTTATTTTTCGCCAATTTCGTCGTCGCCGAGAAAACAAGATGATAAGAGGAAGAGACGAGTTTACTACGAGATACGGATAGAAACAGACGACACGCACTTTCCGAACACACGTGCTCGTGCTGCTTGATCAAGAATTATCGACTACAATCCAGGACTGTTTTGTTGGTTCCTTGCAAGAAATGTACGAGGCGATGAACAGATTGGAGTAGATCAGGTCGACTCTGTTTTGGTTTGGATTCGATTTGGTTCTGGAGAATACGACGAGGATGCAGATCTTGTGCATACAGACTCTGAGAACTCCTTTGTTGGATTATGGTTCATAAAAGTTCTGTGTTTTCACTGGGATGGTATTCAGGTCGTACTGAAGTCATTTGCCAACTCAAACATCCCGTCTCAGATCGGGTCGCCTCACTTCCTTCTCCGTATCTATTATTGCCCTGCTACCAGAAAGACGACAACTTTTTGACCTTTCCGCTGTTTTTCTGTCCATTGATAAGTGTTCAATGAGCACGTGTCTGCCTTCTCACCATTGCCTTTTCTTCCAATTTCTCACTAGGAAAGGGGGTTCCTGGACGTTGACCAGAGACCGTCGAAAAGAGCAAAGCGGTTTGTAGTATCGGCTGCTCGTCGGACAACAGAAGACTGTTCCCAGTTGTGTGCTCCCTGCTCCTTCGGACTATTCGTCCACTCCACTCTGTTTTGAAACCGTCTTCTGCTCTGCAACTGAACTGGCCAGTAAGTCGTTCTGATCCCAAGTGACGTTCATTTGTTTGCTCAACCAAATCATCAGAGAGTGGGCAAACAGCCCCACTCTGTTTCCGGGGGGACACACTCCAGCGCCACGATGAGTCCGCAGGACATCATGTCCGAATTTACACGTTTTCACGGAAACTCTCTTGCTCTCGGCCACTCGTGTAGCAGCGGCTGGTGATCAAGAAGACATGCGAAAGCTCAAGAAGCGGCGGAGAGCCCTCCCCAATTGAGTCGGCCGAGGTGAAGACACTGTACTCGACAATATCGAGTTTCTTGTTCAGCACGTTAATTGGTGCTCCCAGTAAACAACTTTGTCTTCTCCTATTTGGTCACGCCGCGTAACTTTCATAGTTTCGAATCTCAACAGTGCATCTCTGCACAACATGCTTCTGCTGCTGCTGCTGAGCAGCTTCTCTTGGACTTGGACACTCCAAAAGTCACTGAAACCTGGAGGCGTCTGTCAGGACAAAAGTCCCTACTGCAACGCAAACGACTGCAGCGTTCGACCCGGATATGCCATGGTTTACTGTAGGAAGACTTGTGGAGAGTGTACCGGTGAGTTCGCAGTAGAAGAAGTAACGATACAGTTGGATCTCAGATTTCTGTGAAGACTCCAAGTATATCACGTGTAGTCCCGAGCGGAAGAAGGACTGCGATGACATGTTATCTGACTACTGTCCCAAACTTTGCGGAAAGTGCTACTCGAAGTCGAAGTTAGAACCGAAAAGAACGAGTAGGTCACAGTCAAGTTCTCGCCAAAACCCAACTGTTTTCAGAAACCATCCCAGTCACCCAATTCTACAAAAACCCAGCCACCACGACGACAACAACTACCAGAAGCCCTACTGTAAATGACATTGTTTCCGGTCCTATCACATAAGTTTTCTTCAGATCCGTCTCAAACAACCTCGAATGCTTCCTAACGGAACATTCATAAACCCTCCGCTTCCAAAATACGAAAAACAAGATGACCCAACTTATTCAGTGCCAGATCAACTGCCCACTCTAATCGAGTTCCCGATGGCTCATATGGAAGAGTTGATCCCCGAGCCACAGAGAATCTGGCCAGAGCCGGAGCCGGTTCGGATTCAGCCGATCAGTGTGTACAGTCCGTATTCTTTTATGCCAATTCATCAACAACCTTTGACTCAATAGTAAGTACATATTTCCTTTCTCCAAAGGCATTATCAACATTCAGTTCTCCATGGACCCCTTCACATGGCCTCTCCTCTTCCCTCGATTCAACTCGTCGTGCCCCCACAACATACTTCTCTTCCTATTCTCCATTTCCACAATATCCAGAAGAAAGACTCAACTCCATAGCTCCATTCAGTCCTTCGCTTCCTCATGACAACGCAATGCAGCTTGTAGAACCATTCCGGACACCTGAGCAGCCTGATTCCATCAGCCCCAGCTCAATTTCCTCTCTAATAAACCTGCTTGGATGTAAAGACAAGGACGACATGGTTTGCAAGCAGATAACTCCGGAAACATGTCTGTCTCGACCTGGATATTACCTGAAACTTTGCCCAGTCACTTGCAAAAACTGCACAGGTTTCAAATATCTAAATTGGCTTTCTACCTGTTTTAATTCAGGGTATCACTGCATCGATTCAATAAAGATGGACTGTGCAGAAGTGAAAGCTCAGGGAGCCTGTAAGTTGTCCGTGGCAAGCGAGTACTGTCCACGGACCTGCGAGTACTGCAACATGCCTGCCGAGATAGCACAGAGCACGTCGGAGTGCAAGGACGAACTGGACACGTGCGAGCAGCTGGCGGAGAGCGGGGCGTGTGAACACGACTTCAGGTGAGAAGATCAGAACATCCGTGTGAAGAGAAGTTGTGTTTCCAGCAAGTCAGCACTCCGTCTGTACTGCGCCAAAAGCTGCGGGTTCTGCAAAAAGCCGCAGTTCTACTTCTCCGATTCTCCGCTGATGTCTTCTATGCTCTCGACGCGGAAACTTCTGAAGAACTCGTTGAATCGGAGAGAACGGTTCCTGGGATAACATTGAAGAAGCAGAGAAGACGAACAAACGCTCAGAAAACAGATCTCTCGATAACTTATTGTATTACTTTGTTTTCTACGATTCCAAATAAAACAATCGCAAAAGAAATGACGGGACAGCTAACCGGGGTGGGAATGTGGGCTCTGATTAGACGGGTATCACAAATAAACGAGTGACTTCTGCGAGTAAAATGGTCATGGGTAACATAGGGATCCAAATAAATGTGTGCAAAATATACAGATTAATGGGATGTTTACTGGTTCGACTTCTTCTGCCAATCGAAGATTCCCTTGCCGAAGAGAGCTCGACGGAAGTGGTCGGCGACGGAAAGAGAGGTGTCTGAAGAAATGGAAAATGGGAATGTAAGAATCGGGAGAGAGAACGTACCAGAACAATGATTGTTGACAATGATAGTTTGAGTTGGAGGGTTTGGAGGAGTTGGAGAAACCGAGTGTGCCGAGAGAGAAGAGACAGAGGTGTGAGTGTTGAAGGAGGGACGGCGTCGGAGAGGAGAGTTGCGAGCCTGAAGAGAAGGTGAGTTTCGATGGAATACAATCAGAAGCTAACCTCTTCTTGACTTATCTTGCACCTCTTCGGCCACTTTCCAGAAAGGGATCTTCGGAAATGAGCAGCAACTTCTTCCTGAGTTGATGCTGATGAGGCGGTAGAAGACACAGAAGACATTGATCTACGCACCGAAGTATGAGATTCTGAAAACATCAAGACTAGAAAAAACAACACGATTGAAAGGCTAACTCGGAGTATGATGATCAATGATCACTGATGGGCGCAGAGCAGCAAAGTTTGAAGAAGTTGGTGAATCCGTCAGTGTTGGTTTGAAACTTAGATCAAGTGGCTGAAAAAGAAACTCATAGAAAGGCTTCTATGTTTGAATCACTCACGTTCTCCTCCACAGTTGATATGCTAATCCGATCTGATTCTACCGACGCAGTCATCTGATCAAGTTTCTCTTCGTCATCCTTCTCCTCTTTGTCGTTCAACGAAACCATGTTCGTGGTGTCCGTCAGACCGACGACGTCAATGTCAACGTCGTCCGGTGTCTGAGCTGCTGCAGTCATGTTGTGAAGGAGCAGAAGCTGAGATGCGTTGTGCGGATGGAAGGCAGTCGACGGGGAATACGGTGGAGGTGGTGCCTGGAGATAACTGGCGGCTAGGGAGTAGATATCTGAACAAGGTTGTCTTCTGATAAGGAAAACTTGGACGGAGTAACTTACCATGGATTGGGTTCGTCGAGAAGGAAGAGGATGGAGCCACGAAGTTTGTGATAGGCGAAGGAAGCATTCGGGAGCTGGAGGAGTCAATCGACCGTGACATATCGGCACTGAAAATGCAAAAATGAGAAGGTACAAAGGGGCGGGGAGCCGGAGCCAAAGGGCAATGGCTCGTCACGCGATCCAAATTATAGGTTAGACACGACACCTCCGTGAGCCGCCACATAACCTGGCGCAGTTAGATTTTATGGAGTCTCTTGCATATAACCTTTGGAAAGGAGTATAGTACAAGAAGGAAACAGAGAAAGGATCGATATACCAAAGTCCAGGAAAAGGTCACCAAATGTTTCGCAGTCTGGAGGAAGGATCTCCAAGTTTTAGAAACCTGAGATCAGTCTCCGCAGCCAGCCGAACACCTTTCAAAAGTTACGGTTTGGCAGCCGATGTCGCGACAGTGGATCTATCAATCACTCTGTAACGACCTTTTCCAAGAAACATTGTCCCCGTTTAGTGTGATTTAGAATATTTCTGATTTGACGCAATCAACCGGTCTTTGAAAAAAACGAGCTGTCACTGGAAGAGAGACGAAAAGGGAGAGAAGACGTAGACGAGGAATTCTCGCGTTATCAACAAAATCCATCGAAAGTTTAGTTTCAAAGGCGTTGGGAGCGTCGAAAAAACGGGCAGAGAGATGTGGGCCAGAGCGAGTGGTCGAACAGGGGAACAGCAACAAACCGAGTGTTTACAGACCTTACCCCCATCCAGATTTGGTTGAAAGGCAACACAAAATCGGATTGAATGAACGTGTACGATGGACAAATATGTGAATCTTCACAGAGAAGGGGACGGGTGATAAGGGGAATCACACGTGATAGGATTCGTAAAGAAGAGACAACACAGGTGGATTTATAGGCCCGGGTACGATCCGATTCGAATTCGGAGGCTTCCAGACGATGGTTTTACAACAGTGAGATCGTCGTGGTGGAGGGAAAGGAAGCGAGTGTTGAACAGTTTGCCATCAGATTGATATGATAAGAAGGCCAACTACGGCACATCAAAACAACACGAAGGTCTCGCCGCGAAAAAGACGAACGACGGAAGGCGTCGGCGACAGAGAAGACTGACCGGGGGCAAGTTGACCAATTAGTCGCAACCGCTCAAAAGAAGAAGGGAGGAAAGGGAAAGAGATAAATCGATCTGAAACTAGAAACGACGAAGAAGGCGACGACGATGCGGCAGCAGTGGAAATTCGGAAAATTCGAAAAATGGGGGTTTTCTTCTTCTCATATATGCCTACAGACAGCCCGTCTCCGCCTGTGTATGTTGCGCCCGCGCGGGAACGAGACCGCAAGACGCAGCCGACAAAACATGGACAAACAGAGAAGGCAGAGATCGGTACTTACCATGTCGGAGACGGTGTCGTCGCATCCCAACACGGCTTCTTCCAGGAGACGTCGAGCACGGCTACGGTCGTCGCGTTGCACAGGAACATCGGGGCACGAGTGATCAGATGGGCGAGGACCAGGGCGAGGGCGGCAGCCACCGGCGACGGACCTCAAGACGCCCTGGCGATTTTCGAATTCCTCGCATTCTTGACGCTCTCCGCGATCGGCCCGTTATTTGCACGTCGCACAGAGAAACAGACGGCGAGAGAAATTGATCGGGTTTGGAACCGAGTGCGAGGCGAAACGGGAGCAGCAAACTTCCATCGGAGCAACTCAAATAGTACGAGTAAGTGTGTCGGCGGCTCCGTTCGGAGCACCACATTCAGTTAACTTGGTCTTTTTACGGTATGGAAAGTGCGAGGACAAGAGAACGAGTAAATATTCTTGATCTTCTGGAAAAAAGCACAGTAGCTGTACTTTGAACAGTTCAGCAAACATGCTTTGTCTCCACAAATATGATTCAGTGTCAGAAATGTCTCATTTCGCAATAGAATCACGCGTTTCGTTAGGACTTCTACCGGATTCGTCAGCTTCGTAGGCGTGGAGCCATCTTGAGCACATTCCGTTGCGAGACTAGTTTAGGTATCTGAAGAATGCGTAGGCACCTCTGTTTGGTCTCGCGAACATAATATTGTGTGTTACGGAGAATGTCTCATATCGAAAACAACTCCGAACTCTTCATAACTTCATCTGGCTCCTGGGCTGACAATCGTTTCTCGTGCTGCTTTTCACATAATTCCAAGTGATAAACTATTCGGGAGATGCGATATCATCACTCGCGAATTCTTTCCAGAAAGTGTAATAAAGCTATTTCAATTTCATCAACACAACATCAAACATCGTTTATTTTCGACGGGCCAGGTGTCCTCGAAATAGCTCAGTCGAGATAGAGCTCCTGCTCCGGAGGTGGTCGATCGAACTTCTCGAGAACATATTCAGCGAGGATGTAGTAGATGAGCTGGACGAAGAGGTTGCCAGAGTACTGACACATGAGCACGAAGGCGAGCGGACTCATCGAAACTGGAAGCGTGGAAATGTCGAAACGAGAGAACGGAACGGATGAACGAGCAAAGTGCAAGAAACTGGAGAAGCCGAAGAGAACTTGTGAGAATATCTCGGAGAAGCGAACGATTCGATTCCTCGAATGTAGGCCATTTTGGGAGAGGAAATAGAACACGAATCGTGTAGGGGACAGAGAAGAACTTGTCGATGGCTGGACGCGAGTGGACGACGCAAGACAAGAAGACGAAAAAGAAGAAGGCGTACCTGAAGTCGAAACTGCTGGTTGAGACGGATACGGAAGACTCGAACGAAGTCTCCGAAGTGTTGGCACGGACTCCGTTCCTGCTGTGCAGCCATCTGTAATTTCCAGTTTCGATTCGTGTCTCAAAACAAAAAAGTTTGAACTTTTTATCGTTTATCTTATCACTTTCACTGCGGCTATTTTGGTTGCAAAACACGCGATTATGACTGATCGAGCATCGATGTGGCACCGATTTGTAACTATTTATGAAGAGAGGGGCAGTGCTCTTACGCAAAAGTTACCTTTCCCCCCTCGTCACTCATTATCGCGAGTTCAGGAATCAAAAATCTATATCGAACAGCTTATATTCTGCTCAAATTTCTGGTCAGCACATTTTCAAAAACAACATTTTTCGACCTTTGCATTTATCACAAGATACAACTTTTTGGTTTTCTTTGTAGAATAGAACCTTCGAGGAACCTAATGAGAGCTGTAAAAATGAATGCTCGCAGAACTGAAAACATAAAGTTTTCTGGCGTCAAAAACCGATTTCGTTGCTCCCGCAGACATCAAATAGATCAATCGGATCGCACTTTTCAGCTCAAACTATTCATCTCACATGTCGCCTATCTCCGTTTCTCTCCGTTTATCATTCTGTCCGCATTCCATTCCCACTGATTCATGATGTTGTCATCGTCCAGAATCAGAAATATCTTCACGAAAACGAACCTCCACATCTGAAGATGTCGATGGTCGACCATCTCGGGAACGACGTCATTTTCAGAATGAGAAGTCATTGGAAGCGAATGGACGAAGGGGAAGAAGTGGCGTCGTACGAGCGGCACGACGCGAAAATATTTGGTATGCGCTGTTATCAGTCAAAAAACCCACGGGTCGTAGGCCGCTCCGCCTGATAAACCGGCCCGTTATCAGCAAATTTCGAGAGAGACTCCTTCCCAATTTTATGTTGTTCGCCCTCTAATTCTGAGCCGACATGACGTCATCGCCGAACGATCTCTGCAACTGTCGGAGGGAAAAGAGTCATGTAAGCTTCATTCAGTGGTTTTCATTATTTCGGTTTCTATCACAAGATGGATCTCACAGTGAACAAAGAGAAACAACGGTCAGTACCCGATTGGGAATAGCTTCTATCGGTAGTCGAAAAAGTGCAAAAATGGCGAAAATGTAAAGAGAGAAGTGATGCGGGTGGATGCGGTAGACGGGACTTCGCTCCAAATGTACAAGCTTTAGATGTTGATGTAAGTGATCAGTGCTGCATTCCCGAAACGTTGCTCAATTCGCTCATTCTGAAAAATGAAGATAACAGAGGAAAGAGGTGAAAGTACTCACGAGTGACCGTATTTCATGTGAATCACGATGAAGACGACGCCGAGCAAAATGGCGAGTGAGCCAACGACGAGGAATGCGATGCCAAGGAACGAGTTCTTGCCGCCGGCCCAACTTGTCGTCGCAATGATGAACTCTTTTTCGCCGCCAAACGATTGCACCGGGTAGTCTGGAATCCAACTCATTGTTTTCACAGTTCTGATTTATATCTTATTTTTATCTTAAGTCTTGACTGAATTTCAAAAACGTACTGTTTTCTATGTGCAGCACGTAAGTGCCTTTCGGAAGTCCGTTGGCAAACTGTGGCACTTGGGATCTGTTCACAATCCGCCATAACTTTCTGAAGTACGGGAGAGCGGCTGTTCGCATCCACACGATGAAGTCCACGTTCTCGAATCCTCCCATCTCACATGGCCTTTTCTGCCAGTTCGGAGGTTTGGCAGTACCCTGTAATTCAAAGTTTTCTCATCATTCCGCATGGTCCCTTGTTCTTTCTCTTCCCCGTATTGCCCTCTCCAAGCAACAAAGCCCTTCACGGTCCAACAGCTGTTGCCTGTTGCGCACAGTGACCCCGATGACGTCAGAGACACGTCATATCTCCTGCCGAGTTCCCAGCACACACACACCTCAAATGCCGTGCATAGGTCGCCATTAGCTGGGATAGGAGGGTTCTTGAATTTGCGGTCACGGTCCACATTCCATATGACACCTTCTGTGGTGACGGGCACGTTGATCGGGAGGGCGTTCTCTGGGTGGTATTGAAGAAGGAATGTGTCTGCAAGATTCATCGATTGGATGGATCAGTGAGAAGAGGTGGACAGCTGGCAACCTGAGCACACAGAGACGGTGCCGACCCAGAACAGCTGCCCATTGGACAGGAACAGGTCATTAAGAATATGCACATGTGCGTTGGCAAAGATGCAACATGTGATCTGCGGAAAGACAGTGGGAAACCTAATGGGAGAATGCTAGAGGGAGGCGAATGACTCACCATTGAAGATCGAGTTGGCAATGGCACCGCATGGGGCAATCGGCTTGTTCGTCGCTTGATCAATGTCGTATGGAGAACAGTCTTTGGTATTCTGGAAAAGTTTGGTTTGGAATTGTAGACTGGAAAAGCTTACTGTCAAGTCTCCCAAGTACTGCTGATCGTTTCGGCTCTTTACATATCTTCGATGGTTTTGATAGTAGTTGTCAAGTTTGTAGTAGAGGTACACGTCTCCCTCAAAGTCTTCGTTTAACTTGAAAGTCAGTGAACACGGGTTTCCACATGTCGTGTAGGGCACTACGTGCTCATGAACTGAATTTGATGCGAGGAACAAGGCGACTCCGATAGGAATGAAAACGATTCCGATGAATAAAACGGTTGGTATCACTGTTGATGCCGTCAGGATCGGTTGCCATGCGGGTAGCTTCTGTTGTCGAAGCGCACTTGCTGAACAATGAAAAATATTGAAATGTTGCCCAACTTTTACAGTAAAATTTTGTCAAATTTAGTCGTGTTTTGAAACTCAAATTTGAGAAACCAGCGATCGATAAACTTGTTTCTATCGCTGAAGTTTTCCGAAAGGAACTTTTTCGAACGAACACGTGTTTCTACTATTTCATAATCGTAAAAACTCACCTTTCGGCCGATTTTTGAGTGTTTTTGACTCGTTCTGCACTCCGTCAGATGCGCTTCCGCTCAGCTGAGTCGCCGTTTGCGTGGCGTCTCTCGGCGGCATCCTGAACAACTGTTTTATTCGTACCAACATTCGAGTTTGTTATTTAAAAGATGAAAGTAAGAAATGAAGTAAAAATGTTCAAAACTGAGTGAGAATGAGAGCAGTTCGATCGCAAACAAGCGCCTATGCGTCATGCCGACGGCGGCTGTGTCTACTTTCCCACTTTGTCGTCTGCGTTCTCTAGGCCCCGAATCGATACTGCGATTTGAAACGTCTTTCGTTCTTTTCACAACTTCCGTTTCGATTTGATTATCCATTCGAGATCTTTATTCATTTTAACGACGAAACATTTGAAATGCTGGATATACAGATGATTAAAGTTTTCAACTTGAAGTCGACATGTAAAATACAACAGACGCCCTACGCGATTCGAACTGAGTTGCGGCCGAGTATCTTGTTTAGAACATTGAGACAAAAAGTGAATGGAGGAATGAGACAGTAATAGGTATGAATTGAGGCAGTGTAGAGAATTTTTCGCCTATCAGAATGGGTGGATATTAATTTGGACAATGGTGAAATATTAGAGATTGAATTATTCTGTTGGCGGTCGTCGTTTATTGTGGTCCCTGTCCTGGAGCTCCTGGTGGCTTCTGTCCTGGCTGTGGGGCTCCCTTCTTGTTCATCAGGTAGCGATGGATGTGCGGGATGACTCCTGAAATTGGAATTGAAGAATTGAAACAAGATTAATATTAGGCTTACCTCCTCCGGCGATGGTGGCCTTGATGAGCGTGTCCAACTCCTCGTCTCCGCGGATAGCGAGATGGAGATGTCTTGGGGTGATGCGCTTCACCTTGAGGTCCTTGGAGGCGTTACCAGCGAGCTCGAGGACTTCAGCAGTCAGATACTCGAGAATAGCAGCGCTAAAGATGAATCAGATGAATAAGAGACGTTTTACAAGACACGTTTACCTGTAGACGGCAGCAGTGGCTCCGACGCGTCCGCTAGAGGTAGTTCTCTGCTTGAGGAAACGGTGGATACGTCCGACGGGGAACTGAAGTCCGGCACGGGCACTTCTGGAGACCACCTTCGATTTGGACTTTCCGGAGTCCTTTCCAGCTTTTCCTTTTCCGCCGGCCATTTTCGATCGAGATTGTTTCTGAAAAAAAACACTATTAAAAACAAATCAGAGCGCAGAAAATTTAAAAAAAAACACAGAGGAGCAAGAATAACGAAAATTTGAATGAAAAACAGGAAAATATGGGTTCAATGATGATAAAAGCGATATATTCAACATTATTTGTAGCACAACGTTTGCAACAACATGAATGCTGAGCAAAACGTCTAAAAAATATCAAAAACAACGGTGTTCATGGTCTATTGTTTCCTCGAATGACGAATAGACCATTCGAACGACAAAAACGACGCTCAAAAGCGCGCGCAAACGGCGACTCCGCCCACTTGGCAGCCTGCCAGCGAGTTAGATACGCAGGGTCTCGCCGCGAACAAAGATACGGTGGGGTTGGTGTAGATTTACGGGGTGCGGTCGAGTAAACTGGTGAGCGCGAACCAGTAAAATAACTGGGTAATTAGCCAATTCCACATCTCTGATTGCTTGTGGGATTTTGGAAGTTGGAAATTTTGAAGAGAAAAAAAATGACATCACGACCAGATCCCGATGATCCGTTTTCAAAGCCGTAAGTGCAAAAAAAGGGGATTTACTGAAGACAAAAATACTTTTCAGAGTTGTCAGAAAACGGTTTCAAGCAACAGCTGCACAGCAAGCAGTCGAGGAAGTTCAACTTCCATCTGGTAATCATTTCCTTCAAATTTTCACAAAATGCGCTCCTTTAGTTACAAACGAGGACTCTCCGAATTCCTGCATCCAGCTCTCTTCACCACCACTCAGTCTTCCAGAAACGTTATCAGAAGGAAACCCAGAAACGGTTGGTTTTTTTCACAAATTTTCTATAAAAAGCTAGCTAGATTCAGCATTTGTCGAGCGATGATAGCGAACCAGAAGCGGCTGAGAGCCAGTCATCTACATCGTCCCTGAATAGACGAATGGAGTCTTCAAGCATTGCAGCAGAAGATCCTCCACGTCATGGAAAGAAATCCGCAAGTAGAGGATACGACTTTGATGAAGGAGAAATAACAACTGCTCCAGTGCAGAAGAAGATGAAAGAAGAAGTGGATAGTAAGTCTTCTGTTGAAAAGTTCTTCAAAGCAATATGTATTTAGTGGGCGGTGCGAAGTTTATCCCTAAAAAGGAGAAGAAGCATGTGTACACTCACAAATGGACAAATGACGATGAAGAAGAAGAGGACATGCCTTCCTCCTCCTCATATAAACCGAGTCGAACTGTCCAGCCAGCGGTTTCTGCGAGGCCTGTGAGTTTTAAGCAACCGTGCCAGCAATGTGTTTATTTATTACAGAGAAAACCAGTGTATGAAACCAGCAGTTCCTATTCTTCCTCATCATCTGCGGATCCTTTCGGTTCACAGAGATCTAGAGTGAAACACATCAAAGAAGCCAATGAACTGCGTGAATCGGGAGAATACGACGACTTCAAACAAGACATCGTCTACATTCTGAGCAGTTTACAAGAGGAGCATGCGTCAGTCAAGGTCAAGTGTCTCAGGTACAACACTGATTTTATAATATAACTGATTCAATCATCGTTTCAGTGCGATCTCTTTGGCAAAGAAGTGCGTCTCCCCAGATTTCCGTCAGTTTATCAAAAGTGAGAACATGACACGGAACATTGTGAAAGCTCTTATGGATGCACCCGAAGATGAAGTTTGTTGGTGTTTTTATTTCAAGCTTCTGATTTTGTTCTCCAGCTTTTTGCCCTCGCCGCATCAACAGTGCTCTATCTTCTTACTCGTGACTTCAACTCGATCAAAATCGATCTGCCTTCGCTCCGTCTCGTAGCCCAGCTGCTTCGGATCGAAAAGGTTGAGCATCGTCCTGAAGACAAGGACAGGGTGCTGAATATGGTCTGGGGAGTGTTTAGTTCTTACGTCGAAAAGCAGGAAATTGGAGGACAGAAGGTCTCTTTCGACATCAAAAAAGAGAGCTTGACTCCATCTGCTCTTATCACCGAGGCCCTCGTATTCATATGCAGTCGTAATGTTTCCGACGAGAGTTTCAAGAACGAACTGCTCAATCTGGGCATTCTGCAGTTTATTGTTGCGAAAAGTAAGAACCTAGTTAAATTTCTGAGTTAATGGAACGTTCTTTTTTTCAGTTGAATCGAATGTCAACAAAATCGCCGAAGGAGATGACGACGTTTTCAACATACTCATACTGAATCGGTGTTTCAGAATTCTCGAATCGGTTTGTTTCTACAGATTCGGTTTTTTTTACAGAAAAGCTGTTTTCAGAGTTCAGTTTTCCACAAGAAGAACCAAGCATTCCTGATTTCCCACCGCTCCAACGCTTTGATCAGTAGTTTAGCCAAGTAAGCCACAACTCCTGAAACTTTTCCCAATCTGAACTTCCAGATTCCTCCAAATAGTTCATGACAAAGCAGCAACTCTCTCAGAGGATAATCTCAAGAAATACATGTCTTGCCTGGCTCTCATGTGCCGTTTGCTCATTAACATATCCCATGACAATGAGTTGTGCTGCTCAAAACTTGGCCAGATTGACGGTTTCCTGCCGAATGCCCTGACCACTTTCACGTACTTGGCACCGAAATATGGAAAAGACGACGGGTACGATATAAATGTGATGGTAAGTATATTCATGATAATCGACTGGAAGTATTGCTGCATCCGTTTTCAGATGACTTCCCTGCTGACAAATCTTGTTGAACGATGTAATACGAACCGGAAAGTGCTGATATCGCAAACTGTGAAGGTAGGCGAATGTCGAAATCTCGGAAATAAACAGTCTTGCAGATGGTTATTCCTGGTCAAGAGATGGAAGAGGTTCCGGCACTAGAAGCAATCACCAGGCTATTCGTTTATCACGAATCCCAGGCGCAGATTGTGGATGCTGATTTAGACCGGGAGCTGGCTTTCGATGTATGCCATGTTCTCGGTGATACTGTTAAAATTATGATTTTTACAGGAAGGAGGAGGCGGCGATGACGATGAGGAAGATAACGGAGAAAGCAGTGATGACGAGGATGGCACCAGAAAAGACGGTCGGCTGGACCGAAACAAGATGGATAAGATGGACGAAGTGGACGTGGTGCACGCACTACAACAGGTCATGAACAAGGCTTCTGCTCACATGGAAGGCAGTGTCATCGCTTCTTATCACGCGTTGCTCGTCGGATTTGTGCTCCAACAAAACGAGCAACATCTGGATGATGTCCGCAAACACTTGCCCGGAAACAACTTTGAGAATATGGTATCGCAGTTGAAGCGGTTGTACGACTTTACGAAAGCGACAATGGTAAGTGTGATCAATGACGATTCGAGTTATAAATTTTGAATTTCAGACGAAGCGTGTTGAGTCAAACTCGGGATTCCGTGCTATCGAACGAGTGATTGAGTACCTCGAAAGACTCGATTAACATTATCAATCACGTTTTATTGATTACTGTACTATTTTTTGTTTGGTTGTATTATTCACTTTTCAAATCACTTATTGCACTTTCCGTTCCATGGGGATGCCCCGGTCGCTGTGATCTCGGTTTTTTGAAGTGTCTCAAATTTTTTTACGAATTCTCAGAAATCTTTATTGTTTATCAAATATTTCGGATATATTCCTTTATTCTTCCTTCGATTATCCGATGAATATTTTCGTGTTTCAGTGGTCCCCAGATGACCGAATAACAGCACGCGTAGAAGCAATAGGGGCTTCGGATCCTTGTACCGATGTACGTTGGTGCGAAGCATTGGTCTCTCCAAAAATCTCTGTGAAGACGTCGTCAGGAGCCAAGATTCCGAAGATGAGGATCTCCCAGACGAAGATCGGAAGAATGACTGAAGAGAGGGTTCGTATCCATTCTTGATAGAAACATCTGAAAGAAAAAGGAATTCTGGCGGAGAAATCGAAGAGACGAACGTGTAAATGTAAAGAAAAACGAAGATGTTGAAGAAAAAGAATCCAAGGATCCAGTGACCAGTCTTCTCCGAAAAGCCGAACATTGATTCGCAGATTTAGAAAGAAATGAAAGAAAAGTAGTAATGAAAATAAATATTTATCGATAAGGGGAAGAGATCAACAGAAAAAGGAAACGTGTGGAAGAGTGCAGTGATGAACGACTGATACGGCAACTCTTTCGCAACACTCCACTTATCAACTCCTCTCGGCCGTCAACTTTGCAGCCAGTTTACGCACAGACTCGACGAACTTCTGCAAGAAAAGAACAACGAATGCATCATTTATCTGGGTCAACTCACGCTGAAGACCTCTTCATCAGCTCTCTGAAAACTGGGAATGTGATACGGAGAGTGAGATCGGCTCGGTGAAGGACTCTTTGCAGGGACTTCGGGCTGGGCCAGTTGGGGAACCGTCGGGAAGAACTGCAAGGGATTAAGAAACGGTTGAGAAGGCACTCGGATCGGCCGAGGAGCCGTTGATGGAGTGCTGATCGTCTGACGACGCGAAGAGCTTCCAGATTCTTCGCGTTCCTTGCGCAGCATCGCCGGGAAGTCCATCTGCTGGCTCTGCATCTGGTTGATCATATGATAATATTGCAGAAGAGGAAAACTGGCAGTTGTGGCGACTCGATCAGACACTGGAATGGAATCTTGGGTCTTGTCTTCGAATTAGGTCACTCACTTGCTCCTAAGCTAGCTGGATTCACGAGAATCGGTTGTGGAGTTGTTTGAGAACTGTACTTCTCCTCAGGTTCTTCGTTCTGAAACACTTCGATACCTCCTATGAATAATAATTGAGAACCTACAGCATTGGAAGTTGATCGTGGTCTTTTCAAAGAAACAGTTTCGGACATGTCTTCGAAGTGTCGAAAACAATCGATCGATCGAAGGAATAAATAAGGTAAAGTTAGTCAGGCGAGAGTGGGCTCATTCCATTGATAACGAGTCACTGATAACGAGAAACGATAATGTGTCTCGTTGTTGATTCGATAACAAAACGGACGCAAATATCTCGTTTCTGCTTCGAGTTTTTTGGAGAAACGGAAGGATAGTCGACGGGAAATTGGAAAGGAAAACGAGGCGAAGTGAGGGGTCGAGGCGCCGAGTGCCCGCGGAGAATTATATATGAATGAAATGAATTTGTGATGGCTAACGTTCATTTTTCATTTCGTTATTTATTCATTTCTACGCGACGACCCATTTTCTATTCAACACTCTCCCAGTCGGAAGAGAAAAGACAATTATGTATAGTTCTACAAATGGAGAGCTCATATTTAGATAACAGGGAGCCAGACTGGAAGGCAATAGGGAAGTGGGGTTTTCTTGAGAAATATCCAATGAACAGTTCACTTTCAGCAGAGCTGAGAACCTGAAAGTTGGCGAGTTTAGGACAATTTGGTGTACACATCGAGTTAATTTCATCCGAACTCTACTGTTTCCTATCCTGCTTTCCAATAAAGACACCCTTATTTTCTAGCAGCTCTTCAGATCAAACATGCTGAACTTCGACAGTTGAACTATGACATCGACCTATTTGTTTCAAGTTTTATCATGCTCTAATAAAAAAACGCGTGATTGGTTACGGAAACTCGGGCTGTCATGTGAATGTCTCGTGCTGGTAACACTAAACTTTTTTGAAATCTCCAAAGTTGCGACTGACACATACATATGCTTCATAATCACAAAGGAGCGTCCTAGTTCAGAATCCAAGACTCGTCGTTTACAAAGAAACCTCAATGGATCAGCTTTATTTATCTTGTTTTTGTTTATCAAGTAAAGCAATGTTTTTTCCCGGGAACACTCTTCCAGATGTTTTCTTCCTTTCCAAATATACAAGTACAGTTCCTCCAAACAATAATGTCATTTCCTTCATAATCACTTCTTTTTTCAGCCTTTTCCCACCTGACATATTTCACTTCCAGTGATAACGATACTGTTTGTTCCGGTCCTCACACCTCCACAATGACTAATAAGCCAGTAGCTTTCCTGTATATAACCATGGTTCTGACTTTCCAATCGAACACTCACCCTGCACGTTTTCTTTGCATTGTTTCATTTTTAGGTGCATTTTCATCCTCTAAGTCGCTAGTGTAGTTGATAAGGAGCTTTAAGCGCCTAGTGCAGTTTCTGTTCCGGCACCGAAAGATCGACGGAGTTTATGTTGCCAAATGTGTATAAGACTAGGGTTGAGTTCCGTCCGTTTCCAGTGTTTAGTCTCTCTTTTCCGAACTGAACTCATTGTTCAAGTCCAAAATTCAAATGCACCTCTTGTATAGTTTCCCGTCAACAAAGCCAGTCTTCGTATTGTTCTGTGATAAGCGTGCAGCTGCTCGTAAACCACGACTACAGTCCTTTGTCTTACCAGTTATCAGTCGGCGGCGTTTCTTTCGATACATAAGGGGCGCGGTCTGACGAAACCGCCCATTCTTCTCCGATCATTCTCCAACTTATTCTCTTCCAGAGCAGCAACATGGCCAAGAACTTCTTCAGCGGAACCAATCTGAGACTCAAGGACGGATCTGTCGTCGATGCTGGAGAGCACTTGCGAGGAAAGGTCGGTCCGATAATCGTGTTAAATCGAATGAACTAAGAGACATCTGACGGATGTTCTCGCAGAGTTTCTGACATTAGGCTTTCAGCTTCCGGTAGGCATCCAATGATTCATTAGGGACTATAACCGGAAATTGTTCAATTAAACTTTAACAGACATCTAATTAGCAATTATATGTGTTACTGTCACGAACTCTGACCAAAATTCATCTCAATTTCTTTTGAGTACTGTATATCAACTTTTCAACTTGTAGATCGTGGTCCTGTACTTCTCTGCCAGTTGGTGCGGTCCGTGCCGTCAGTTCACTCCCATCATGAAGGTACGTTTCCGTTCACACTCCTTATCAGCAAACCTTTCTGCCAACTCTTCCTCGAATCAAAAGATGCAGAAGGAAAACGGAAAATTGATAAGAATTTGTTTCTTTCGATTTGGTAATGCTGAGCTTGCAGGAACTCTATCGTCAAATCGGTGCGACGAATCAGCCAATTGAGGTGATTCTGCTGTCCAGAGACTACATGCGTTTTCAATTGGACGAGTACTACGAGAAGCACGGTTGCTCGTGGGGAGTCGTTCCGTTGAGGGACCCGATCGTCGAGAAGTGCCTCGAGAAGTACAAGGTGACTGCCCTGCCGTCGTGCCGAGTCGTCGATGAGTTCGGAAACTGCATCGATGCAGATGCTCGTCGTCACGTGGAGATCTACAGCGAGAAGCGTCAAATGACCGAGCTCTTCGACAAATGGCGTCGGCAGATGCTTCCAGTCCTTGCCTAATCCTGTCTTTCCATCCTCTCTGTATCTATCCCAATTCGTCTTTCGCATAATTTATCATCTTTATTTTTCCTTATTTTTTGAAGTAAAACTCTTATTAAAAATCTCCAAAATTATCAAAAAAATGCGAATCGGATCCGGAAATCTCATAGCTTTGTGCTCGGCTCATCCGGATCTACCCATGGCCAGTCGGAGGATCTCTCGCCTGAAAATTGAAGAGTCGAGAGAGAAAGTTCACGTGTGCCGTGGGGCTTGATGTGCAGAAAAAGGAGAAAAGTTGAAGAAAAGCGAGATAATTAGGGGGAAGGGACAGGCAGCGGCTCGGCAAAACAAGTGAATCACGACTTGGCGAATGAACTTTTCTTATCCCTCTACTCCTTTTCGTAGAACATTGAGACACTGTGTTCTGAGCCCATTGGCCTCTCTGGAAACCTGTCTCAGAACATCAGAAGTTCCCTTCCTTTATCTCTCCATTTTCGCCTCTTCCTGCTTCTTTATCTCTCAACCCTGCACTTCCAAAACTCACCAGTCGCACCGGCAGCTGTCAAACTCGTCTCCTCTCTGAAAATTGGCAACATCAAAACCGGAAACTCGTGGTCTACTCGACTCGTCTCGCCGCACATTACGGCTTCTGCTCGCCGCCGTCAGCTTGGCAAGTCGCCAAAAGAGGGCGGAGCTTCAGGGCAGAAGCCGAGGCGGCAGCGGCAAAGACGACGCCCCCCGACATACCTGTTATTGCTACTCGACGGCTGGCGCAGAAGAAGCGACGTCTCCCGCTCCTGCGACGATGGAGACGCCGAAGACAGACACCATTCTGCAATTCGTACTGTTATGGATGGGACTGATCGGCACGGCGACTGGTCTCGAATGCTACGACTCCTCGTACCCGGTGCCACATCGCAGAACCGAGTGCGGACCGAACATGGTCAGTTTCATCACATCTCAAAGGCTCACTTCTATTGACGTACTAGTTATGAATATATCCGGGAAAAATAAATCCGGAGCCAAATAATAATAGTTTGTATTTATTTATTCGAATCGCGAAATCTGGCTCCGTTCCGTCCAAACCCTTGTTTATCCGTAGTTTGACCAGTGGCTGAACCTTTCAGCTGAGAGCGGTCATAACCTAGTTTCGTCCCGAATAGACCACCATGACTGTCGTCAACAAGCTCACAATCAGATTTCATAGATCTATCCGTGAGTCACTTTGTTAATAGGTCGGCCGGTTGTAGATCGACGAGGAAGAAGCCCCGTAAAGTGTAAAACTCTCGGCGGCTGCGTCTCGTGTCAGATCCGACTCTCTGCTCATCAGCCTAATTCGGCTCGACAACTTTTCGTGTCGAGATTTCGGCCAACCGACCCACAACATTAGACACGGCTCGCCGAGTTCATCGATGTGTACACCGACTTTCAAGCCGGCCCTTCTCGCATAATTAGCAGCGAAGAGTTGATATTTCCGTTTCATTCCCGAACATGTTTTCCGCCGGCCGGAAATTATGTTACAAACACGCTGAAATGTGTCTCTTCCGCCGCTTCGGACAGGCATTCCCCGCTCTCTCTCTTTTCGAATTTCGGAAATGGAGAAGTTGAAAAAAAGAAGCGGGGCCAATATAATTGAATGAGATTTGCATTCATAATCACTCGACGTCGTCTCTTCTTCTCGCTGTTTTCTTCTTCGTCTTCAGGCACACCAGGTCACACACAAAGGCGAAAAGCTCAAAAATGCATAACATGTCAACATTCATGTCAAAAACGTCTCCTTCTATACTGACTTTCTTCTCCTAGTCCAACTTTCGAGATAATCATCATACGAATCCCGAGACAAGAAACGAAGAAAAAGAAGGTCCCGAGACACTTCAGAAATCTTAGCAACCGCAACAAATTCACGGAAATTCGCTCGAGAGCGCCCACTTGATTCCGCCCTTCCGAAAGTTTTCCAAGTTTTCGGTTTCAGTCTAGTCTCGAATTTCGCGGAGGGACCAGGCAGGCAGCAACCAATTCGCACATTGTTTGAAACCTAATATCCGAAAAGTTGACGAAAGCGGAAGGTACCGTATTCCAAAAAGGACGGAAGGAAGTCAACGAAATGTGAAAAAAAGGGGAAATGTGTTTGGTGCACCCGGCAGTTTTCTGGTTCTTTTTTTTTCCGGAAGGGATTATTCCATTCGCTCCACTCGTAGTAATAATCCAGGGAAACTAATCCTGACAGAATGGCAACTTTTGATTCTTCTCTTCCAAATGTATTTGTGGTTCCAGATGTGTTACTCGGAATACTATGCAGTCAACAGAAGTGGAGCCATCCGACAGTACTACGACCGCTTCTGCGTCCACGAATCGCACTGTCTCTACCGCGGAATCGACGAATCGTGTCCTTCGCTGGCACAGCTCGACCACAAAATGCAGGTGCGGAGGAGGGGAAAACATGACAATTAGAGGGCCAACTCTTGCGAATTTCCAGAGTCTCTTCTCAAAACATCACGCGAAAAGCAACGTTCATTCGATTCGGTTCTCCGAGTTTTGTTGCTGTTCGACGAACCTTTGCAACGACGTCAACCACAAGAGGGTGAGGGATCGGAAATGCATCGGAAACGATGTCTCAGAATAGTTGCACTCTTGGAGTGATCCTCAGAAACTGGGATGTCTTTGGAGTACCAAATTGTTCGTTTCCAGGTTTACGACAAGTACGGACTGCAGATCACATTCGCAGACAACGTCTTCACGGACGCCTCGGGCAGCCGATCGAACATCGTCTCGATGATGCTGCTGATTTGCATAGTCGCCTACTCGGTCTCTCCCCTTTAATTCCTCTTCTATCATCTCTCATCCTCTGATATTTTTGAAACGGGCGCATAAACAGTCTTCCTTCGTACCTTGCTGCAGGAATTGTGTGTCTCCCTTGGCTCGCAACTTTTCCACCAGATCCCATAATTGAGTTGATTTCTGAAGCATTCCGGGAGTCTGGGAAAGGAAAGGAGTGGTCACTCACTTGATGCAGGAACCTCCTCCGCAGCTTGTTCTCGCTCTCAGCTTTCACGAGCAAGTCCCCAGAACTATCTCTGAAAATAGACAAATGTGTCCCTGACAGAAAGTTTCGATCTTACGATCGAGGCTGAGGAGACATGGGCTGTGACGTCTTCGCGACGACACTCTTCATCAGTCCGCGTCGGTAAGCTCTTGGCTCGTTGCCAACTGGGTTCCGGGCCAATTCGATTACCTGAAATACGCGGGGGAAGTGGACTGATAAAGGAAATTATCAGTTCAAAAAACATTACGAGAGCACTTTAGAGAGTAGATTTGGAGATTATCGGAGATTTGTTTCACGACCACCTCTGGCCGTAGTTTCTCTTTTATCCGCTCGTTTTTTAGGATTACGGATTTAAATCGAGGATAACAAGATAAGGGAAGATAAGCGTACGGAAGTGCATACCTTGGGGACGAAGACGAGACACAGCGTCAGAGTTGTGGAGAAGATGACGAAGAACGAGGCGAGACCGAACATCTCATTGACCCGTTCTTGCAGAATTACACTTGTCGACAGACCGAGTACACTCATCACGACTACGCAGTAGACACTCGTACCGATGTACTTACTGTCGTTGAGAGCCGGTACGTTGACGTGACGAGTTTCCCAGGCAAGGAAGCATCCAAGGATCTGAACATAAGGGTTGGAATGCTTCAGACTGGGAAGTCATTTACCATGAGAACTCCCTTGACTGCATACAGTACCGCTTGGAACACTCCAGAGTTTGGAGAGTGGCACTTCTCCACTTCAGGAATGATGACGATGTTGTCTTCTGGCTGAATGAAGATAACATTTTTGAAGTTCCAGAGTGAGAACTTACAATGTGTGGAAGTTCCGTAACTGTGTATGAGAACGGAGAGATGAACGCCCAGACGACCAGGACGCAGATGTCAATGAACAGAAGAATCCCAAGGATCAGGAAGAGCTTCGAGTCCTTGATGGCCTTCCGATCCATCCGGATGTTTGTGAATATCGAGTGAACCCTCCATGTCTTCGAGAACATTGCTCCGAAGGCAAGAGTGAATCCGATGCAGAGAGTCCACGTCTTCACGTAGCACAGCCAGACGAACACGTCGGAATTCACTATCCGGGTGTCCAGTCCAAGAAGAATCACAGAAGCGAAAGTGCAAATTGAACCAGCAATGATAATGTTGTTTAGGTTAGGAGAAGACATTTTGATGAATCTGGAATACCGTAAAAAGGGTCAAAAAGCTTTTGGAGTGATACCTGTGGTTACGATACCTAAAATTGATAAGTAAGAAAATGAGAGCTAGAAATATTCCAACAAGGGCAAGAAGTGACATGGCAAGGAAAAGCAGGGACGATATGTGCTCTCGGCGACGTTCGGTTATCGTGGAGTCCAGGGGCGGCGACCATCCTGTTGTTCCTCGTTCTATCACCTTGAAGTCGTCCTCGGCACCATCGTACATCGCGAACGGAACGTATCCTCCATTAGACCACTGCAAGATGTCAACCAATCCGAGTCGTTCATTGTTAGCAAATTTCACTTTGCCCTGAAACAAAAACTCTTTCGGAGATCTGACCTATCACAATACCGTCAACCCCTGGAAAGATGAGTTGTCGATGGCTTCGATCATTTTGTGATGCGAGAACTCCGCGTTATCCCCCATCGAGTGACTCAATGCAATCGCCAGGGTCCACAGTCCGTCGTAAAGATACCCTCTCCAAGTGTTGTTCGGATCCAACCGACTGATCTCTTCCCAAACATCGCCTGCTCTCTGAAGCTTTTTGTTTCAATGAGAGGTTATCTTATGAGTTACAGTATTTCCAACAATCTTCGTGTCCTCGTCTCTTCTGGAGAGTGCGAATCCGACGGAAAAGTGGTTATTGGCTGCTTGTTCCATCTGATCCGAGGTACAGTTATCGTGAGTTTTGTTCAGCCATCTGAACGAAACACTCAATTCATCCTGTTTGTTTTGCAATCATTACTTATCAGTGTGGTATCCAGGTAGAATCCAAACGTAGTTGTCCCCGATCATGCCCCTGTGGAAACCAGCGCAGAGTACGGTAGCAGCCATCTCCTCGTCAGTTTCCACCACGATCACTCGGACATCTCTGTCCTGCAACAAAACAGGATTTCGCTCCCTCCCATTTCTCTCGAATAATAAGATGTTGTACATGTAAACGCGAGGGAACGGCCCGTCCCCCGGGAGCTCGCCCCCGGTTATCTGGAAAGCCAATCGAGAGGACATTGTGTGACTCTCGAGCGACACTCCCGCTCATTATTTATCTTCTTCTTCGTGTGTCGCGCCTTCTTTGGCGACACGACACAACACGAAGCCGGGGAAAAAGTAGCTGTCAGAGGATGGATAACAGACCTTCAGCTCGTCGAGCTCTGCACCGACCGTCTCGATCTGCTCCCAGTTGACACCTGCCGTGTGCACGATTTTCACGCCGAAACCATGTTCCAGTCGAGTCGTCAGAGCTTCATGAGGCTGAAAGTGTGTAATTTGGGAGACTGATGAACATTTGGGAAAGCTGACAATACGTGGGATTCTGGGATCCCTGACAAGAGAACTAAGCGTTTCCAATGTTTCAGCTCATTTCCTTTTAATGGAACTCCTCATCAAGATGCAAAACAAGAGTGTTCCCTTGTTCATTTCCTACTTCAATCCGTCATGTTTTGTTGAATGGAACACAAGGTGTCAGTTGCATTAATCCCTGTTTGGTGCTGAATCCGCAAGCAGAATGTCACTCTCATTTCCATCAAAAACGAGTCCCTCCGTCGCGTGTCAAGTCCTTATTTTTGGTCCCCTCCGTTTTGCTCCGAAATAATGAATTATTCCGGGGACGTCTCCTTACCAACGCATATCTCGGCTGATCGTTCTGCTTCACCGTGCCGACGCGCTTCCATCCGAAATGGTTTATGAACTTGCACTTGGCCATGTTGGTGTTGCGGCTGCCAGGTACGATGCGGAAGAAGGTCGGGAACAACTGCAATTCGCCATTCATTGTTTCGGGTGCCCCGTCGCCGTTTTTTCTTTTCCCCTTTCATTTCGAAATGGGCAGGGAGCGGCCTTCTGAAGAGCGTGGCTCGAAATGTCGCCCGAGGCCAATTTTTCTTTCCCACACCGGAAGACTTTCATGAATTTCGTGACGCCGCTCTATTTTGGTTCTATTCCATCCGTCCTTTCCCAAACTAACTTCATGAGAATCAGAGGAAGCGAATTTCGCATGCGTCTCCGCATAGGACAGCTGCACTATCTGCCAGTACTTCAGAGCCATTGCGATGGGTTCGTTCACCTGAAAACAGAATCTTTGAAAGGTCCAGAGATGAAATATCGTACTTCTGTGCATTGTCCTCCGAGTATTGCTACAGGTCGGGGTCTCGAAGCGATCAGATCGAACAACGCCTTCATTCCTTGAGATGTTTTGCACTGAAATTCCAACCCTTTCATTCCCTCATTCCCCAGTTCTGTCAATATTTCCAGCATGTTGCAATAACTCAGTCCTCCCGCTGCCGAGGGCCGCCGCTCCTTTCGTCTCGTCTCGCCTAACCCATTTAGTTAACGCATTCAAGCGTTTAACATGGTGCACTGCTCTGCCCATTATTTTAGCCAGAGCCGACAAAGTTGCGTCGCATGAGTTCTGACACAAAAGATGAGGTAACCCCGCCTCGAGAGCTGCCGAGCAGTCAAAAGGAGCGGCGAAAAACGTGCGAGAGACGAGCGCCTCGTCCAACCCAAATTGAGTCAATTGGATGGGATGCGGCCGGTCGCAAATTGAATTTGTTCGATATCGAGTGGGAGAAATGTTGGCAGCAGACAGACTCACATGCGTGTCCTTGACTATCATTTCCAGACGATAGCCCTGAAGGATGCACGATCGGTTGTGAACATGGGCTAGGGCGGTTCGGATCGAGGGCAGGGCATCCGGGAATCCTTCTTTCTGGACTGTGAACACTCCAAGGGGCAGAGGTATTCCACCATTCCGACGCTGAAAATGGAATCATATGTGTATGGGTGCAGTGGGCTCAGAGCAGAAATCGGAGACAGTTTCGTTGTTCTCCATGATTTGAATTATTTATATGTCAGACGACAACAAAGTCTGGGAAAACGGATTTTGCAATTGTATATCCTACATTTTGGGTGGTCCTAAACCCATCTAACTCTGAATCTGATCGTTTGATTTTTTCACTCGTAGAGGTGCCGGGTCTCTATATTTCAGTGTTTCTACCCAGTGCTCCCCGTTGTCAGGATTCCACTAAACTGCTATGATGTTCAAAAGTGATCTCACCTTACAACTCAATTCCTTGCCGGCCTCATAACTTTCGGCTGCACTGGCGGCGGAGAGCAACAGAAGGAGCACTCGGAAGCTCCTCATGCTCCCTAGCTCCCATGCATATGACTGTTCAAACGCTTCTTCTACCTGGAACAACTCACATTTCAATCAAGTAAAACGAACACAAAACGTGTGGGAGTCGGAGCCGACGACGACGGGTCGGGGGCCCGTCAGCTGCTCCTTTTGCTCCGTCGCCCGAGGGCTCTCCATACTATCAAAAAGTGGGCGGGGCGTGGCGGAAGGAGCGGGCGAGATGACGGAAAAAGAGGAGAAAGATGAAGAGGAAGAAGCAGGAGAAACATCTCCCGACTGCGAAACAGGTGCATTCCGTGCTCTCTTTCATGCCAGACAGAGGTGCCGAAATCGACGCCAGCTGTGGTGGTGGAGCAGAAACACATTATAAAATAAACAATCACATAAAAAGCCGAGGGCGCTGCCTGGATTATGATTTATTTCTCTACTATGCGACACGAATAAATTAAAATTACACAAGAGTTAACAGATGAGGAAATGATTAGAAACCCGATAGATTAGTAAAGCGGTTGACTAGTTTCGTAGATGACGAGATCATTCGCGATGTTTCTTTGCGAGAGAGTCGATGATGGTGGAGATGATCGGATCGTGCTGAGCGGTGTTCTGGGCAATGACGATCAGACAGACGGCTCCGATGGCGACGTGGGAGAGGGTGTGCGAGAGTCCGGGCGTGGTGGCGAAGATCTGAAGATTTTTGATGAGGAAACTGTTAAAGGAGATTCGGAAGTTAACTTACCAGGTAGGAGAATGATGTGGCGAAGAGAGATGCTCCGAGGAAAACGGACGTGGAGAGTGTTGGAAGTACTGTAGTGAACGAGGGACATTTCACGCCAAGGTACTCTCGAATTCGGCGCCAGCTGTAAGGAATCAGGGCTTGGGATTGAATTTCTGATAGAAAACTCACTTATACACTACTCTGATGGTCATATTTATGATGTTTGCAACGATGAACCCAGCAGAGTTCATGTAGACACAGAGAGCATAGCTGATGATGAGGTGGAGAACAGAAGCAAACGAGAGGAACTTGACGTGTGATAAGATCTGATTATTGTCCATGCTGGCCATGGCGAATCCCTCGGTTATTCCGTTAATCGCAGTTACCAAGATGTATCCGGAGTAGAGCGATAGGAGAAGTGCGCCGCCGTTCTCGGAAAGCAACTTACCTCCGTACAGCGAGATGGCAGTTGGGGAGTACGGCACTCCGAAGGTGACCGCGACGAATCCGATTACTCCGACGACGTGCAGAATTGTCGAGAGTGTCTTGACCAGTTCGTCGTGGTTGTCCGTGTTCCTGTTGAAAACACTGCTTTCTTTCCGGATCGTATTTGAGAAATAGGCGTTGCAGTTCTCGTCGATCGGCGACAACACTGTTCGGATGATGATACTTCCGACCCTCTCGACGGCATCGTAGACCGCTTGATGCTTCAGACTGAGCATCTCCGTGAAAGTCATGATGTACGAACTTCCTTCGGTCAGAAGTTGCTTCCAGATTGAGTGAAAGAACATCGTAGCAACGGCTCTCACAGAGTTCGAATCGATTCCTTCACTCGTCTTTGGAAGCAGATCTGAGAACGTGGAGAATTGGTCGAGTTCTGGTACGGATTTGTTCCGAATGTAGGTGTAGAACGCGATGACGTTGAACAGAAGATAGGTGATGGCTCCGAAGTACTGAGAATAGGCGAATAAATCGAGATGGTAGAGTTCCGGGAAGAGGAAAATGCCAGCCAATACAAAGATCCGTTTCATACAAATGAGAATGCCCTGTCCGATGGCGAAGTGTTGTCCGAGGGATCCAGACTTCGACTCTAACCTGCAACGAAAATAATGCAACAAACAGTTTTCAGATTTCCGAATACCTGAGTGAAATCACAGAGAACGGCTCAGCAATCGATTCGATTATCGCTGATATCGGAAACGAGAGGAGTACTGCAGTGGAGACATTTCCAGAAGTCGACGAGCAAGCGTACCAGATGAACACGCAGACAGTACTGATGGCGGTGGCGATCAGCGGGCTCAGCCAAAGCAAATTTATGAATTTGGGCAGGGAATCTCTCATTATTTCAGCTTTTCGCATTGGTTCTCGAGTCAGAAAAAGGATTGTTGAGTAGAGAAGTGTCAATCTGGAATGTGACAGGAATTGGAAGCTTTAGTTGGGTATCTGCTCACCGAACATTCACCAGCCCCAAAACGTCGTTATCGATCCGCCTCAGAAGATACATATTGATGACGAATGACAGTATCCGTGCAATAAACTGAATGCGACGAATCAGAAGATGAGCTATTTTTGGAACCTACTTGTCCTCGTAAATTGTGTTTTAATGATGAAAATAAGGATGACATGTTTCTCTGAATTTATTGATAATTGACGAATTCAGGAAAGAATAAGCAAGTATTTCGGAAAGCGGAAAACAGTTAGTCGAAGCATAGAAAACATCAACACTGGTTGTCATAATAATTTATTCGTAAGTTTTATCACAGACACACAGAAAGATGAGGGAAAGAAGGGTTTTGCAAGAAATGAAAAGAGAAGTGAGGGGAGGAATAGAGAATGAGGCAATAATTGGAGGGTCCCTCTAGTGCGCTCAGATGTACTGCGAAATCCAACGGAAGCCGTCCCCGTAGCCTTGTCGCTGAAGAACAGAGCACATGAACACTTCCAGAGGTCGGAGAGAAAGGTCGTTGCGAGAGACTTCTCCTGGAAGATGAAAGAGGTAATAGAGCACCAATCATCGAAGGCATTACCTTTTCCAGTGCAAATGTGCTGGATATTCAGATGCCATTTGAGCTGGTCCTCGCTTAGTGCTCCTGGCTTGTCGATCTTGTTTCCAAGGACCAAAACAGGAACTGTCGAGATCTGCTCATCCTGGAGGAGAGCTTCCAGCTCCGCACGACTCTCTTGGAGGCGTTCGTGATCGGCTGTGTCGAGCAGGAAGACGACGGCATCGACGGCCGGAAAGTAGTCCTTCCAGACACGACGTGCTTGTGCGTGCCCTCCGAGGTCGTAGGTGGTGAACGAGATGCCTCCGAGGGCAAGCTGCTCCGATGCTGAAACATTGTTTTTATTGTTTCTTGACTATTTTTGGCAAAGTTTGTTTCTCTGATCGTGTCCAGTCGACGAGAACACAAACCGCACTAAGGAATTTGTGATCTTGTCGGCTGACTACAAACACACAACACTGTAGTTCTTGTGATTTGTAGAGAAAACATACTTGGATAGAGAGTCGGCACGTGTTGCGCGAGTCGGTTGTCCTTCAGCATGTGCAGCAAAGTCGTCTTTCCGGCGTTGTCGAGTCCGAGAAACACCAGCTTGCCTTTCTTGTTACTCAAACCTGAAAGACTAGGAATCGTCACAGAGCTGATTCTAAAGATCTTACCAAGCATGTTAAGCATTCCACTGAACCAATCCCACAGGAACGACATGGTTGCTCTGAAAGTTGAGAAATGAGTGGGGAAAAGAGGGACGAATAATCGATAAGCAGAAATTGTGGCGTGACGCTTGGGCACGCTCATCGGAATGAATGGCGTTATCGTGGTAGGGAAACAAGAAACAAGGAGGCGACGAACAGAAAGCGCAGACGCCCAGTGCGGAGCGGGGAGGAAAGCAGTTCCACGTGTACTTGTGAACTGGGCGAGGGTCGATAAGAACTTATAGCCAGTTGGACGATGTTTGTTGTGTGGGAGTTCGTTCTGGATGAATCACTCACTCTGAATGGGGGAAGACGTAGTCGACTCGCCAGGAGACCAGGATGTCGTTTCAGAAAGTAGCATCTAAACCCGATTGCTGAGAGTACTTTTGAACGTGTGTTGTATGTAGAAGTCAGATGAAACTCGTTGAACGAACATTTTTCGACCAATTTCTTTTGAAAAGTTGCTTCATTCACATAGAACTAACCGAAATGAAAAGTAGTAAAATCTGAAAAAGAAAAGTTTGAGTGAAGGGGATAAGGGGAGGAAATAGAATATCTGCTATAAATAATGGATAGTTTGGGGAGGTTGAAATCTGAAAATAGAAACGAGGACGCCGTGGAGAATTTTTACAAGTTCGTAGTAGTCGAATTTCATAAATTTGAAGCGACTTTAGTTACACAAACGACGCTTGCAAGGCATGAAAAGTGTAATGATGGAGAAAAAGCTCTACAGGAGAAAAGGATGGAACGGCTTCAGCCAGTGGAACTCAGTTTGAAAAGAAAAGGGGGAGCAAGTACGTACAACAAGTCGACTTAGGAAATGTTGAAGGCGCAATATGTAAGAGAATGGTGCAGTTCTTTTAGATGGAATAAGGGGAGGAGAGGGAAGAGTGAATGAGTATTCTTGAGCCGATCTGTTCACAAATACTGTCCGAGCCAGCGAATTCCTTCTCCGTAACCTTGTCTTTGAAGCACTGAGCACATGAACACTTCCATCGGCCGAGACGCCATTTCATTGCGAGAAACATCACCTGGAAAAAAAGGAATATAATTTTCGAACCCTGACAAATTAAAACTCACCCTTTCCAGTGCACATATGCTGGATGTTCAGCTGCCACTTGAGCTGATCCTCGCTCAGCGCTCCTGGCTTGTCAATCTTGTTTCCGAGGACAAGAACTGGGACAGTGGCAATCTGCTCGTCCTGAAGGAGAGATTCGAGCTCGGCACGGCTCTCTTGCATTCTCTCTGCATCAGCCACATCGATCAAGAAAACCACAGCATCGACCGCCGGGAAGTAGTCTTTCCAAACTCTTCGCGCTGAAAAATTTCAATCAATTTTTCGTAAATTGTAAAGAGCAAACCTTGGGCGTGGCCCCCGAGATCGTAAGTGGTGAACGAGATTCCTCCCAACGACATCTGCTCCGAAGCTGGAAAGTTTCTTGTTGAAAACCTGTTTCATGACTAATGAAATTCGACTATTGATAACCAAAACCGGAATTGAGATTGCCTTCGTAGCGTTTTTATTTCTGTTCTTCACACTCGCTAGTTTCTTGGACTACTAAGACTTATCAGGTCTAACGTAGGCTACAAAAAATGTGTACTTAGAGACACAGTCCCGAAAGTTTCTATGTTATATATATTTTTTGGGAATTCAAATTTCCAAGACTCACTTGGATGGAGAGTTGGCACATGTTGAGCGATCCGATCGTCTTTGAGCATATGGAGCAGTGTCGTCTTTCCAGCGTTGTCCAATCCCAAGAATACGAGCTTTCCCTTTTTGTTGGCGAGTCCTGAAGTAGATTTGAAATAGCGAAAAAGATTATTGATTGTTTTTACCCAGCATGTTGAGCACGCCATTGAGCCAGTCCCATAAAAACGACATGGCGAACCTGAAAAACATGAATTTAAAAGAATCGAAACAAAGCAGATGCAGGAACACGAGTAATCAAGTGCGAAAATTTAAAAAAACATTTAGGAAGGACAGAAAAGACATGAGAAAAGAAGAATGATGCAGTGGCAGGCTGTGTATCATGTGTCAACTGCGGCAGAACCGCGATGACACGCGCTTCCACGTGTACAGAAGAGACAGGAGAGAAACTGGCGGGCGGCGAATTATTTGATAGCAAAAAACCGCGAATTGGGGATCTGAAACGCGCCGAAACAAGCAAAATCTGGAGAGCGCTGACGTGTCCAAGCCGACAAAATGGAGCGATGTGCGCCAGCGGCGGCAAATGTGTCAAGCGCGAGTCACGAAGGCGCAGTTCTCGTGACCGGCCAAAGTGCGACCGTACTTTGAATTTTGCTTCTGCTTTTTTTCGAAACGTACTATTTAAATTAATGAATATCAGTTAAAACAAGAAAACTTGATGAAAATTGTAGGATATCTTCATAAAACACCGAGAGTGAATTCGTAGTTCAAATTTTTCAAAGGAACGGTTTGAGTTCGCGAGTCTGGAACTCGAGTTCCAAAAGAGTCACAATCGGATTCTTGATTCGATCTGCTTTTCAGACCATATTGACAATGCACGATTGAAAAAGATGCTTTAAATGTATTCACTTTTTTATTGGAAATTAAGAAATTTCAGTCAGTGAAGAATGGTTCGACTACAAATAAGAACATTAGAGAAATAAAATAAGGGTCTGGGGCGTCAACAATATATACAGACAAAAAACGAGGGAAAATCTTGATGTGTTCTGAGCAGAATGTCGGCGAGCAATCAAAACGAGATCAGAGCGAGTGAGCACCTATCGATCTATTGCTTAGTGGGTGCGGTATCCACCATCAGCCTTAGCTGGTGCCTCAGTCGCTTGGTATCCGGAGGTGACTGGCTCTGGCTGAGCTGGGGCAGCCTCCTCTGGCTGTTCATCATCGTACGACTCCTCCTTGGTCTCGACGGCTGGGGCGGTTTGCTCGTATCCTGGCTTCTGCTCCTGGAAAAACAAAGGTTTGTGAGGAATTCGAACGGGAAGTGATAGAAATGTTAGATGAGGTGTTCGGAGAAAGATTTGTGTGTTAAGGAACCGAGGAACATACAGTGAAGATTGGTGCTGGTGGAACGTAAGGTGCTGGTGGTGCGACGGTCTCTTCCTCGGTGACTTCCTCGAAAGAGGATTCGGCCGGTTGAGCTGGGGCGACTGGAGCCTCCGTCTCCTCTTCATATACCTCCTCTGGGGCCTCGGTGGCCTGAATTGGGTACTCTGTGACTTGTGGTGCAACTGGGGCAGAAGTCTCGACGGTCTCGACGACATCGACTGGTGCTGGTGGGATTGGGTCAACAAGTGGTGCCGGCTCAACGACTTGTGGGACTGGGTCAACGTGTGGCTGTGGAACCGGTTCGACAATCTCTTCCGGCTCAACAACCTCCTCAATCACTTCAGTAACAACCTCGGTAACTGGCTCGACGATTGGGGCGGAGGTGGCGACTGGGGCGATCTCCTCGACGTGGGTCTCTTCGACGTGGGTCTCCTCGACGACTGGAATCTCGGCTGGGACAACAGCTGGCTGGACGTTCTCGTAAGTTGGAGCTGGAGCAGATGGGGCAGCGGTGGCGACGGCGACGATCTCAGTCTCGGTCTCGTGGGTCTCCTCGGCGACTCCTCCCTGGGATTCGTATCCTTCCTGGGTCTCTCCGGTCTGGGTGATGGTGTTGGTCTGCTCTCCGGCTGGGGCGATGGCGGCAGCGGTCTCTTCTCCGTATCCTCCGGCAGCAGAGGATCCTCCTTGCTGGGAGATAGTTCCCTCCGATGGGGCGGCGGTGGCATCAACGTGGACGGCGGCTCCCTGTTCGTATCCGGCTGGGGCGACGGCTCCTCCCTGTTGCTGAGAGACAAATCCTCCGTTGATGGCAGCTGGTCCTTGGTTGTAAGCTCCTTGGGCAGGGGCGACTGGGGCTCCGGCTCCGGCGTATCCTCCTTGTTGTCCGGCTCCAGCGTATCCAGCGGCAGCTGGGGCAGCTCCGGCTCCGGCGTATCCGCCCTGTTGTCCAGCTCCAGCAGCATATCCTCCCTGCTGTCCGGCTCCGGCGTATCCGAGGGCAGCTGGGGCGGCTCCAGCGTATCCTTGCTGGGATCCTCCGTGGATTCCGGCATCAGCGTAGAGTCCTCCGGCTCCGACAGATGGGTAAGCTCCGGCTCCTCCGACCTGTGGGAGGGATGGGAAAGCTGGTGGTGGAGCGGCGTATCCGACTGGGGCCCTTGGGTAGGCAGCAGCTGGGGCAGCATATCTGGAAAGGACATATTTAACGGGAATACGAAATCAGGACTGACCCGGCAGCAGAAGCTCCTCCGCATGGGTTAGAGCAGGCTGGCTGAGATGGTTGGCAGCAGCCACCACCACCTCCTCCGAGGCCTCCGATGCATCCGAGAGCTGGGGAAGCGAGCAGGGCGATCAAAAAGAACTGAAACGGGGGAAAGTGAGAAAGGTAATTAAAATCGGAGCGGAAGCACTCACACTAGCCATGACGACGACTGTTGAGGGTGTGTAGCAGCGTGAAATGAAAGATTCGGTCAGCTTAAGTAGTGCCCTTCCATGCCGCCTTGTCACTCCTCCCCTCCGTCCGGCTGCCGAAAGAGAAAGGCGCTGGCGCAACAAGGTGCGTACGCACGGCAAGTCGCTGCGTAAAACAGTTTTCTGAAATCGAACCCTGCGTCAATCCTCCAAATCAAACACGATCTCTCTCCGCTCGGAATGTGGTGTACTATTGGGGCAGCAGGCAACTAACACCCCGACGAGCGGCGCACGGGTGACCAGTGCCACCTTGAAAAGGACCGGTATATTTTTGAAGAACGAAGTGAGAAGACGGGTCGAATTGAAGGATGACAGATGGCAGAATCTGATTGGCAGACCTGAACATTTGCAAAATTGCACAGAGAGAGCATGTGGTTCGTGACAAGGAAGGATAAGGTTTACAGTAGTTGACAGAACTGGATTTGGTATCTTCGATCGAAAGTTACACCTGAACGTTGTTCCTATTTCAGAAATTCGATAATCAGAGCTCTTTATTTCTAGCTGAACCGGTGAGATTAGCCTCTGAGCAAGCATGCTCTTTGCGAAGATCATGACTTAAGCTTCATCCGTTCATCACTTTCAAACTGTCATCTAGGTTGGCTCTGATGTTCGTGCTCTTGGACATGTCTGTGTCATTTACAACATCATCTCCGAATAAGAAGCCCTTGCTCATATCCCGTTCCTCTTTCTGTTATCTGACTTTCTGAACACATGTTTCGTTCCTCTCTCCAGATGCAGCTAATAAGATCCACTTCCTATGCGAATCCCGTGACTCATTCGGCCGATCCATCAGCCGGTCGTGTCGGCACATTCCGTCTATTCTTTCATTTGTTTCATTAGCTTCTCCCATGTCGGTTTATTACGTAACCGATTGTTGCGCACGAAGAGGAGAAAACGTTTCGATTGATAAGCGATTCACTTGATTAATTGGCCTACCGTCCCGATCAGGCTAAGCTTTTTCGCTTTCGTTTCCAATATGTGAGTGTAATGAGGCAAAACGAGTGAAGTGACACGCGAAAAAAAGGAGGAGACATGAAGGATAAGGTATAAAGGGTTGAGCGGAGGGATATATCAGAGCTGATTCTGGTGTGTCTGTGAGTACAAAGTATACAGAAACAGGGCGTTTCTCCACTGATAACACTCTTCTCACTTCCGCTGAAAATGAAAGTTTCGGAACAAGATGAACCGTTTATTTTCATGTTTCAACTCTCTCTGTGCCTGTACAAAATAGAAGTCTCTGGGACAGATTTCATTGTCAGTTACAGTTACAACGTGGTCCCAACCATTAGTACTGAAATGATTGGACCTTCAAGAAGAACGGTTTTTTGAAAAATAGGTTATGGCGTTAGTCCGTCTACTTGGAAATTTTGTTGAAAAGGAGACACTGCTGATGTCGACATTCATGACAATCTACCCAGTCCTTCAGTCAGGTCGTTCACCTTTGATGAAGCACTGATCAAGTTACAGATCCTCGATCACGTCTCCGTCATCACCACCCAAACACCAGTTACCTCCATGATCGCAGCCACTCTTCCGGTTCCTCAATTTCATTCATTCGGTTCTTTCTCCAGAAGGCCTTCAGTGGAGTGACTCTATAAACGACACGCGTTGTTAAGCATCACCCAAAAATTCTGCCAATTACGCAATCGGCGTGCGCCTCCTTCTGCCCGCCTTTCATTTCATTTTATCGCTCCGTCGGATTCATTCGGAAAGCAGAAGCGATCGCGCAACAACAGATCGACCGCCTTCGCGACGCGCCAAAATCCTTCATTACGCAATTTCGCGACGAGTTTTGCGTTGTTCAGCGACGCCTATCATAGCCTCGGTCTGACCTTGGAAGAAGCCAGCTTTCCGTGATTTTTATCTCTTCGCAGCTTAGCCGTACCAGGGGTGCGAATAAGAATGAAAAAAAAAAGAAGATCGGGGATCAGAAATAAGTTATTTATTAGGAATTGACGGAGGGAAGAGACAAACAAAACGGGATTCGAAGGGAACGAAATATACAAAAAAACAAGACGAATGCTGAGCATTAACAGGTTATTACACTTTGGAAGGAATGAACTGGCGCCTATTTGCACATTGAGATGAGATGGACACGAGAAATGGAAGTGGGGAGGGCTGCTCAGAAGATCCAGTACTTTCTTCCGTACGGGTTCGCGTTCTCAATCGACTCAATCTCAATCGGCTCGCTGACCTGCTTCGTCTCGGCTCCTTGGACCTGAAAAACTCAATCGTGAAGGGAAGGTTCCTGAGTTGAACGGGTTCTAAGAACTCGTTCTTGACGACCCGGAAGAGAAACATAGCAGGTGTGTATGTAAAGTTTGTTGCCAATCTTTACAACCTAAACTGTGTGTGAATATTGTGTCGACGATGCGTTCGAAACTTATTCTTTGTAGGTCTTACCTTTGCGAATTTGCTTCCGTATTCACCGAGATTTGGAACAACTTCGGTTTCGGTGGAAACCTAAAACCCATTATGGTGAAGTGGAAACGAAACTAAGGATCACCTTGTTCTCGACTGACTTCTCCTCCTCGTAATCGTTTCCATTGACGACTTGTGATGGAACAGATGGAGCAGGCTGTGAACGGGCAGAACTTAACCATGCTGGGGAAAGTAACTTAAGATTACCTGAGATGGAGCTGGGACTTCCTTAGTTTCTTCGCGAGATGTGATGTTCTCGAAGAACTGTGCGACTGGAGCAGCGGTGGTTGGCAGAACTTCGACGGCGACAGCGATTGGCTCAGCGGTAATGGTCTGGATGACGGCTGGCTCTGGTTGAAGTGGAACTTGTGGGGTAACGATCTCGTGGACTTCCACTGGCTCCTCGAACACTGGAGTTGGAGCTGGGGCCACAGTGGTCACTTCAACGCGGACAGCTGGTGCGATTGGCTGGAGGTGAACTTGTGGCTTTGGTGGCTCGACGTATCCAACGGTGGCCTGGACGACTGGAGCAGCAGTGCTTGGCTGGTAGGTCTGCACTGGCTGGATTGGCTGAATTGGCTGTGGAATGATAGGAGCAGTCTCTTCCGGAACAACGGCAACTGGTTGAGGGACGGTTGGAGCGATGACGTGGGTTGGTTCCGGAGTTGGTACATCCTTGCGATCCTCGTTCAATGGGGAATCGTAGTCATCTCCTTCGGTTTGGATGATGGCTTGTTGATGTGGCTGTGGCTCAATGGTGACCTGGTTGAAGTCCAAGTTACTAGTGACGGCTGGGACGGTGTCGAGCTAAAAACAGAAGGCCTGATAGGGTTATACTGGTTACGTACAGTGGCAAGAAGTTCGTTCACTGTGGCTTGCTCGTTGGTGGCAATGTTGGTCGGCTGATCGTAATCTGAACCTCCGGTTGCTTCGATGCGATCTTCTACGGCGACGACTTTCTGAATCAGAATCAAGTTTATGATGTTTTTTTTGAGTTTTGACTTACAGTTTCCGGAACGAAGTGAGCTGGGGCTTGAGTAACCTGTTGCACAGCTACTGGAACATGTTGAGCTGGTTGAAGGGGAGCCGGTTGGATTGGAGCTGGCTGGATTGGTTGGATAGTGTGAATTGGCTCCTGGACGGTCTGGACGACGGTCTGCTTAACGGTTGGTGGAGCAATGAAGGTGGCCTGTTGTGGGTGAACTGGACGAAGTGGCTGTGGAACGAAAGGAGCAGCAGTCTGGAGAGCGACTTGTTTAGGGTACGGGGTGGTCTCGAAGGTGTCAATGATCTGCTTCACGACGACATCCGGAACGACGCGTTCGCTAGCTTCAACTGAAGATGAAGCGGATGGAACTCGCACTTGGTGAGTTGCGTGATGTTCGGAAGAAGCGGAGGAGGAGGCCGATGAGGAAGAAGAAGAGCTAGAAGCGGCTGGTTGGGCGTGGAAGACGTGAGTCTGGGCTTGCTGCTCATCTCCGTAAGCCGTTTGGGAGTTGATGGAGGTCACAATCTGAAGTGATGAATTGGCATGTGACGGATAGACACTTGGCTCACGTTGTTCGGAGAAGCAGCAGCTGGCTCAGCGAAGTGCTCATCAAGAACAGCACTAGCTGGCATGACCTTGGTAAGCACTTGCGCTGTGTTCAGTTCCTGTTGCGTTGGCGCTACCACGACTGTTTTCTGCAAAGACAACTACCGGTTATCACACATTCAGAAGTTAACGACGTGGAACCTCACCTCGTAAGCCACTGGTTGTCCTAGCAATGGCAGTGGTTGCACTTGGTGGACTGGTTCGGCGAGGTAGGCACCTCCAGCCGACACTGGCCCTGACTGAACAGCTCCTGTCTGCAGGGCTCCGGTTTGGAAGTTTCCTCCCTGAGCCGATGCGACGTATCCACTTTGAACTGGGAGCTGTTGAGAGAAGATTCCTCCTCCGAGAGGTTGTTGAGGGAAGGATGGGAAGGATGGTGGTGCTTGTGGGTAGGCAGCAAATGGAGCTGGAGCCAACGGAGCAGCAGCATAGACCGGAGCAGGAGCAGCTGCAGCGCCTCCGCCGCACGGGGATCCGCAAGATGGCTGTGCAGGACTACAGCATCCCCCACCGCCGGTACCAGGAAGGCCGAGGCCAGGAAGACATCCAATGGCGGTACCGAACAAAGAGGAAAACTGTAATCAAAGTGATGGATAGGATGGGATAGACATGAGGAAAGTTAATGGTTTCCAGAATTATTACGTCGTCTAGACATTGCCAAGTGTTCAGAGTACATTCCAGATGAGTCAGTTCAAGATTAAGGAAAGATATGTGAGAGTGAAAGTGGAAAAGTTCTAGAAGTTTCTCAAAGTTTTCCACTGGAGGTCTTATTTATGAGATCCGTATTCGATTTCAGTTTCAGATACGGAAAGGTATTCATTGTCCGAAGTGACAATGAGAAGCCGCAATCGGAATACGAGATCTCCGTCGCATATGCTTACAATATGAATAAAAAGTACTCACCAGAAGCAGGCTGCAGGAGGCGAAATTCATGGCAGCGGCCGACAATGGGTGACAAGAAAGTCAGCAGCGGTCGGCACGGTCAGCCTTTTATGCGGGGAGCTGCTGCCGACGTCCACGTACCGTAGCCACACCTCCTTCAGGTTCGAAATCCCATTCGTCGTCGCCCTGCGCTGGACACCCGCCTCCAGCTTCTTCCCAAAAAACCAGAGCGCTGCGTTCGGCTTCGGGTTCAATGGGCCGGCGACGGTCTGCGTCTCCACAGTGTTGTGTCCATAATGCAACACACAATTGATAGCGGACGGGGCAGGGATTGTTTATATCATAATGATCGGAAACCGCAGAGATGTGTGAAGCAGAGGAAGGGTGTTGTGCCTGTGACAGGCCAGTTCCCAAGTCCTTCCTGGTTACACTGTTGCGATAGAGGTTGGAAATTTGAATAAATAATCAAGAAGTGAAAGCCTTCTGGTTTCTTCAATATTCATCGAAGCGTCAACATTGGAAAAGGTAAGAAGAAAGTAAGTTGATCCTACGATCAAACATTAGATTTTTGGCATAGTAATTCTGATGTTTCAGACCGTCGGCTAAGCGAGGTTCCTGGACAGTTTCAAGTCTTTGAGAAAGCTTCTATTTCGACTAGGTTCTATAAAATTTTGGAATGGTGCTCAATTTTCCGAATAACTTTTATCTGTTTCACTGAATTGGTCAGTTGTACTCCCTATCAGCTCGTCCACTGAACTTCCAATCTATGATTCATGAGATCAATTCATCAGACCCCCTGACATCCTTAAGTTTCCATCAGTGTACATCAGTGATTCCGATCATCTTGCAACTTCCCTCCGTAAATCACCAGACACATCAATGCCCTTTTCCTGGATTACTGCTTTCCTTGTTTGTCCCCGTCATTATCCCAGTCTCACCAGCCACACCGATTCGCCAATTCGGCAGCATTATCATATCAACTCTCTCTTTCCTTCCTCCTGCCATTTCCATCCACGATTGCGTAACCCAAATCGTATAATCGTATGCGTCTCGTATGTAGTTTTTGGAGACGTTGTTGCGCACCACCTCCTCCTAGCCAAGCCAAAAAGTCTCGTACCGTAACAAGTTTTAATTGGAACACAAAACGCAATCCTTCCTTTGCGCTTACGCAATTTTTAACGCCGACGTCTTCTCCGGCGACGTCTTAGCCGCAACAATGATTGATTCGAGACGAAACGGATGATCAAGATGTTGCAGGCGGCAAAAAGAGGAGCAGAACACGGATTGGTGGAACTTGATTCAATGTTCACTTCGCTTTGTCCAAAGTAAACGGGCCGTCCTTGCCGGGAACGGGAACAGATCGGGACAATGAATGGAGAGAAGTATTCAGTTGGAGACACTTTATGTAACAGAACAGGAAAGTAAATAAAAACTATTTGAAATAAGTTAAGTTTCAGTGAAGCACTACGTAATCGAAGATCAGTCCGTTGCCGTTAGAATCTTCCACGACCTTCCAGAGCGGATGATCGAGACTCCGACGAAGAACTGACGTGTTGGAGAGCTCGACTGACTTGATCGGACAGATTTCAGTGCTGGAAGGTGTATGTGAAATCAATAAATTCGGTTTTAGGTACCTTATGCACTTCTCAACGATGGAGTTCTCGATGACGGCCCCGAATCCTCTGTTTCTGTATTCTGGAAATGTGTACTGATGGGACAGTTGCCCGTGAAGTCCGATCATTTCAAATGCCACAGGACGATCCTCGTGGAAGATGCAAGCGGTCGGAAGACGTGCGATCTTCTCTCTCAAAACAAACAATTCCATTTCGTATCACCCATTTCCGCTCTCACTTTTGCTGTAGAATGTCTTCCGGAGTGGCGAACTTCCACGTGGAATTGACAATTTCAGCGTCGGACATTCGGGTGGAACCAATGGAAAACGAGGGTGGCAGGGCGATTTCATCAACTTTTGCCCGGATTTGTGGGTAAACGGAAGTAGGAACATAAAAGTTATAACAGGGTACGTGGCTGCTTTCTTTTAGATTGCACTGCGTTGTGAGGAACTTTCTGGCCTGAAAGAGGAAGTTCAGCTGAAGTTGTCATTGGGTCTGTACCGGGGTGGCTATATTGGAAACAGCCAGCAGAAGACATACTTGACCGATATCTGGTTCCACTGATTTGATTTGCTCTAACCCCTTGATAACGTCTTCTTCGTCGACTTTATCATCAGTTCCAATCATCAGAATCGGTCTGATTAAATAAACAAACTTTTCATAATCAGGGTTCTTACTTTTGGGAATCTGGCAGTTTGTTATGCCGGAAGCAGTAGAAATACTCCACATTGTTGGCCTGGAGCGAGTAAAAGTCGCACGAATGATTCGGCAACTTCTTCTCCACTTCGAATTTGGCTGCATTTGCGAAAAGAGCAAAATGAGGACGAGCACGGAAGAAAGGAATGAGATCTGAGAGTTGTTGGACGGAAAGTTTGGAGAACATTGCAGACGGGAATCAGGAGTGCTTGATACGAATGATAAGAGGGTCAGGGCGTGATGTATGGGCACAATGAACAGTCTTTCTATTGATTTTTCCAGGGGTCTTTAGGTCTGCCGTATTGCTATCTTTTTAGAATTTCAATGGACAGATAGTGATCGTTTATCGAAACAATCGAGGAGAGTTCAGAAAATCAAATGATATCAACTTCACATTTTGATGGGCATCTCCGTGAATTCGATGTCTTCCGTTGTAGGCTTTGGCGGCTTGTTGTAACGGACACTGAATACCACCTGGAAGAAATAAAGTTGTGAAGCTTCAAGAGGAAGTCGTTACTTTATGCTGAATGTCCCAATAAACACAGCATCCGTGATAGAAGATGACCATGAAAACATCGAGATATTCGATGAGGGCAAACAGTTCGTAGGCTGAAGACAAGTCTCGGTTTTCTGTTTGTGAATCGAACAGTACCCCAAGTGAAACATGCCTTCCAGTAGAGAGTATAGAACGTGGCAATTGCAGGAGCGGAGAAGAAATAGGCAAGACTTATTCCGATTTTCACGTAGTAGGAGATGCGACCCTGGAAAGTTACAAGAGGTTCTGATAGAGACTTTATTGAGTTGGCGATCATCATTATCGGGTATGTCTGGTAGGAATTAATAAATTCCCACCGGTTTATTTGAATTTTCTTATCCTTCATTTTAACAGAAACATCCAGTAATTCAAACGTGACACACGTGAACGTGAAGATACAGATATTATCCGAATCTATCAACAAAAATTATTACTCGACAACTCCGCGACGTTGGCAACTCTGGCGGTAAGGATGGTCTGCACAGTTGGTGCTCTCTCCCTAAGAGAGTGGCCGGACTGTGCAGAGCTCTGCACAGTTGGTGCTCTCTCTCAAAGAGAGTGGCCGGATTGTGCAGAGCTCTGCACAGTTGGTGCTCTCTCCCTAAGAGAGTGGCCGGACTGTGCAGAGCTCTGCACAGTTGGTGCTCTCTCCCAAAGAGAGTGGCCGGATTGTGCAGAGCTCTGCACAGTTGGTGCTCTCTCCCAAAGAGACTGGCCGGATTGTGCAGATCTCTGCACAGGTGGTGCTCTCTCCCTAAGAGACTGGCCGGATTGTGCAGATCTCTGCACAGTTGGTGCTCTCTACTGAAGAGAGTGGCCGCAACAATCACATAAAAACTAGCTAAACTACTCACGTAAGGATTCAGAAAGTAGAGAGACTGCGAGTGACAGACAGTGTTCGAGATGAAGAAGATCAGGGCAAACACTCCGAAACTGTAGAACATACACACGTGGACGACTGGAAGTTCCTCTTGGGATTAAGCAATTACTCGTGTCCCTCACCTCCGTGCTCTTTCTCTCCGACAGCAGATAATCCAGTGAGGAGGACTAGCTCGAGCACGCCGACGATGGCATACAGATGTCTATGCATTTTATACCAAACACGCCATTTGTTGTTTTTGCTCTCCAGACGGCCATATCGAACCCCTGAGAAATTCTGATGGAAAAAAAGGCAGAAACAGACTGACATCCGACGGACAGTTCGAGTAACCGGAACGGAATGTGGAAGAAGATACAGATTTGCCAGACGAGTCCTTCCAGGGTAAGATTTATGATTCGGGATAGAGAAGGCAAGAAGGCACGCTGGGATGGAAAAGTTGGGAAGGGGCAGGAGATGATAACTCACTCCACATATCCAAACGTAGTTGGTTATTTTATCCTGATGAAATATTATTGCTGTGAGGATGGCGAAGAGCGCTGCGAAGAGAGGAGGGATGAAGCCGATCCAGAAGAGAAGAGTTGTGTTTAGTTGAAAGAGTTCCTGGAGAGACCAATTTTGTTCTTTAAAAACCCCATTCCATTGAAATAAATTTGTTTGACCCCAAGGAACAAAAAGTACATACCACTGAACTTTGTTGTTTTTTGTGAAAACTCTTGAAGCGTTTTTCGATCAACATAGTCGTGAGGGAGAAGAAAAAAGAGGGAATGCCTCGGACGATGCAACAACAAAAAAGGCGGAAAGGATTGGGACAGTAGATAGAAAGTAGGACAAGCTTAATGATGCCGACAAGACGATGGAGAGGGAGGGAAAGAACAACAAGTTGGTCGGGAACAAGTTCTGGATCAGAGACTTTTCAGTGACTGTTTCCTTTCCGGATACGGGGATGCACGCACGCCCACGTGCTCCTTGGCTCCCCTTCCTCTCTGTCTCTCCAGCTCAGGAAACGACGAATGAGCAGGAAATTGTAGGCCGCGGAGGCGCCCCCGACGGATGGGCAAAACACGACGGACTACAATGCGCCAAGGTGTTTTGATCATTTTTCTTCTCCTTCTTCTTTGGAAAAAGATGCATTCCATGTGAGCCGAACTTCAGCGACGCCGTCGACTCCTGGCATTCTGTTCCTATTCTTCTGACTTTGTTTGTATCTGCATCTGACTTGGGAGTACAAAACGAGATATCTGGAAAGATGAGGGATTTCAGTCAAGAGCAGACAAACCACTACAATTCCATCTTGTTGATTCGAAAGGATTCCGAAAATCAGTTGAAAGTGACTGCTTCTTGCTTTTCATTATAACTCGGGATTATGCCAACTGATTTGTTTGAAAGTATGCAGGTGATCTGCTTTGGTTTAAATTCTATTCATTCCGAATTTATTACTTCTGGTTCCATTCGGATCCTCGGCAAAGTTAACAACCTCGCATGCTTTGATCCGAGGAACACTCATCCCGGCTTCATGCATTTGGTAGTTCTCCCCGGAACATCCTTTTGACACGGAATGACCGGTCTGCCCGGAAAAAAAAACAAAGTGTCATAACCATTCGCTCGGAATCACGCTTCATTAGTCGACCCGTTTGCGTGTGTCTCTCCGACTCTCCGGCTCAAGTCCTTTGAATTTTCGGCCGTCCTCTCTTCTTTTCCACCGAACTTCTTGACTTTTTCGTATTGTTTTTGTGGGTGAGTTCATGCAAATCTTCCTTCCCTCCGGTTCCCTCCCTTCCACTTATAAGCGCCGATTCAACCGAGACGGATTTCTCGGTTCTAGGCCGCTAGTTTAGTTTAGTTAAAGAGAACCGAAACGAAACGAGCAAAAAAAAAACGAATAAAGGTTTTATGGACACTTCTTGCTCTCTCCCTCCTTCGCCTCTCTTTCCTTTTTCATATCTCTTTCTTTTTCTTCTGCTTCTTCTCTGAAACCAGCGATGGGATGATGTTTGGGAGTTGCCCAATTAGCCTAATTAGTGCTGCAGGAGGTAAGCGAGTACTCTTTCCATCCGTCTCCCCTCCTGTAGCTCTGCTCTGCTTCACTACAAATCCTTCGAATACTTATTCTTCGTCTTGTTCTGACAGGTATCCATCAGAACGTCCGAGTCGTGCGCACGGGTATCAAAGTGCGTCGTCTCAAGTTGGTTGCAGAAGTGAAGAAGGAGAAGACGAAGAAGAAGATGAAGCGGGCCCGTGTCTTCTAATCCGCCGCCCTGAAATGAATATCTCTTTCTCCGCAGCCCTCTCGCCAAGTGATCACCAATTCAGGCTGCCGCCCCCAGCCGATAACCTTGCTCCTCCGGAGCCAATCTCACACCATCCTCTCTCCTGTTTTCTAATTTATGACTGGCTTCCTTCTTTTTCCTTTTTTGCTGTGCTCAGCAGATCTGAGAGAAAAGAATACATGCCTCTATTATTTTTCTTTTTCTTCCTTCCTGCTTCTTCTTCTTCTCCTACTCCTCCCCGGATGCCTAATTATACATTCCGTGCATCCGTCCGCTCATCTCCCAGTCGCTAGTGCTCAAAAACGAGTGTTTTTCAACCTTCCCCCTTCGAACTTTTCGGAAATCCGCTTGTCCTGAAATCTACGAGAAGCCCCGTCTATCCGATAATCCTCTCCGATTACAATTTATCATTTTAGTTCTGCAGATGCCGGAAGATCATGATGACATTGAGCCAATTGACGGCGTCCCCACCAATATACCACAGTCCACCACAACCGATCATCTGTAAGTTAACTTTCACAGAGCTTATGCAAATGTTTGAAAGAGTTTCATATCTGTCTGGAATGCACCGACAAGGTTTGCACTTAACGCATAATCGGACAGACGTACGCTTGGCGATAAGCAGCACAGCAGGCGCGCGCCGTTTCATTTCCGTTGCTTTTGTGCGAGGCGGTAGTCTCGTCAGTCACTTTTCCTTTTCCAACATTCATTTCCCTCCCTGCGTCTCACTTCCCGCTCCATCCATCAATACTGCATAGCAATCTGGGAAAGCAAAAAAGGCAAAAATAGGTGTGGTCAATGGTACTGTCCTGATAGTCTGCTCTATTCACCTGGGGAGTATCGGGGAACCGGCAGTCATCTGCGAGATAAGGCACCGTAAAGAATCCGGGAGAGGGGAAGGCCACCGTTGCGCTTTGAACGCTAAGTCAATCACCTGGAGACTACTACCGGTATGGGAGAAGCAGAGCAGAACTATCTCATCCAGCACCGCAAACACCGTCAGGCGTTGGGGACTGGTTCTCCGGACCACGCGCGCGTTGCTCTCAGGATTCGGTTATATACGCGCAGTCGACCATGCAGCCGACACTTTACGGGTTGGCGCCAGTGTTAATTGCACACTGGTTGAATTGCAGAATCGTCGAGAACAATCATCACAACAATACGGGTGACACTCTTTCAAATGTGATTGTTGAGAATTGGATATTTGCACCGATAGCAGTCACGATTCAGAAGATGAACGTGTCAAAGACAAATCAAGTGTTCCACACGGCGGAGAAGGAAACAAAGAAACAGTTCCTATTGGAAGTAGGTGGAGAGAAGGAAAAGTGGAAACAGGGTGATATGGTTCAGGCACTGATCCCCTTCTTGTTTGCTGGATTCGGGCTAATTCTGGCTGGAGTGATGCTGGAATCGGCAGAAGGATCCGAGTTCTTCACAGTGCTTCCGGACGCAGTGATCATGGTTCCAACACTAGTTGGACTGAAGGGAAACCTCGAGATGACTCTCTCGTCGAGGCTCTCTACACTGGTGAGTTGACAAGAAATGACGGATTGATATCGACAATTTTAGGCGAACTTAGGATTCATGGAGAGCAGAAGGGACAAGATCAACGTTGCTCTCTCGAACATGGCTCTGATCCAATGCCAAGCCATCGCAGTGTCTTCGTTGGCAGTGATTCCCGTGCTTTTCATTGGGGAGCAAGCCGTAAATGATGTTGCAGTAATCAAGAACCTGCCCTTCCTCTTCCAGATCTCATTCGACGACACCCTCTGTCTCCTCCTGTCCGCAGTCGTCACCGCTTCCCTCGCTTCACTGATTCTCTCGCTTCTAATGGTAGCTGTTGTAATCGCCGCCCGTTGTTGGAAGCTCAACCCGGACAACATCTCAACTCCCGTCGCCGCGTCCCTCGGTGACGTCTCTACCCTCTACATTTTGGTTCGTTCGCTTCGCTGACACGTTCCGGAAATAGGCAATCGTTTCTTTTCCAGCTGAGCGTGGGCACTCTGGTATGTCACATGCGCGACTTGCATATCACATTTCTCATTGTCATCTTGCTCTTTTTCTACGCCATCGCCATAATTGGCGCAGTCATGGCCGCCGAGGATCGGTTCACGATGGAAGTTCTGAAGAACGGATGGTGGCCGATCCTGTGTGCGATGGTGATAACGACTATCAGTGGTCTCGTGCTGAAAAAGTCGATGCAAGCGTATCCGCCTCTTGCCGCCTTCCAGCCTCTTATCAACGGTCTCGGAGGCAATTTGGTGGCAGTGCAGGCGAGTCGTATCTCAACACAACTGCACAGAGCGAGGAAGAATAGAGAGATTGAAGTTAAGGCGCTGCATCATTACATCAATCCGATAAGAGCGTTCTTCGGAAAAAGTGAATCTAGAGATTTATCTGCTTCTGATCATCGGATCTTTTCAGACGAAGATGCCTCGGCAGCGCAGATCCTTCTGGGAATCTCGATCCCTTCGAATGTTCTCTTCATTTCTCTCATCTTTCTCTTCGGAGTTGGCTTCCACAACACAGCTCCGTTCACAGTGTCATTTGTGCTCGTTTGTGCAATTCAAGTACTCACATCTCTCAGTATTCCATACAATACTTCTGAATCCTTTCAGGTCACAATCCTGCTTTACATCTGTCAAATTCTGGTTCGTGCCATGTGGATCATGAGGATCGACCCCGACAACTCTGCGATCCCGTTCCTGACGGCTCTCGGTGACCTCATCGGATCCCTCCTTCTCATCCTTTGCTTCTGGAGTCAATGGAACTATTTCGGACTTCCCGTTTCAGCAGATCAGTACATCGGGCACAAGTTCGGACATTAGGTCCACAAATAGGAAAATGAATTACGGGTTGTTTCATTCCAAATAAATAAGTTATTCGTGCGCTATCCTACTTGTCCCCATCACACTCGTAGTCGCAGTGCACAAAGCCCCTCTCGACAAAATCCAGAAGCATAAGTTTCTGTTCGAGACCCTGTGCAATGTCATGAGTCACTTTCAACGGAAGGTCTTCGTCCATCACGATGTGCACTTCAGCCAGGGCCTCCAGAGTCGTGTGATACACCATCACATGATCAATGTATCTGAAAACATCAAAGAGTTGTGTCGTAGCGATGGAGACTCACTTGATACGTGGATCATGCTCGATCACAATCTTCAATATCCTCGAGAGATGCTCACTTTCGGCACGTCTTCCGACCAGATGAGGCACATGTTCCAGTGCATGACCGTACCACGAGGTGGCAATGACTCCGCTGAAAACAAGTCTGGTGACTATTTTGGATAACAATTCAAAAGTTCAGAATGAGTTGTTGCATACTCGTTTTTAACTAAAAGTTCCATCTTTGAACATTTTTCGTTTTGTTTTATTCTTGTGCTACCTGAACATGTCTTCATACTCACCAAACAAGGATAGCTCCGAGTGGATCGGCATACGGCCAGTAGCGGTCTCCGATCGTCGCGCAGACAATTGCGACGATTGAAGTGGCAATATCGTTGCGCATGTCCATTGCGAGAACCTTCGAAGAACTTGTTCCACGACGATAGCACACGAGACACAGAACTATTTTGACGGAGGATCCACCAAGCATGATCCCGAGAGTCGGAATATCCATAACTGGGTTGATCTGAAAGAGAGAGCACGTGTGGGGAGAGGAGAAGCTTCGCATACATCTCCTTCGAGAATGGATCGTATTGATTCCATGACCAGGAGTGTGTTGGCAATTCCCATCAGAATGGAACAGATGATGACTCCGACCAACTCTAATCTCAAATATCTCTCTTTGCATGCTTGTCTCCACCCTCTCATTTCACCTGTTTCTTCCCCTCGGATAGTTGAATGTGTTTGTGTTTTTGATTAGTTTGAGGCATATTCCGATTATCAATCCACTCGTCACATCCATCAGAGAATCCACAAATGTACTGACAATGGACAGACTTCCGGAGAGGACAGAAGCCACCAGGTTGGTGAACAGGAGGGTCAAGTTCAGCCCGATCGACAGATTCGCCAACAACCGGTCCATAGACTTCTCCTTCTGTAAATAACTGTGTGAATAAAACACATCACACCGAATCTTTCTCTTTTCTCTAATCACCTCCGACGGCTTCGTGATGCCCTCCATGAGTTTCTGATCCTCTTCGTACAGCTCATTCAGCTCATCGAGTCGTGAGTAGTACTGCAAAACTTGATAAGAAACCTCAGACTGCCAACAGTTACTGCTACGTGATTGACACTAATCTGTGACGAGTAGAACAACGTCACAACAAAAAGATCACCAGAAACAAGGTGTCACTGCTCTATCGACACGTCCAGGTCAATTGTCAGATTGCATACGTTTTCAAACAGTCTATCCACCTGATGGCTCAATATTCTGAGATATTCCCGATATGCATTCATTTTCCAGTCCTTCCGTGTCTCTCATCTATTCTGCCGGCTGCTCGAAACGGGGGAGAAACAAGTTGCAGTCGGACGGGCGGTCGGCCCGAAACGCGCCCCCGCCGTCGCTGTGTCCATTATGAACACGCCGGCATTTGGCCCTACGTCCGCTTCGCTCTTCTCTTTTTCTTGCACTTTTCTTCCGAAATTTGGTGTGATTTTAGCAATATTATCAATCGATAACACACAAATGTCTCTTCTTCTCACATTTTCTCTGTTTTTCCGTCTTTTCAACGTTTTTATTGAGTAAACAATGCGACAAATTGCGAATCGCAGAAAAAATTCTTTCCACGTCATAAGGTTTAGAATAAGAGTTAGATTCATTGAATTAGAGTGAAATTCAGAATGTTCTCGAGTTAAGCAACTGGCAATTCGATGACTCATCTCAAAATAGTTTTCCGTTGAGACAAACGCAGAGAAACACATAGGAAAACATAGGAATTCCTCTCCGAGCGGGTCTCGTCGCGATTTTATTTTACTTTTCTGCGCCGCGGGATCTCTCCGCTCCGCCGAGAAATTCACACTTCCAGCAACATAACAGTTTCAGAGCACACTATTTCGCAATACTTCGAGTTCGCTTTTCGAAATATTTGTAAAATTGGCAAACTGGCAACGTATAATTAGATGTGAATGAGATGTGTCGCGTGCGTTTAATCAGTGTTTTAGTATCGATCCATGTTTTTACTTTGCATGTGAGCTTTTGGAAGTGATAATGAAAGTCAGTGAGAGTTTAGTGGTGAACAGGAATACGTTCCGCTATTTAGAAGTTTCGAGAAAAAAGAACCACACCTCTTTCTTGGTCTTTTCCCTTCGCCTTCGCTCGAATCGTGAAACATTCTCGTTGTGGTAGTACTTGACAGGTGATTTCCGAGTTATAAGGGGCAGCGTTTCAGAATATTTCATTTCGGCAAAGTACAGTTATTTAGATCGATGATAATTAGGGGAAGAAGAATAACTGAGCGGCACACCGCCGAATGAGATGTTTCCCTTATCAGCGCTGTTTTTGATAGACTTGTGTGGTGTAGACTGACTGTGACTTGTGCCACGTCATAGATTAGGCTTAAGACGAACACGATCATCTTCGGTTCAATTTTGCACTTGTGCTTTTAGGATGTATACGATCAAGGAACATTTTCTTTGTTGACATCCGTTGTGGCTTCCTTCGAGATCAAAAACTTTAGTTATTTGGTGGCTCTTGATTATCACCATCCTTATCTTATCAATACTTTCCAAATATAGTTTATCGTAGTTCCATTGGTGGCCGTTTGCTTACCCGCCAAACAGAACTCGTGGCCTAACACCCGCATTCCTCGGCCAGCAAGGGTCTCGTCACGAAAGGGGGTCTTTGTTCTCGGATATCCTACAATAGCACTACATCGGTTTACGGTAGTCTAACATAACTAAATACCACGTCTATAATTTTCACTGCGAGACCCTCTTCCTCCTGTCACGACTGCTCGTTTGGCATCATAAAACTACCTAATAGATCATGGCATTTTCGTGTCAATTCTGAGCACGTCAAGTACATGCAATATTGTGGCACATAGATTCCATTCCTCACTTCTTGGAACCTCCCTCGAATCCCTTGAAAGTTTTAATTCGTCTGTCTATAAAACTGTGTGAAATTCTAATCCCTTTTGTTTGTAATTTGTGAAAAGTTTCAAGTTTAACACTCTAATTTTGTGTAGTCTTTGTGTGTGATACATCTCTCTTGGGACACATCTCAAACATTATGACAGTGACCTGAGCCAGATGCGAAGCACCTTTGCGAATTGCATCTCGAATCGATCCAGTCGATATCAGAGGTGTACCATCTGCAGAACCTATAACCTCCCAGACCTCCGCATGCAGTAACATTGCATCTTGTTGAGTCATCAGAGCGTCTTTCCCGGAGTCCCAACTTTCGAAAAACTTCCCAGAGACCAGCTTCAGACCTAAAATCGATAATAACTCAAAATCATAGTGCCACCGGCTCGTGGCTCTTTCCGAACTCTTCCTAATCATCTATCACCCAAAGTTTGCGAATTAGTCGGTTCAGCAGGCACCGGCTTTCATGCGATGTATCCAAGTCAGCGCCTCTTATTCACCCGCCTGCGTCTCTTTTCCATAGAACAGCACCGACATTGCCTCACTCTTTTCTCCTTTTCAAACGCATTTTTATGTCAAAGATTCTTTTTATTGCTCTGTTTCAACCAACTATATCCTTTTCTTGTACATGGTGTGTCCGTTGCACATCCGAACGACGCTCCACTATTCCGCTTGCTTTTCAAACGAACATTCCCGTGAAAACGACGAAAAACCCCCATTTTTATGAGAAAAACTGTAATTTCAGACATGAATATCAATGTCAATTTAATGGTAACGGGTCACCCGAAAGCAATTGCCTCCAAACTCGTCCGTTACAATGCTAAACCCGCAGAACACGGCAACCACGGTCGTGAGGAGTTCCTGCGACAGTTGGCCGACCATCATCAGAACCTAGGCATCGAGGGCCGAGCTGACAGTCCGATCAAAGAGACAGACGAAAACGGAGAAATCATTGAGGACGATGACGTTCAAATAGATGTAAGTCAAGCTTTCATTTTTGGCGCGCGGGAAGGCCCTGCAAAGACGCTCCACTGCAAGTTGTATTTTCAAATTTCGAAGTTTCGTTTTCAAAATTAAACGATTTTTTTGGTTTCTGCTGCCGAAACTGGATTTTGCAAATACATTTGCGAGTTGCCATTAATCTTTTACATTCGGAGCATTCAATGTAACTATTTTCTTGTTTCAGTGGCATCCATTAGCCTGCCCAAAATGTCGTCGGATCGTCCTGGACACGGAAGAACTTCTGGGACATCTCATCGAAAACCACGCAAAACCACAAGAAAAGATGTGGTTCAAAACCTTTAACACGATAGGAAAGGACGTCCGGAAAATGATGAATGAAGCAGTCGACACGCAAGCTTCTTGCAGCTACGTGAAAAAGTAAACCGATCTGGGTCATTCATCCGAAATCTAATTTTCATTGTTACAGAAAGTTCGAGAACTCGAACGACGTGCTCATCTGCTCCGTCGACTCGCCACTGTTCCCGTTCATGATGGCGAGGCATCTTCAAGCCTATATCCGGGAACTTCCACAAGGAATGACCGATGGAATATGCCTCAAAATGCTGGTATGTTCTCTCATTTGTTATTTGAAGTGTTCTAAATCTTTCCATTTCAGAGTGCCGGAACCATATTCACCGTTATATTCGTCTTTGGCAAAGTCATCTCGACTCGTCGGAAAATCAAGAGAACTCATGAAGTTAAAGTTCAAAACAAGTGAGTAACCCGTTCGACGACTCAACTTATTCACTGATTTTCAGAAAGCTCGCCGAACTCGAAAAACTGTGTGCCAGATCGTGGGTCCCAGAAGACGACATTGTTTTCAAGTCGTGCAGAACATCCGACGAGACTCTCGCATTGGCTGAAGCTCTCGAATTGGAATGGCCATACTCCAACGACGACATTGTCAACAGAGTTAACGAGATGAAGGTGAAGCGTGAAGAAATCAAGTAAGTTTCAAAAGACACTGTTCTGATTCCGTCAGCTTATCTTCCAGCAATGTCTACGCCAACACCGTCAAATCGGATGGACAAATCATGACTTCGGAGGAAAAGAAGCTCATCTCATCGCTTGCAACGAACTTCATGAACCCGTTGGCCAGCAAGCGGAAAACGACGTTCAAGAATCCGAGTGAGCTGGTCCCGAAGAAGAAACGGAAGTCCGACGAACCAGCCAGCGCCTAGCTCCCGTACCGTAATGACGAACCAGCAAGCGCCTAGCTCCCTTACCGTAATTGCAATCTTTACTAACCCCAACAGTTTCGGGTTTTCAATCCCCGCTCATCTCTTTGTGACAGAGTCCCGTTTTAACCTTCTTGCTCGATGACTCAAGTTAACAACTTGTTCTTACATGTCCCCCACAACACTACCATGTTCTCTGTTTTTATTTTTCTTAGTTTGACTAAATTTTGCATTTTATAAATATATTGATTGTGAACTTTTCGATCTGTCTCTGATGAGTTCAAAAATGAGTAAGCACTGGAACCATTTTTTTTAAAAAGAGATCTTCTACGTTTCAAGGAGACGTGCATAGCACCAAGAATCGGTTTTTCAGGTTGTCGACTAGTTTCAATCACACAAAAGCGTTTAGATTCCAGCTGTCCATGACAACAATTCATCAGCATCAGACTAGTTTCGTTTTCTTCGTTAGCTCCGTCCTCTTCTGAAACTAGCCTTTTGAATTGAGAATCGTTTAATCTCTGAAGAAAAAAGGATCGAGAACACATGAGATTCTTCTTCCCTGAACCCTTCCACAGATCGTTTGTGTTCTGATCCGAACACTATTTTATTTGGAGCATGATGTGTCCATTGTCTTCGACTGAACATCCGTAATCAACTTGCGATTGTCGTCACCCACTTCTTCTTTTTGTCAGAAAATATCCGTTTATTCTGGGAATGAGATCAAGCTGTTATGGAATGACTTCCCGTTCCAACGGGCTCACAAGCATAACAACTCCGGATCTGATCCGCCTGGCTCTCCTCCCTCCTCCCCCGCCATTTCAAAGTTCGATTCCCTCGGATATCGAGTTTCGGACCCTTGCCCCGACTGCTTCCGTTCCCGATCATTGCATCACTTGTTCTTCTTTCACCATATAACTATTTCGCAATCGCCTCTAACCCCGACTCTTCCGAATTCTCATGCACTTCAAAGGTCGTTCAAACACGGACTCGCCTTGTTTCGATGACGTGTCGCCCTTGATATGCTCATGAATCGATCAATCCGGCCACCGATCCTTCGGGTCTTTTTCTCACTTGAGTCGGAAGAGTGAGTAGAAAAAACCGAATCGAAAGTCAAATAAATCGACCCACAAACGACCTCCGCCTGATTGTTTGCAGCTGTGCTGCGTCATCTCTCGGTCCGAAACTAGATTCGCAAGAAAGAAGACGACGACGACGAAAAAGAAGAAGCTGAATTCATTGGATTACGTCACCTAGCGCCACGCCCGTAATGGCCCTAATCGCCGACTCGTTCGCTCGTTCGAGATGTCAGTAACCTTTTGTTCTGAAGGATCACAGGCGGCACGCATTCCTTTCTTACTCATGCCGTGGCAAGGCCTTCAAAACATCTTCTCAAGTGATCTGGGTCGTCGATTCGAAGAGTTTCGAAACGGTCACCGGCATCCGAACATTCAAAAATCGCCTTCCTTTCATCCAACAGTTGTTTGACATCTAGTGTAGTGTAACAAGAGATTCCGTCGCTTTGCAAAATGTTTGCTCGAAAGTTTATAAGGAGTTCGCATTGTTCTAGAACTTGATTTTACGATGATTTCACTCTACTATGTCACTGAGAAGCACAAGTCAAGTCTAGCAGACCAGGCTGGCTTTCTGAAAGTTGAGAATTTCTTTTCAGACTTGGGTTTTAAAAAGTTCAAGATTCCAAAAGTTATTCTAACTAAATGAAATCAATCTGGAGTTCTCTCTCATTACTTCCAACTCATTAGGTCGAGAAACCATCTGACTTCTTGACTCAACTCCGGAAGGCTCAATGAGTTTCTGACATTTTCCCACTTTTTGAACTCTCCCTTGACAAGTTGTTCCAACAAGTGTCTCCTCTGAAATATAGTACGATGAGCTCATAATTCGCGTGGGTAATCCCTGCGACACAATCAACAAGAAGATAACCCTTTCCCTTCTTCTAATTCCTCTTAATCTCCGCCTATTCTTTAGTCTAACCAGCCACTTTCTTTAAAATATGTTGTTTTTCTTTTGCCTTCTAAACCTTGTTGCCCTCAAGTACACCTCCATCCAAAACCAGTAGCCATCCCGACTCCACCGCCTCCTTCGCTGCCTCCTTCGCTGCCTCCATTCCGATGTTTGACTCTTCTCTTCCCCTTGTTGACCATAATCGGAATGCTCTCGCGCACCGACCCCCTCACTTAGTCACCCATTTTCATTATCGTCTCACCCGAAGGTACTGTCACATCCTGCCTCCTATTCGTTCCGTTCGCTAACCTTCTTGGCTTCTGCCACCATCAACAACTATTGTTTTCTTCAAGAATGCCAACAATTCCGTCGGTTTCCGCATGATTTACCACATTTGGTTTCCCTTATCACTTAGCCACTTTGTTATCTTTCGCGGCAAAAAGTGGAAACGGAAAGGACAGAAAACAGTTTGGGCGACTGTCAAATATTTGAGCACACCCGCAAACCCCTGCTTCTCCCTCCTTCTCCACCATCGATTCGTTTTCTCTGGATCATATCACTGATCGAGTGACGTATCCCTCTTACTCACATGATCCCGAGTCTCGAAGTTTCATGCTCGCGCCGCCTCCGCAATCACAAAGTTCCGCCGTGCTCCATTGTGTCTAAACTTAGCCGAACCGTCCCGCCCGTAACTCGTCGCGGTTGAGATAAGAACTCCAAATCAGTGAAACTGACGCATGGTTTTTCCGTTTCCCCACGTCATAACTCGTTCGTAAATTGTCACCCCCTATCATCACTCTCCCCTGCTCTAATTTCCTCGAAATCCTTTTGCCCTGCGGGGTTTCTTTCGAGAGCTTCCATCCGACCACTTCTATAAATGCTTTCTCCAATTCCGTCTGGGTAAACAATCCGTAATGCTTCTCAGGCACGTCACAAGATTATCTTCGGTTCTGAAATAGACACCAGTTCGTTTTCGTGTCGGATGAATATTCATGACCCAGATGACGTTGGTTCACTTCGAATTCCCTCCCGACGTACTTTCTGCTCATTATCGAGACATCCATATCTCCCGACTCTTCTTCATTTCCCTGTTTTCCTTTCTCGTGTCTGCCGACTTCTGAATCTTGTTTTTTCCGTCTCCTTCTATTCATTCCCATGCATCCATTCTCACTCGATTTCCAGCTCTCCTTCAGTTTGAACATGCGTGCAAGACGTCTTCGTCGCGAGGTCGCAGAGCCAATTCTGCCTACCTATGAACTAGTTCTTGACCCAGAAGAGGAAGCCAGAGCAATCACAAAAACTCTAGAGAACATTGAGAAGGGTTCCCAGTTGATGCTGAAGTGCACGATGGCCCAGGAGCACTTCGAGAACCTCGTCTTCAGAGCAAACAACGTTCCAGTCGGAGAGGATGATGGACAGAGGTAACTGACTTGTTTGAGAGTTCTATGAATATTCTTTCTTTTTCAGCAAAACCGTGAAGATCGACTCCTTTTCCCGCTCCCACACTGGAATGTACGAGTGTGGAGCCACGAGGAAAAAGGACGGGAAGTATCATTCGAGACAGATGAGAGTCACGCAGAAGAGAGACGTAAGCTTTGAGATGTTCATCATAACTATCAAATTGTTCTCTTCCAGAACAACTCCAACCTCCCTCTCTGCCCAGAAGATAACAATCAGTGTATGCACGGAGTCTGCCTGCTCGACGGATCCCGACAAATTTGCCAGTGAGTCCTTTTCTCTTTCCGAACTATCTCCCATTCCCATTTTCAGCTGCGAAGACGGCTTCATGGGCGAGACTTGCAACCAGGTTCTGATGGGCGCCTATGATGGTATGCGGTTAGAACAATTGCATAGTGAGCCCTTTCGTCCACTTCTTTCCGTTGTCTAACTCTCTGACCTCTTACTAACCATCACTCAGGCACTGATTCTTACGTTTCAATTTGAGATGTTTCAGTCAAAATGCTCAAAGTGGTCGGCGGAACAACTACTTCGCTCAACGTCATCTGCATAATAATCGCCGTTCTGTTTGGTCTTCTATACTTCAAAGAACGCAAGTGCACGAAAAGACTTCGACAGCAGTTTGGCGAAATTCACGAGGAGTGCGAGAAAGTTGATGCGATTTACAGAGGTGAGAAGGAGAACGAGTCAATTAGTGAATTGTGACGTATTGTAGAGACAACAGTCAATGGAGGATCCGAAGAAGCATCCAGTGAGGGGAACGCGTCGTTTGCAAGGAACAGCATCCGGAAGATGCGGCTGGCCTTGAACAGAGTGAGTACTGGTTTCTTGACACATATTGATAAAAGGGGTGCTGTTAGTTCTTATGACTTTATAAGAATATGAAGAGTGATTTGAAGATCTTTCCCAGAATCCAATAGCACCTAATCTTGTTATGTATTCCCACAGCTCAAGAAGATTCCAAGACTCTTTTTCTCCAATTAGCGGGTGCCGAGACAATTAGTTTAGCTAACGACTTCTCGGCCACAAAGAGCCACTTGATGAATCCATTCAATTGACTCCGTCCAGAGAACTCGCTAATTCGGGAATAAGTGTCGGCAGCGGCCGTCGATTCCAAATGGTCCCCAATTGTCAAAACGTCGTTCATTTGCAGGCACGTCTGAACGGAACGTCCGATTCGAAACTGCTCGAGAAGTGAAACAAAGACTCGAAGTTCAACATGTAAATTGGAAGAAACAGTTCCCGAGAAGAAAAAAAAACGGAATCGATCTCGACATATTCAGACAGTGCAAACGACGCGATTTAGGCAAAAACGGCTACTTGTTATTCCTCGAAAGTGCATAAATTCTCAAGTTTTCCGGTGTGGTTCAATGAAGCTATTCTATTCTTTCCTGCGTGTTTTCCATTCAAATTCCGATTCGAACTCTTCAAAGCACTCAGCTGACTCTCAGGCACTCAGCTTCACGAAAATAGATTTCCTCGTGAAAAAGCTGTCAAGAAAACTCGTTTCCCAGTGTGCTCTCAGAATCGCGTTCCAGTCGGTCGTGGCAGATAAGAGATGCCTATCCACTCCTCCCGGACTCGTACATCTCCTCAAACTTTCGTCGCCATAAGTGGCCTCTATTGAAGCATCAAGACGTCGTCTAGATTGAATTACACGATGGGTCTTCTTCCGGCGCTCCAGAGCTAAGATTTGCTGAGCGTTTTCACCGCCCCTTTCCCCTACAAACTTATCTTCATTCACACACTTTTTCGTACCTCAGACTTCAGACACTCCACACTCACAATTGCAGATTCGAGTGCATAATAAAGAGAAAAGAGCAACGACAATCGCGGCTCTTGCTCACTGAATTCACAATGCGTTTTCTGAATGAACGTCGTGCTCCTCGCCACACTGGTAATTACTTCAAGGTAGGTCAGTTCCCGCGCTTTCTCTCTCCTCGCTTCTGCTCATTACGACGCACGAGCAGGCAGACGACGTGTAGTGCTCGCGCGGTAACGTGCCAGTTTCATTTCGCATCGCTACACACCTTCTCTCTTTCTCACGGACATTCTCGTTTCTTACCTCCGCCGCCGACGTCTTCAAGTTCTTTTTTTCGGGCGGAATGCCGAGTTCCTGCAGTTCACCTTGGCTTCTAAACTTCAGAATGTAGTTCACAGAGGTTTTTTTCGGAACCTGTCATGAAAAATCCGCAATTCCAGTTCTTTAAAAGTCCATTTTTTATGAAACCTGTCCGTAATTTTTTGGTTTTGGCTAAATGTACCATTACTTTGGAAAATTATCTACAATTCTGAGTTGACATATTTTTGAAGTTTTGAGTTCGAAGGATTTTGAATTATTCTGACTCTTCCATTTGTACGATTCATCAGATGAGAAGCAAGAAAATACGTTGTTTATCTTGTTTTCCAACTCTCCATATTAGTCAGAAGAAGTCTCGGAAGTCATGATTCTGAAATCCGAGCTTGCCCTTCCGATCCCCGCCTCAAGTTTTGTGTGTGACCTTGCAAACAACATCGTACTCTCTCTGAATCTGAAGCCAATTCCCCATGCCTTTTTTTCCCAAAAAACTCGATTTCCTGGCGGGAACACCGGAAATTGGACGGCCTCTCTGCTTCTCCTCATTATCATGCCCTCAATCGACAACAAAAACAAGAGTAGCTGCTGCTGTCGCCCATTCGCTGCACAAACATGCAGTGTTCTTCCGTCTTCTTCCAGAACTGAGTCAATCATGAATATAGATATTCTGTGCCGGTGCCTAACTTGTCTTCTGCTCTGCGCCTCCTCATTTCCAATCTCCTGTTTATGGGCTCGCGACATTTTAGCACATGCTGCTCAAGAAAGATTTATGTGCGCGGTCCGTGGACTCCGCCCGTCTTCGTCGCAATTCAATAGAGTTTCTTCTTCTTCTCGGCCTTCTTCTCGCCGCCGCCGTCCCCGTCGCCGCGCTCTTTCTCACCGCCGTCGCCTCTCCTTCAGCGGAAGTGATCCAGAAGTTCGTGGCTGGAAGCACCCCCGGGGGAGATCCGATTACCGAATGCCTTTTATACGCCCCATACATCTATATTTATTTGCGCGCGTGTTTCGATCTCCCCTCTGTTTGTTGCATTTTCGAGACTCTTTGCTCTCCGACTTCCAGTAACCAGCCGTTTTTCTCGGATGACCGGAACAAAACAAAACGCCGGGAAAAGAGAATGGAACCATAAAAGTTTGCGCGTGCTCTCTCTTGACAAAAATCCGAATGACATGCGATCCTCTGAAAGGGCAAATAAATAAAAAGGAATACAGCTGCCAAGCAGATCCTTGCTGTCCTGGAAGTCTTATCACGTCCTTCCTTTTTTATCCGCTTATCATCTGAAGTTATCTCAGATATCTCCCCACATCTGCACTTCCCACTCTTCCACGTCACAAATCTCTTCTTTCAGCAGCCCAATGCATACCTAGTATCACCATCGGAGCGCAGTGTCCCGTGCATGGGAAATCGCCAATCCGCGATCGAAATGAGTCGGTGAGTCGTTCAAATTTTCCCAAAACTTGCTCTGTTCGCCACGTGGCATCCATCAAAAAGGGTATCTCCGTGTCGGGGGATAAAAGAGCCAAAGTCCCCGGAGACGTGGCGGAGCACTGCCGGCGCCGTCCGTCCGTCGCTTCTGTTCTTCCTCTGCCGGATTTTTCATCAACTTGTCTTCCGATTATCAAGTTGTCCGCGGGCGCCTCCTCCAGGGCCCGCCGCACTGCCAACAGAGTCTGTGCATAATTCACGAAAAACTGAGAGCCGTCGTGCGAGCTCCTATTCGAAGCGAGCCCCTGCCAACCCATTTTTCCTAGCCCATACTCTATATTTACATACCTTTCTCTCCCAAAGGACCCTGTTCATTGCCAGCTCACACTTCTTGATTCGTAGTGTTTTCACCTGCTCATTCGCTCACTTTCCAGCCGAGATGTTGGCTGAGTGAGAAGTTTTGACCAATTCTCTTGAAGCATAGTACATTTTTGATATAACGCTTTTGATTTGATTTTGATAAACGATTACGTAGATTATATCGATCTATTTAAATCCATAATCTTCTACCCTCAATCATCTTCAAATTCATATTCTCGTATTTCGAAACACCTTTCTTAACCCGAAACATGAAGCAAATAAGATTGGAAATCCAAGACTTCTCTCTGTGTCTCTGCGTCTCTCCATGTTTCACGCCTTCTTGCTCGCGGAGCATGGACCTCATAATGATAATGTATCCTCTCCCTTCTAATCTGTTCCCCGTCCATCTCGACAAAAAGACGAGGAGCAGTGAATGGCCGGCTAATTGCCAACACACATTCACGCTCGAGCATGCGCAGATATTTCTGAAGGAGAAGAAGAAGGAGAAGCACAGAGTGCTAATTTATGTGGCACATGCGTGAGGGAGGAGCAGCCAGAAGAGTACATACGTGACGAACAAATTGAAGAATTATGAATGGATCGAGGCAGAGAGAGGACCGAAAAGAGGGCCCCCGTCAAAAAAGGAGCCCCGGAAAGTGTGAGAATATGAAATTGGAGACAAGAGAGGCTCTCGGACGACGTCAGCTTTCACACCAATTGATTCATTTCCTTTGCCGGCCACAGACGTTTTTACGAGATTCTCGAGACTCCATAGATACCGGCTAGACATTTGCTTCTTCTTGTCTGCCGACTTCCGATTTCAATTCAATTACAACAAATCTGAATGCAGAAGTCATGACTGAAATTCGATTTTGTAGAAGAAAACGAACATTTAGTTGTTTCGATGTTTTTGTTTCTGAAATGTCTTTGGAACAAGAAAACATTGGAAGAAGATTGATGATGAAACTCTAGGGAAACTTCCAGTTCCAACATGGTTTTCGGGAAATGAATCACACTTTTAATAAAGTAGTGTTAGAGAAAGTTCTTTAGGCATCTTATGAGTTCTTGAACTAATATTAGAAACTCATCTTTTCAATCAGGTCAAATGAAATCTCCTCATCAATCTCTTACCACTTCCTTGTTCACCAAAGCACCTTTGCTCCCGAAGGCAATCTACAGTACTCCTTCCTGCTTCCTCCTCTCATTTATTGGTTCTTAGACCCGTCCTCTTTGCTCCTGCCGTATTGGGTTACCGCCCCAACAACTTCCGTTTTAGACGCCCAGTTACATGCCATATTCGTGTTGACATATCATCATCCTCCTGTTTCACATATAACATGGAAGTGTTATCGACTCTTATTTTCCCGTGGCGGCGGTAAGTATCATCATCATCATCAGCGAGTCATTTGGAGGCGTGCTCCTCTGTCAGTGCAACATGCTCTATCTCACAAATATACGTTATAATAATAATATCCGCTTCGCGAAAGACTGAAAGACTGCCGCTTCGGCTCCTCGCCCCCTGTCGATTCTATCCTTTTCCTCTTCACTTTTGCACACATCAAAAAGAAATAATCGGAGACAACGCAACGACGACAAAGGCTTTGCTTAAAGCCACACCCGTCAGTTTTCGGAGGAGAAGAAAGCGTAGAAAAAGAATAAGAAGCAACTTTTTGTCATATTCCTCTTTCTCCTCCGCTTCTTCCGAACGTTTCGTTGCCCATGGATCCGAAGACTTCGTCTTCCCCCACGTCTTCTCAGACGTCTTCTCCGTCGACAAGGTCGGTTTTATTATATTTCGAATTCGAGGAGGAGGCCTCGTTCCGACTTGCAAAACGCGCGAGATTTTGACAAATTGTCAGTCAATTTGTTCCCCCGGCCGGAACAAGAAACGAGTTGCTTTCGCTCACTTGTGCAGTTTTTTGTTGAAAAGACAACCGAAATAGAGTGATAGTGCAGCTCAACTTGAGGAGTTGAGCTCTTTTTTGAGAATAGAATCTGTGTGACAAGGAAGTTGATGGCTCTGCAGTATTGCCACTTGCAAAAGCGCAGAGTACTGTAGTTCTCTTTGAACTTACAGCAGAGTCAACTGGTGTCTCGTGTACTTTCAAAAGTGTAAAGTGATAGGGAATGTTTTTGCCAGGCACAGGTTTGAAAGTCATAGGCACAAAAGGCGCAAACAATCAGGTTCTCACACTAAAATGCTCTCTCTCTTCTCTCCAAAAGTTCTCCTTTTTGCAGGAACAAATCAATAATTCGTTCTTCCTCGAGCGGTTCGTATCCTTATCCACGGACCCACACCACCCTCATGGTTATCCCATCCAACCGACCACCTCCGCCGCCACAACCCGTCAAAATGTTCACGGTGAGTGCCGACCCGACCCGAAGAAAGACAAAAGTCATAAAGCTGTGCTCTTTTTACGAGCCTTCGTGGCGAGAGACACAAGGCCATCAAGTCGATTCGAACACGAAAACGTAGCTTTTTTCTTCTTCCGCTCTCTCCATTTTCTCTATATCACACGTGTTCTGCTCCCCGTCGCCAGAGCAACCGCCCGTCTTGCTCTTATTGACTAGACACCCGTCACTCAAACGGGCAACGCGCTCTGACAAACACCTGCAGCTGTTTCACGATGGTGTTCAAGTTCTTCAAGGTGTACTACTCCAGCCGGCTTTTCCTTTACTACCAATCTTTCAGGGTGTTCGCCGACGTCCCCCGCTGAATCGAGCATGTCCGCCGATTCCGGAGAGCAAGAGTAACGAGTCCATCATGAGCCACGCGTCGAGAGTCTCGGAGGTCAGTTGCTTCAATTAATCATATCATCCAACCCTTCTTCCATTTCAGCATCAGAAAACCGTAGCTGCCGACACGACGACGGACCTTGTCATCGAGAACCGAAACGTCGTCGACGTGCTGCACCGACTCGACTCGAATTCCAATGTGAGCCCTCCGCCCTCTCCCGTTTCTTGCTCTTCTTTCCATCAATTCGCCACCAAACCCACTATGATTAATTCGTCGACTGCACGTTTTTGGCTCACACGCTCCTCCGTCCCTTCGTCTTGTCCCGCTTCTGTTTGCCTATTGACAGAGGAAGAGATGAAATGTATTAGGGGCATAAATTAGCATTAGATTAGGACCGAGCGAAGGCGTTTTTGTCATTTTCTGAATCCGGGACAACTTCTGCTGCCTAGTTTCGTTTCGCTCATCCCGACTCCGCCTTCAAAATCTCGGTTTTCGATTCTTTTGTGCCAAAGTCAGTCAGTCTTTCCCTTGTATGCATTGTGGCGTTTTGCGCAGGCTCAAGATAAGTTTAGGCGTGTCGCAGCTCCGCCACCCAGGGGACCATTCAATTTCATGTTTGTCCCCTTCATTCCTTGATTGTCCCAACCTTCTCCCACTCGGCTCCTCGACTTTTACACCCTCCCCGCGCCGTTTGCACTATTCTACGTTTCAGATTGCACGGAATCCAAAGGAGAAGAAGGCCAAGATGTCATCGACGCCTCGGAGTCCGCTGATGAGCATGGCGAACAGTGTGAAGAGCAAACTGACGAAGATCACTCATTTGGGAAGAAGTTCCGAAGGAAGCTCTTCATCGAGTATCAAGACCAGCCAAAGCTTTTCCGGGTATGTTTTGTAATGTTTTCCATTGTATCTCAAACTCCTGAAATTTTTGTCAAATCTTCATATCCATCTTTTCTAAATGTAATTCAGTTTATCAATCTTGTTTTCTATGACTTATTCCGATGCTTGTCAACCTATTCAGCCGACAATCTAATAGTTCTCTCATTTGTCATTCTCGTGCTCTGGGAATATCTGATCTCTGTTGCATTGTCTTCACGTCATTCTCATTTCCCTTCTGCAAACTCTGAATTCATCCTCTTCCCCATGCATTTATCCACTTCTTCTTTCCCTCACTGACCAGTCATTTTCGTCTCTTTCCGGTCTCTTCGTGTTCGAGTATACCCAATTGTAGCTCTCATAATAATAGTAATGATGCCAACTTGCACAGGAAAAGAGCAATTACCCGTAAGTTTGTCGACGAAAACACTCTTCGCCTTCTCCTCTTCTTCTTCGTTTTGACGAACAACTGGAACGACGCCTCGTCGTGCCCTCTTCCCCTCTTCTGCTTCTTCTTTGTTTTTGTTCCGGTTCCTTCGAGAAAGCCGACACAGGGCCGAAGGGTGCCTGCTAAGCTCACCAATGATAAATTCGAGAAACGGAGCTGTGACTTATGCAAGCGTGTCATCCATAAGCCCTTCTTCTCTCTCTCTCTTCTCCTTCCAGGTTTTCGTGTATTCTTGTTGACTTCCTTTTCTCCCCAGTACAACAAACAACACATGTTTCCTTACTTCCCTCACCATTCAACTGTTCTTCTTCAGAATCCGACAGCCGAAGCAAGTTCCGAAGAGGATCGACCAGAACGCAAATCGGGTGATCAAGTCTTCGTCTATGGAAGTACCCTCCACGTCGAAAGTGAGTTGGTGCTTGATGTTTCCCGTATCGAGAAAATGTTCAGGTGTGCATTCCCCAAGATCCCACTCCACTAGTCGACGACAAAATAGAAGAAGTTTCGGAAGGCGGCCTAATCTCCAGAAGCGAAATGGCACCGCCAAAGCCAATGCAGCACGTTTGTGTGAAGTTAGAAGAAGACGTTCTGGTGGTTACGAAGGAGTTCGATGAGCTGTATCCAGGGTGAGAACAGAGTGATTCTGATAACGAATGATAGTGTTTGTTTCAGACAGAAACGGTCTGCGAGTCCTGACCCGCCAATGGTAACGGAGAGCCAAACCATGACGGAACTGGAGCAATTGCCGTCGGCGATGGAGACTGAAAGCGAAGAGATGACTGAGTCGAAGCTGGACAGCAATGCGAATCAGAAGACTCCTGGACCGGTACGGAGAGTGATTGAGGTCACGACGACAACAGTCACTACGACTACGTCTTGCGATGCTCCATCTCTACCAACGGAGATTATTGAAGAACATAAGATCATTGAGGAAGTCATCATTGCTCCGGAAGACGACGTTATTGCTCCTGAGCCTATCGCTGTTCCGGAAAAAGAGCATAGTCCGAAGAGAGAACGAGTCACTTCTCCCGAACGATACGTGCTGCTCGTCAAGACTCCTGAAGCTCTCCGCAAGCATCGAACTCTGACGATTGGTGAAAAAGATCCTGAAGCGGAGCCGCCGATTGTCGAGGAGAAGATCCAGTACAGCAGATTGGAGACTGTCCGATTCAAGGAAATCAAAGAAAAAAAGGTCGACGAGCCGGCGCCGAAGGAGAAATTCATTCTGACCGTGAAGACTCCAGAAGCACTTCGACGACACCACACGTTCACAATCAGAGACTTGTCTCCAGAAGAGGTCAGAATCAGAAAATCTCAGTCGGACGTTACCGTAAGCAAGAAACTGATGAAGCAAGCATCTGAACCGGAACGGAAAACAGTGGAGAAGGAGATGCCGAAGGAGAAAGAAGATGTGGTCCCCCAACCAAAGTTTGTGATGGTTATGAAGACGCCGGAATGTCTCAGGAGACATCATACCTTCACCATCGGGGACAGACCGAAGAGTCCGGACTATCCGTACATTGAGGAAGGAGAAGTCACCGAACCGATTGCCACAGTCGGACCACCAGCAGATCGGAGGAAAAAGGAAGAAGAGAAGGAACGGAAACGGAAAGAGTGGGAAGAGTACGAGAAGCCGAAGGAGAAGTATATTCTGACGACTACAACTCCACTTGCCATCCGGAAGTATCAGACGTTCGTCGTGGAAGCTAAGGAGGAGAAGCTTCTTCCGCAGTCGGTCAGCGCCGATGCAGTTATGACTGCTAAGAAGGGGAAGGTGCAAAGATCCGAGTCGACTGATTCTAAGAAACACAGCTATCTCCGGAGATTGCAATTTGAGCTTTTCCGTGGGAGAAGCCGAGAACGCAAGTCGGAGAAACAAGAGAAGAGACAAAAATCGCTGGACGAGCGGAAACCCGAGTCGGCACAAAAGTACATTCTGTCGACAACAACGCCGATAATGATGCGGAAGTACCAGACGTTTGCGATCGTCGACGGGAAATCGAAAGAGCCGCAAACGAACTTGGAGTCCATCGCGTCGGCGTACAAGAGAGATCACTCGTTCGACGAGGAGAAGACGACATCACCCGTCAGAACTTCGGACTTCTATTCGATCACTGCGACGACTCCAGTGGCGAAGAGGAAGGTTGTCGTTGAAGGTAAGAGTAAATAATCAATTAGAAGATTAAATGTATGTTTTATTCAGAGAGTATCACGTCTTCTGTTCAGCAATTATCGCTAGAAGAAGGCGTCGGAAGTCCGACACGGAAACCCATTTCCCCCGAGCCACGTCTTCTGTTCGTTATGGGAGGAAGAAGATCAACAACTCCCAAGGAAGAACGGCGGGCGGATAAACTTCCAGAACCACCTAGGAACTTGAAACTAGATACCACTGATAGGAGTCAATCAGATAAAGCTGAGCTTCTAGAAGAGCGGAAGTCGACAATGTCCGGTGACTTGACGTCTCCGGAAGAAGAGATTCCAATGGATACGAACCTGACACCTACAACTGAAGATGTCATGGAAGCAGTCATTATCTCTAGAAGGATTGAAGGCTTGATGACGTCACCAATTGAGGAAGAGCCCGAAGGCGTAACGTCTTCTATCCGGGACTTGTCCATCAAGTCGTCTGAGAAGAAGAGAGACAGTGACTCCGACCGACCTGCTCCAGTCTTCACACCGCCGAGCCCCCCGAAGGAGAAGCCGTTCCCTGTGATGACTGTCCCCAAGTCCACGTCCACGTCTTCGTCCGACTCGGCGGCTCCTCTCACTTCTTCCTCTTCGTCTTCTCGAGCCACCAAACCAACTCAACTGCCCATCAAAAAGACGACTCAAGTGGTGGATCCAATGCACATTGTCGAGTTGCGCCCGGAGCACAAGTCGAAGAAAGAGGCGCTTGCCTCGAAGTGAGTAGTCCGTCCGCTGGCATGTGCTTGTTGTCCCTGCTGTTCGTTCCTCTCCAGTCCTTTCCGCCTGTCCTTCCCTTGTAGTTATATCCGTATTCTGTATATTCAGCATTCTCAGGTCTCTTCGAAATGCTGGCAAGATGCTCACTCCGTCGTTCCTCCGAAAGGACAAGAAGGTGAGTTACAAAGGAAAAGAAGCCGCGGATGACTGTCAGACTGTTCAGGGTCCCAAGAAGTCGTTGTACCCGAAGACTACTCCGACTGGACGACAACACATCTCTGAGAAGCTGGAGAGGTGCTCCAAGCAAACAAATCGTTCATTTCCATGTATTTTGCAGAGAAAGGAAAGCCCCGCTAGCCGAGGGAGAGTCTTCGGTAGTCGCGAACTCGCCACTCGTTGAGAATCTACCCATTACATTCGAAAAATGGAGCAATAAGAGTCCGCGATTGAGTGTGAAGCACTTCAGCGAGACAATCATCGAGGAGGGTCTCGACGCGAATGCAAATGCCATGTCGCCACGTAAGTATTCATACTCCAAGGGGCCCCAAAGAGCATCCTTGAGCGGGTGCGAGAGACACAACCTCATTACGGGAGAGCCAGCCAAATCCAATTACTAAGTTGCTCACAACAATGACGAATAAGGAGGGGGAAGAGACGGAAAGTGAGAGAGAAGAGCAAGTTTTCAGAACTGGAGCATCGCGTTATTCCTACTTCGCACGCCGTCCAAGACAACACGGGACTCATCGACGATGACATTCTGTGAGTTTGCACATCCATAAAACGGGATTATTCATTTGTTGGTTCTTTCTTTCTGCTGAGAGTTTGGTTCGGAAAAGAAGAATTCGAATGCCTTGGAGGCATGCTTCCACTTGAGGCGAGAGTCTCAAATTTCTTCATTATCTCGATTTCAATCTTCCCGAAGCGAGCCCGCACGCCTTCTGTTCTTCTTTTCCGGGAGAGTCCATCAGAGTTGCCTCCCATTCGTATTCTTATTCTTGCACATTGTCCGCCTCATCATTAGCTTCATTGCAGCGATCAGCCGATGCTCGTAGGCGACACTTTCTCGCATTCCTCCTCGATCGACTGCCTCTCCTCGCACCAGAAGATGAACGAGAGCATCATCTCCATCGACCGTTCCATCGTCCAACCCGACTCGTAAGTCCTTGCTCAAGACACAGACGCAGCAACAAAATCATCTGCGCAAACACGTTTTTTGGTTCCCGTCGCCTCGGTCTCTTGCTTCCCGCGGGCAACTTGCTATTGTTACCCGATCGCGTGTATCGCGGTCAGAGGCAAGAGAAGACGAGAGTGGGAAGGGCCGCCCGAACATACACCTTTCTCATATGTATTGAAACGAACTTGCGGCCGGCCACCGCTACAATTTCCATGATTGATTGTCTACTTTCCCCTATTTTCTCATCCTTCATCAGGCAATACCCATCCTGCACAACCTCACCCAACACTACCATTTTCAGAAGGAGCAGCAACCAGGGCAACCAGCATCAGCACAATGTGAACAGGTCAGTTTGCAACTAGTTCTGCAGCCTTTTGTGTGTGTTCAGCAGATCTTGTAAACACTGTTTGTTCAGGAACACATACATCGAGTCGAATCTGGATCGGCAGATAGATGCGGGTCGTTCCGAAGTTCAGGACATCAAGTCGCAGCTGCAGAAACTGAACCGATTAGTGAATGTGAGTCAAGGTTACTGTAATAGGAAAACGTCTGAAGTTCGTTTACGTAATGAGGGTAATGACGACTTTACGGGGCTGGGAATGGAGGAATGAATTCGTTTCCGACGAATGGAATGTTTTCTTTGCATTCTGCTGTCGGTATCATTCTTCCGCTTTGAGACACGAGTTGGGTGACAATGACAAATGTTATGAGTATTACAGGAAATGGGAGTGAGCGGATGGGAAGAGGAGCTGACCCGACTTCGTCGTGAGAACGAGCAGCTTCGCAGGGAACTCGCAGAACGGGACGCCACGATCGCAGCTCTCCAGTCTCAAACAGTCTCTTCATAAAGACTCAAATCTCTCCAAAACACAATTTTTATCATTTTCGTATTGCTATTTCATAGTGCAAACTGCCTGTACCTGATCTCGTTGTAGACCACATCTCTCTGGGTTGCTTGATCTGAATTGTCCGTTTCTCACTCTCCGATTGTCCCTAGTTTCCAATTTTTATGCCACCGGTTCCAAAGTAGTAAAGCAAAGTTTGTCATAACACTCCGTCTTATCAGCACGACACAAACGCCGACACAGCAACTCCAAATGCTTATCAACCACCAGTTACACATGGTTTTTAAACTTTTTTCCCTTTCGAAATTCAGAAGTGAGAGCCATAAACGGCATTTTTCTCGTGCAGTTCGTTCCGATTTTCCGCTTTCCAGAATGTCTCGGGTATACCTTTTAGCCGCATTGGCCGTCGGCGCAGTCCTCTGCCACGTGTCGCCCCCGATGATCGTGGGAAGGCCCAGAGAGGGACTCGTTACTGTTGGATGCAGTCCCGATCCGGCAGAGGGCACTTATTCGGAAGATCAGTACATGGTGTATTCTGAAATAACCCAGAAGAATGATCACTTTGGAAACACGAGCAACACGGGAACATGGCAGCAGGTAACGAGTTATCCTACTTGAGATTTTGCTATCAAGTGTTCAGAGATACCAATACAACAAGAAGTTCTACAACAGCACCGTCGGATATGTGTTCCTGATGCTCGGAGGAGAAGGATCCATCAACGGATCCTGTGGGGACAAATGGGTCCGACACGAAGGAGAGACCATGATGAAATGGGCTGCCGAATTCGGAGCAGGAGCTTTCCAAGTCGAGCATAGATTCTACGGATCCAAGGGTTATTCGCCTATTGGAGACCAGACGACTGCTAGTCTGCAGTTGCTCACAATCGATCAAGCATTGGCTGATATCAAAGAGTTCATCACTCAGATGAATGCCCTTTACTTCAAAGACGACAAGCCGATCTGGATTACATTCGGAGGGTCCTACCCGGGATCTTTGTCCGCTTGGTTCAGAGAAACCTACCCAGAAATGACTGCAGGAGCTGTTTCTTCCTCTTCGGCTGTTCATGTGTTTGTGGATTATTACGGTTTGTGGCATACAACAATCTTTTCGTGAGATAATGTTTCAGGGTACGCAATAAATACCGAAAAGACGTACAGAACTGTGAGTGACTCCTGCGCCGACGTCATCGGAGCTGCATTCAAGACGATTGTTTCGAAGGCTTACAACGGGCCGGACAGCAGAGCTCTTCTCAAAAATCAGTTCAAGTAGAATCCAGATTCGGTTCTAATGAGCATATTGATCCTTCCAGCCTCTGCGATGACTTCGACGAGAACAATCTGTCCAAGGCCGTGCAATTCTTCTTCCAGAACATTTACGGGTACTTCCAGGGAATCAATCAGTATACCGGGGACAACAGAGTTACGAAAACGTTCGGAACTTTTAGATAACCTTCAGCGTTTCAGAACAATGCGACTCGTTCCGGATTGGGAGTTCCAGCCGCTTGCAACATTTTGAACAACGCTACCATTGGAGACGAAGTGCAGAGAGTCATTGCAGTGGTACTTATACTTTGTCACTGCAGTGAAACACATTGATTCCAGATGAACTTCTATGACTCGTGGTACGCCCCATCTGACAGTGGATGCAGGCCCAACAACTATACTTCCTTCATCGAGTACTACTCGGACACAACCATGCCCAATGATGACATTAGTAAGTTAATAGCTATCTTTTGTCAGACTATCAATCAACATTTCAGTCAGCACTCGCAGCTGGATCTGGCAGACCTGCACGGAGCTCGGCTACTATCAGACGACAGATGGAGGAAACCGTGGAATCTTCGGTTCTACTGTGCCCCTGGAGTCAGTTTTCCTTTCAGCTGACTTTCTTATCACTGTATCATTTATAGCTACTTTGCTGATCAGTGCATTGATCTCTTCGGCCCCGAGTACACTCTTGACAACACTTTCAAACTCATCGACCAAGTTCGCACCAAGTACGGAGGTGCTGATGCCTACAGAGGAACCAAGGTCTGCTTCCCGAACGGATCTTTCGATCCATGGCAAGATCTGGATCACAAGATGAACGTCACCAACAACGACGTCGACTCGTGGCTGATTGATGGAACTGCTCATTGTGCTGATATGTATCCAGCCAGAGATTCTGACAGACAATCGCTGAAAGACGCTAGAACGAGAATCCATGGTCACCTCTCCAAGTGGCTCTCAGATGCTCAGGACTTGAGACATCGCGGTTCCAGCTCTTCTACAACATTCTCCCTCATTACTGTGATCTTCGCTGCCTTTTACACGTTCTTGATGTAATACCTTGTTCTAAATAAAACTGTTACCAACTGTCTCTCGATGACACATGGAAGTGACGTCTCTCGCACTTTCTCTCCACTGAACACACCCATTTCGCATTTCGGCATCGCTAATAAGATTGTATGCAAGAAGGAGAGAGAGGGAGGAGGTGTCTAATAAAATGAGTTGGATAGTGATAAAAAGATTGTGCCCACAGGAGAGAGACCGGGCAAATATTCGCCGACGACGCTTATCAAGCCGGCCAGTCACTCGCTCGTCACCTCGTTTGGCATGAAGTTTGCCATTTTTCTAGCTGGTACGCTCTAAAAAACTGAAATCCCATGTTTTGATCTTCCGAACGTTTCAGCCCTTTGCGGCGCCGCCTTTGCCCAGGGAGGAGCCGATTACTGTAACGATGCTCAATTCGCCGCGTGCAACAGCAAGCTCTCCGATTTCTGGAGAACTGAGTGATCAGAATTCACATTTCTGATTTTCAAAGCTTTCTTTTCAGTACCTCCACTGCCTGGAACGACCTGAACAGTCTCGACAGAATCACCCAATCCTTGATCGTCTCCCCATACACCATCGACTCTTGGGTCAATGTGTGCAAGTAAGCACTATTATCAGTTTTCCAATTACTTTGATTCCTTCCAGTGGTTTCTCTCTCTTCTACGGCTGCCTCGGCCAGGCTCAGATCCGTAACTGTCTCGGAACCGTCGGCCGTGTCGGATCTGGACTTTCCCTTACCGACGCCTACGCTTACCAGGGATTCCTGGCCGGATGGGACTTCAAGTGCGGAGCCGGATTCTGGAGTGAGTTGGAACCTGAGAAAGTATGAAACTATCAAAGTCTACAGCTATGTACGAGCGCAAGACGCTCACCACGTGCATTGAGAACACCTACGTGAACTATCAACAAGAGACCGCTGCCGCCATGGGAACCTACATCACGGCCACAACTCAAGACCCGAACAACGCATGCAAGTACGCTCAGAATCTGATGAACTCGTGGCAGTCGACTTATCAGAAGGGGCCATGCCGCACCGTCAATCCTGTAAGACTCGATGCAATTATTGAATTGTCAGTTACTGACTGAATCTGTTTCAGGCTCAAGCGGGATGGTTCGGATGCCAGATCGCTCGTGAGTGGTCCAACTCCCAATTCAGACACTGCAAGCACACCACCACTTGCGCCTGTGAGTTCTTTCTTGCTTTCCATTGGTTATATTTCTTTTCCAGCCCCAACTAGCAACGAGGCCGTCACTCGTGTCAACCCGCAAACCGGCAAGACCGAGTACCAAGCCAGTAAGTGTTCCAATTTCACAATTCATCTCACCCAATCCATTCAGTTCCATTCTACCACATCGTCAACAACAAGGCCGTCGTTCTCGAAGAAGCTTCGTGGCTTTCTGAGTAATTCAAGATTCTCCAATGTGTTTGTTACATGTCTTCTCGCCTTTCCCTCCACTTTTATGAAACGTTTTGATAAAAAACCAATAACTATTTATTGCACTTCACGTTTGAATAGCACCATACATTGGCAAACATACTACTGTCAGAATTAACTTCTACGGCGACGAGACCCACTGTCAAAGAACACACCACCGTCAATCGCGCAGTACCTGAAGTAAGAACTATTTCGAAAGAACCCTAATTCTGAACTCACTTCGGGCAGATGCCCTCCTCTCCCGGTCTTCCTTGGATTCCAGCTTCTCCCTGCTCTCCATCATCTCCATTTTCCCCATCCACTCCGTCTTTTCCAGGTGGTCCTGGAGGTCCTGCCTGACCTGGTTTTCCATCTCTTCCTGCATTTCCTGGTTGCCCAGCTTCTCCTGCGATTCCCTCATCTCCATCTTCTCCTGGTGGTCCCACATCAGTCGTGTCAATGACTCCAGGTTCTCCATCACTTCCGTCCTCTCCTTTCGGCCCCGGAACTCCATCGATTCCTGCCTTTCCTGGTCGTCCTGGTCTTCCATCCAGACCATCGAATCCGCGTCTTCCCTTCAATCCTGGCAATCCGTTGTTTCCAGGTGGACCACGTAGCCCTGGTTCTCCCGGTGGGCCGGCTGGGCAGTCACATGGATTCGGAGCAGCTGGATCACAAGGTCCTCTCTGTGGCTCTCCAGGAGATCCTGGCTTTCCAGGGGCACCAGGGGCACCATGTCTTCCATGACGACCTGGAGGACCTGCTGGACCCGGAGACCCAGGCAGACAACATCCCTCGCACGTTCCTTCGGTCTCATCTGAAAAACAATCTCATAATCGCAAATAGCAGTCAACTCGCCTTCGTCAAACCGACGCCTCGGCTTAACTCCACGGACGGCTCTCGATCGGTTTGAGCTGCTGATGAGGTCGGACAACTCGTTGACTCCCTCGTAGATGGTCTTGGCTACGTCATTGCATTCCTAAGGTTCTCAACCCTCTAATACCCGGATTTGGAAGTCTTGAACTCACCACAAATTGTCTTTCGAGTGAGTGTCTCAGCTGGGAAACGTAGTGATAGGCCAGTGGAAGAGTAACCATCGCTCCGATCAGCAGGACCAGTGCCACGCAGGCAACAGAGTAAGCGACGAGTCTGTGGACCCGGAGGTGAAGAGAACGTTCGCTGCAGGCCATTTCGATATCCGTTCCCTTCTCCGCCACCAACGCTTTATACGGGAACGGGGAATCTCAAAAAAGTGCGAAAATCCGGCAGATGCGTATCTTTCCATTCTTATTGTTTCGTGTTTCGCTCCGATGACAAAGATTGAAAGGCTTTTTTGAAACCAAATTAACGACTTTATTGCAGACGAAGACGTTCAAAATACGTGTGGAATGGGAGTTTGGGAAGAATTGCGAAGGATCCGGACAAGGTGGAAAATATCAGGAACGGAGAGGGTCGATATGACAAAATATGTGTACGGGATGGTCAAAAAAGGCGCGAGTTTTGGATCGATCGGGGGGTGAGACTAGAAGAAGCGACAAATATGAGTAGAATGTGAGAGGACTCGTAACGACGGATCGGGGAGAATTAGAGAAGAGCCAGCGAGCTGAGCGGGCACGGAGCCAAGGCGTTGTGCTCCGTTCGGACTGTTACTTTTCCGTCGATGAGACTCTCAGGTTGCACAAATACGATCTGGAAATGGAAAGGATTAGAAAAAGATTTTCGAGCAATTGGGAACGAGTCAAATATGTTGTTGATGGGATGACCTACAGTAATCTTTCTAATCCAAAGGTGGCGGATTAGTGGGCGAAAGAGACACACGCCAGGATAAACACTTGATTATCAGATAGAGAAGAATGCGAGAGAGAGCGGAAGATTTGAGAGCGACTTGCAGAATGACGCCAGTCTCACCTGATCCCTGTACATCCGTAATTTCTGCTCGGCTACCAGCACGTTTTGCTGGATTCGCATCGCTTGCTCACCGGCCAGCATTTGAGCCACGCAGGTCGCTGGGAACGTGATCATATGCTCGGTTCTGAAACATCGGACGTCATCAGAGAGCAATAAGAGGAATCGGAAATACCTGTCGTTGAAACGGAAGCCGTGGAGCCAATCCGGATCTCCGTTGTCTACCACGCGAACTTTTTCTCCGAGGGTCAGGGTTGCTCCGTGAGCTGGAGTGTACTCGTGAATGACGATGTAGCCACCGGCGTGAACTGAAAATTAGATCTTTGAATGGGAAATGGGCAACGGAACATACGTGCTGAAGAGCTGCTTCGTCTGCTCTTGACAACCGGGGAACACGATCTTTCCGCATCTGAGAAGTCGGAAGATCCGTTTATTCCTGGCTTTTTGTAGTCACGAGGAGCCAGTTTGGATCCTGAGACTGTTTATGAATAGGTAAGGAAGGTATCGATCAGTAACTTACTCAACGGGCTTCTTGTGTTTTGGTTGATGCGCGGAGGCATGTCCTGACAGTCCAGAGACAGAGACTTCATTTGTTGCGTCAGTTTGGGAGCACGACGGCGTCCGACCGAACGACCTGAAACAGCCGAGATTCAGAAGAGAATCGAAACTTCGTGTTGACTGGGAGAACCTAATCACAAGACTTGTCGGTATTTTGGCAGAATATGCAGAAACTCAGCTGAATTTCGCCTTTCTCAACCGACAGGTGAATTCGAAATGCCAACAGAAATGGCGGAAAGGATAAACAACTAGAGTATGACCAATCGATCCGTGATTTCGAGATGATCATTTCGAGATTCAAATGTCAACTAATAGGAAAACTCACACATCCGGAGCGATCTTCTGGCGGATAGCATGGCTAATAGTTTGCGCACTGCGAGCACTTGGATCGCGGTTCTGTGCATCTCCTCCGAGCCGATATCCGGAAAGGATGAGCGGAGAGGAGACGAGATTATGGAGACGTGCGGAGCGAAGAGACAGATCCCGCCCCGCTGCTCTAAGAGCTCTTATTTCCGCCGTGATCCAAAAGTTTACAAGTGATAAGGATGTGAGTGATTATTAATCCGGTTATCACCTTATCAATAAACGAAAAGATTATGTTGATGTGAATACTTTGAAAAAAGTATCGGAAAGCAATGAAACAGGAAAGCACTTCCGGTTCCAATTAGGATTTATTGCAAATTCTCCAAGAGAGTCAACGGTTTCTGGTCCAGGTGTACGGCCTTATCACGGAATGATATCACTAACAGCTTGATCTGGTTATCCGATGATTAGGTTATCAAGCATTAGCGCATTGCAAGAAAGGCGTTTCTCGGAAGATTTCGGAAGAAGAAAGCGAACAAAAAGAGAAAAAGGACCAAAAAGCAATGAGAAGAACGTCAGCAGCGGTGCGGACTTCTCTCCGAATTGGCGACGAGATAATGCGCTTTGCACAGAAAGACGACGTTTTGCAATTAATGGACAACATGAGGAAGTGTGCATTCTTCTACTCGTCCGCCCACCCTCACCCACCTACCTTGGAGTTCTCGGAGCAAAAAATGCAAGGAGATGCACATTGAGGAATGATTGAGTGGGAGAGGAATCGGAGAGGTTGCGGGCACGGACTCCTTGGCAACAGTGGCACTACATAAGGGGTTGGGGCCCGAGATTTCGAAATTGTTGTTTGAACTTCTTTTTTGACAGCCAACAGGTGCAGCGAGAGACCGCGCGAGCTTGGAATGCGGGTGGACACAGGCTTTGAGTCACCAAATGACCGCTGAGTCAGAGGATCAAGTTCCCACGGAAGGTACTGTCAGTTGATGTGCCACGCCACAAGCTGTGGGAACATAAGACTTTCAACTTGGAATTGGGAATTCACAAGACGCGCCAACGTCAGAATGTGAGAGACAGAAGAGTTCACACGACGAAGATTAGATGAAGAAAACAGAATCTTGGAGACACCTCAGAGCTACAAGTCAGGGAGAGCGCCGAATCTCATGACACCCACTTCCAGATGGAATGATTTCGAAATCGAGAGAGGGAAAGAAAGAGGCTCTACTCCTCCTTACCCAGAAGACGTTCATTGTGTTAGCTGCAGAATTGGACGAAGAAAGAACAACTCGGGGAAGCGGGAGTACGCCCTCTGCGCCGCACAACCTAAGTGCTTCCCTTTCCGTGTTCACTTTTTATCGCGCCGAAAGGTAGCCGGGAAAGCGAGTAATCGAAACCGAAATGGAGACTACTGCCTTGTGCGGAAAGCCTCTTCCGTCCGCAAAAATTCGATTTATTAGATGTGATTCGCACGGCGTCGACAGGTGAAGCCGTCTTGACTCACCGGCGTTGTCGAGCTGAGGAGTGGAACCAAGCAGCGGGTTGGCCTTCGACGAGCCCATCTCGGCATAGCCAGAGTCCTGTAAACAATACGATTGTATTCTCAAGACACACGGGCGCTAATTGGGGAAACGTATAAACACGTACCTGTAATGACACCTGGGAAAGATTGCGAGGACTCGGCGACGCCGACTCGAAGTTGGTCGAAGATCCGCGACGAGAGTAGCGACCGGTCGCCTGTTTCAGGGCAAGGTACACCGGGTCGATGGGGTTCTCTGAAAGGATCGGGATCACTGATTCAGAAAATTAGTAATTGTACACTACAAATTTCCCACACATTTGTTCTCATTACAATTCCTTTTTTGCATTTTCACTCGGAATGACTAACCAAATACAAATTCGATGTGAAATATGAAAAGGAAGCTGACTGTGTCTTACTGTGTTTCCTGTTAGATCTCGAGAACACCGTAGTCCTCGCCCCGGTTCCCGGACTTCCACCCTCTTCATTTCGTTTCTTCTGATTTCTCATCACCGCGTTCCGACTCATCCCGTGATCCTTGAATCCTCGAATTCTTTGGGAACAAAAGAATAATAGAAAAGGGAGGAGAAGATATCAAGACTAGCAAAATATGCGAAAATTGGATGTAATCTGGTGTGTGTATGAGCCAAAGGGCAGATTAGATACGCTTTCGTCAGAACGTCGTTTTGTTATTGTCGAGAAACAAGTGAAAAGGGAAATTGGGATCGAGGGAGATGAAACTGTCGCGGAGCAGAACACAAATCAGCCCCTGGTCGGGCTTCTTCCTCTTCGAGATGTCTCCGGAAGAGGCGCCTCGAGATACGTGTTGTCGTCTATCTTACTCCAGTCGGCAATTAATTCGTGTCACCGACGTCTCAAAACAGCCGTTTTCGGGAGCCGAACCACCAGATTCCGCCCGTCGCCACGTCGTCTAATTCGGCGTTTCCGTGGATGCGGGACGCGTCTGACGTTCCCTTCGTTACCGACTTGTTTTGAATTCTGCTTCCCCTTTCAGCGAGTCAGTTTTCTCAAGGATCTCATATTTTTCAATGAAAACAGAGTGTGAAAAATGGCAAGAAAAGGCAGCCGGTGATAGGAACAAGTCTAGAGTCAAGTGAGGCTGATCTGTGTTTTGTATGCGACACTTCCTTCCGAATGCAGGTGGATTTCTGAATTCTCATTCGTTCGAAATGACGTCTTCACCTTTGCAAATGTAATCTACTTCGTCATTCCGAAACATCATCATCATCGTCTCTTCACAATACGTCTAATAACCAATTGTACTTTTATCTCTGACCCCGGCTCTTTGTGCAGCACGTGACCACTCGCATGCCAGTCAATGATTATGCACACTGCGACGAACTGGAGCACGGACCCAGTTAATTATTCTTCTTATTCGATTGGCCGCTGAGAGAGGGCAGGAAACAATTTTTGCCTCGGCGGCGACACAAACATTGGCTGGTTTTTTGCGCGGAAGGAAGATGCAGATGAAGAAGAGACGCGCAGGACGAAAGATCGAGTTACATGGGTCCAGGGCCTTATCAAGCAAGACATGAAGCCCGCGAGAAAGAGTGCCCCGAGGCGGTGGAACGGACCAGTGACCGGAGGAAAAGGATCAGGAGTTGGGAGTAGTGGGGACTGGGAAAGCACAGACTGAGCCCGTTTGTCTGATTTTTTCATCCTGTCGGAACCCCGAATTACCGCCGATTTCTAGAGCAATTATCGTGTCCCGCTTTTCCGTTTTTACAACCTCCAATTTCGAGTCTCGAATAAAAGGGGACCATCAGGACACACTCCCCCACACACTCACACACATCTAATTTTTGTTTCACTCTCCGATTTTCCAGATCAATGCACGCGTTGAAAGCGAGAATCGAACAAAACGAAAAAAAGAATCTATTTTCCCAAAACCGATTGCAATTTGCCCTTTTCATTTTTCAATTTGTCCCAAAAAGTACAAAAGTTCTACTCACCACCACTTGTCCTTCCGACCGACTGCTCGCGGATCTCGGTAGTTCTCTGCAATCTCATCAAGTCTGGATTTGTGCATCTTTTGAGCAGTTTCCGCGCGATTCCCCCACTATTCTTAGGCGTCGGCAGCATTCTACGCATATACACAGGGCTCGAGTGCTGCGAAGTGGGCAGTGGTCCGTACTGATACTGATACGCATATGGGTTGATAATTCCGGAAGAAACCGGAGGGGAATAATAGTGATGTGGCCGGTAGATGGCCGACGAATAGATGTCCGGCTGGGAGAGTCTCGCATGCGGGTTATGGTAGTGATTGGAGGGCATCGGAGCCTCACGAACAGGACCCATCAGAGATCCCATCGAATGGTTGTGCCGGAGCGTGTGCTGCATTGGCAGTTGGCGCCGTTCGTAATGAGGACGCGAAGCGAACGGATGACCATTTATAATTCCAGGAGTTCCAGAACTCGCTGGGGTGGCCATCGGAGTTTGTGGAAGACTGAGACGGCGTCCGCGGCGAGAGCACATCGCGAGTGAGGCGTGCGCCCGTTGCAGGGGTGTGGCTTCGCGAGCAGCCGTCCACGAAGAAGAAGACGACGACGTGTACGAGTTTTTGTTTCGAAAGACGAGCGTCGTCGCTGATGAAACAGAAGCAAGGCCGTGTTCTCACGGTGACTATTGACGATATAACTCTGTGAGAAGCCACCGTTGGCTCCATATTCGTCTTCATCTTCTTCTTCTTTTCTCGGCGCATGAGCTTATTCGTAAACAAGTGGCTTCAATTTCATTAGCGATAAAGGACAGTCTGCATAATAACAGCTAGGGCACAAATGGGTCGGTCGCAGCAGCATTGTCTCTCCGAATCTTCTCGTCACGGACCTAGAGATCTTCGTCTCCTTCCCTCCTGTCCAAGTTCACGTTTTCCCCCACTGAGAAATTCACACGTTGTCAATCAAAATCTGCAGTCGGTTCGTGACTCAGAAATGCACAATTCTTGGGAGGAGTTGTGCAGGAACACAAAACACGAGACGCCGACCGTCATCAACCATTCCTCGAGTAACATTTCTAATGCGAACCGAGCCCGGAGCCGCCAAATTAATCTGCCGGCGCGAGAGCACAATGCCGGATTATCCCGGGAGCGAGGCGAACCTTGCATGACTTATTTCTTCTTGTTTTGAAGCGTATCTGGAGCGCGAGCTTCTCGAAGAAGTGGTAGGAGTGACCGACTTTTTACGAGCAACACTTTATGGCAGTTTGGGCTTGCCAAGTTTATGGCCGCTTTGAGATGTCTAAAAGAAGGGCACTGATACACTTGGACCCGGCGCGCACTTTGTATTTCCTACCGTACCTTATGGGAGACAACGGGAGTCTTGAAGCGGTGGACTCCTTGGATGAAGCGCATCGCAGAGTGCCATTTCCGGCGAGCCGATCTCGAAGTTGCTTGTTCGATCGGCGAAGATTCAATCGAAGACGTGGTGCTCATTGTTCCGTAGGACGAAGTTGAGGACTCTGGAAAGTATCCGTTGGCAACAGGAAGAACATCGGGAACTGAGTGATCGAGTGCATTGAACTGACACTCGAGACACTTGAGTCAAAACGAGTTGACATTTGTAAACAGGACAGGGGAGCTTCGAAACTGGCTTTTTAGCTCTCGGAACAAGAGGTCTATCATATCAGTCGTTTTCTTATCACATTTCAAAGTTCTCATTGAACTAAAAGAGGGCAGAAGCACAATGGAACACAGGAAGTTGAGTGAATAGGAACATGACAAACCGACACAGAACACTGGAATAATTTAGGAACGGAAGAAGAGAAATGTCAGACAAGTGGAAGGGAAAACGAATAACTTATTGGGAGGAGGATGGGTTCGGTTCCGGAGGAAAAGCATTGAACGGGCGCTAATCTTGTCTAGTAAATAGAGATTTCTTAGGATGAAAAGGCTATAATTGGGTCAGGATGATGAAGAAGAACTCTAATGAGATGTTCTCCAAAGATTAAGATTATCAGCCGTTTCTTTTGGTGTCAACACGTCTCTCAGAATAGTAACATGACAAAAGAAGTGCCCTGTAGTCCTTGATCATTAGTGATTCATGAGAATGATATCATACGGGACCCAGTTCCATCAGCATCCCAAAAACCGCTGAGCCAGCTCGTACAGGACGTGAGCAAACAAAACGGCGACGGACAATATGAGCGAACACATCGGACAAGCGGTCGAGTGGCTGTGATAGGAAACGAGCTGATACCGGAGGTGAGAAACAGCCGAAGGGTGGGTGGTGGAAACGATTCGGCTGTTACTAATAATATAACAATTATTATTATTATTTGGTGTCTTAGGGATGAAATGTGAAACCAAAAAGAGGAAGAATAGAATATGATGAGATTTGGTTACACATGAGAAGGGTTCAAGAGAGGAGCGAATGTTGCTGAAAAATGAGTGAGATTTGTCATCGAAATGAATGAACCGAATGAACACACACACGGCCAGATGCTCTCTTTCTGTTTCTCTCGAGCCGTCATTACACGCTCCGGCGAGTGTGCCACGGCTGAAATTTCAGATTTCGAGCTGGACTTCCGGACGAAAATATCAAAATATGAACTCAAAGACATTGACACAAATCTGTTCGAGCTGTGCCTAGCAATGAACTCTAAAACTTCAAAGTGTAATTCACACTGAAGTTCGAAAAGTCAAATGAATAACTTCTAGATACTCTGTGATCTAATAATTCTCCGTTCACTCAACTGATTCGTCACAAGAGATTCAAGGGCTTCCTAAGCGTTCATAAACAAAATCTTTTTGCACCTAGTCATCACATATATTCGTAAAGTTTCAGAATTCATCCTGGAGCCGCTGAACTTCGCTGCCCAGCTGCAGAGCGCTCTTTTTTGAAAATCGGCTCTTTGACACTCCTTTCGCCTTTATTCATGTGCTGCGAATACGTAAACGGAATACAAAATTGCGCACACCAACGCCAGGTTAGAATGGCTTCTGTCATTTTGACTTCAAAACGAGCCGGAGAACAAAGGAAAAAACGGCAGGTCCGAAGTGAAGAGTGAAAAAGCCATTATGTTTCATGTGAAATGGGCTAATTTAGGAGAACCGAAACGGAAGTGGGTAGCTCTTGACCAAAAAAAAGAAAGTAGATAATGAGAAACGGCGCAAGGAAACGGAAGAAGGAAGCGAAGTAGTCGGGTGAATTCGTGATCCGGGGATCATGGGAATTTGGAATTTGGACTCTGCCTCAAACCCAATAAGAGCCTCCCCCGCCGCCTTCTGCTCCTTCTCTTCCGCCACTTCTAGCTTCTTCGCTTTTATGCAATGAATTCTCAGTCTATCAGAATAGTATCGAGTTTCGTTCCTGCTCCGTTTTTCGAACTCTCCAATTCTTCCAGAAGGTTCTGTTTGGCTAAAAAACGGAGGAAAACAAAAGAGGGTGCGAAAAGAAACTGATCAAATATGGAAAGAGGTCCGGGGTGCTTCACTTCGAAACGGGGCGCGGCGATGAATTCTGTTTTCGAGCAAGAAGTTTCTCGATTGAATACCAATGAGGAGGAGGAGGACGGACAAACATGCACGATTCTCAGACACAATTAATTTTAATAAGACGAGAGCAACATCCAGAATCCAACGATTCGAAAGCAACAAGAGCTTCGAGTTCTTCAAGTTCGAAGACTAAAATCTCAGCAGTACCGTAGAAGGGGAGGAGAGTGAAACATGCAAGTTGGCACGAAAGCAAATTAAAAATTGATAAGGGATGACTGGACGAGATCAGAGAATGACGAGAGGAAGCACGGCCTAATTGGAACATGGAAAAGTTTGTCTTCTGGCTGTGGAAGACGTCGTTTTTCATTTTGAGCTTGACGAAGCATAAAAACGGATTGAAATTGGAAATGGAAGCAGGTCAAACAACAAAAGAAGAGCTCCGGGAAAGTTTGAATCGGGATGGGGACACCAGAAGGTTCCCATGCATGGGAAAGTGGAGCGGATGTTTGAGGTCCAGCCGAAAATCAATTGTTTATTAGTGTATCCAGGTGCAGAGGGAGTAGTGAACAGAGAGAAAACGAAGACGAATCGACAACAAAACGACAAGTGACCTGGATGACCGACCCGATCCGGGCTCATGTTTCTAGGGGGAGCGTGTGTTTTACGAGTGATAAAGCTGTGCAAACCAAAAGGACAATGCTCACCTCGGAGTAGTCGGTGAATCTCCGACAGTGACGTCGTGCACTTCTCCAGGGCAGTCGTCATGGTTTTGTGCCAGTTGTGGTGGTGATGATGATGGTGATGATGAAGGAGATGGTGATGGGGATGAAGGTGGAAGTGATCGTAGGAGGAAGCGGAGGAACCAGTGGACGAAGTGGTGGGGGTGGAAGCAGAGTGCGATCGGTGATGCAATGGAGGCGGTGGCGGACGGGACGGAGAGGCGGTCAGGTGGCGGATCCAAGGAGGCGACGAACACCGACTTGTGCTTGATGATACTTTAAACTCCATTTTGTTTCCTGCAACGATTGATGGACTTTTCGCTTTTTAGTGGCAGAGAAATTTGGAGTGAGAGCACGAGATGATGGATGAACGACACGGAGGACGGAAATGGGGAGAGCAAGGAGTAATTTGGAAACGAAAGGAGATGAAAGAAAGTTCCAGGTGGGGGGAAGAGTGGGACCATAACGATTAGGAGTGATACGATACACTCCAGTCACTCGTAGACTAGACCCATTCTGTTCTTCTGGTTTATTGGCTCCACCGGGAAAAAACGGAGAGTAAGAGCACAAGAAGAGTTGTAATGAAGCTCTCTGCAATCATCTCCTTCCCGCCCCATCCACCCTCACTTTTTGATGTTCTGTCGCTGTGTAAAACAGATCAGCTGTGAGTCGACTTGCGAAAGAAACGCACAAAAAATGCAAGAAATTTACGCGGCTGTTGCCTCGTTTTTGCTGACTCTTTCGCCAAGTACCCTTTGCGTATTTCGTACTATACTCTTGCCGCTTCCGCATCTTCCGGAAGTTATCCGCGCGGAAAGATTACGACGGAAGAACGGAAGAGCAGCTGACTGATCCCGGGAGCACCGAGAACTCATTATTCCCCTCGGCCGAAAGCGAAATTTTTATCGGGCAATTCGAATTGCACAATCCGGCCAGTATTGCACAATTTTACACCTGAGCAAACGAGAAGCTGGACGTGATTTGTGGGTTTCAGGGATTCGTCACACTTTGACAAGAACAAAGAAAGTGCAGGGGAGCAGATCAACACTTATAATTTGAGTCATCCCAGGGATCGGAGTCTTTGGAATCGGAACTCAAGACTCTGAACTAACAGGAAGGAAAACGTATTGTTGTTAGATTCCTAGAATGTTATTTATTACTTTTGTGGTTACAAAGAATTCAAGAAATCTAAAGATCTCGAAAACTTGTTTGAGTGTCTACTGTCTGGAGTCTTCTCGGTAAAATGAATCAGAAGTAAGGGCACCTGGCTTCGCGAATGCAACATGTCAACTTTGTAGCTCATCAGTGATAACGTGTTCTTTCAGATTTCCGTTTGATGTTTTCCATGCTGTACATGTTACACCCAATCCATCTTGTCACCCAGTTATGCTCTCCATCAATCACTCAACTTGACCTTTTTCTCTTCCTGAATCTTCTCTTTCTCCTCTAAGATCAGCATCGTCTGTGAACGCGACACGAAACCCGACACCGTCTCCGTCCGCTTCGTCTTCTTGCCATTGACCGTGGATGTGTTCTGAACTTTCTCTCCACTGCCGAATGGATCTGGAAACCGAACCTAACTTTCGTCATCGCTTTACACACTTTCAGATACTAGTCTCTTCCTCTTCTCCGCCAAAATACAAACAACACAAAAACATCAGTCGGCGGTTTATCAACAAAACAAAAAATAACAAGGCGGTGCGGAATGGCTTCTGTTCGTTGCTACTTGTTATCAAGACGCATCAACAATGACGAGTTGACTTCTGGAAGGTTATTGAGATGTACAGAGAACGACTAGAGCTACCAAAGATTACTTGAAAAGCTCAGGATTTCCAAGTTGACATTCATTAATAGGTATTGTTAGAGTATGTTCTGACGACAGCAGATGGATCGAAAGAAGTACTGCAGTTTTTCAAAAAAAGAGGGACTTCAAATTGGGAACTGCTTGGTTGGCTTCAGATGCTGAGTATCCGTGACCCTGATTCGAGGAAATTGATGCTTCACCACAGGCGGCGCAGGAGAAGTATTGTTCGCGTCTCACCTACAGGAATAAAGTATTACCTGACACTTTCTCTCTCTTTGAAACTTGTACATGACACGCCTCGACAGTTCGAGAACGGATTACAAACCCACAAGTCGTTTGACTTCTGATCTCTTTTTCTCTACTATACAGTAGTTCCTTACACACTGACAAAGACATCGAATCAGGACAAAAACTAACAAGAAGTGAAAGAAGAACGTGAGTTACGACTGGAAGTTGTTCATTCGGAATATTCTGCCTGGCAAGTCTTATCCATCCTGGCGCGGCCATTGTTTGATTTCGAATGTTATCATATCAGAACCAGAAGCCTCAGGCGGCGTGTTCTTCCTTCGACAAGCCTTCATTCTCTCATTTCTCTCCCTAAATATTATCGTTTCCTTTCTCTGATCCGCCACATCACTTGTCTATTTTTGGGCACCTTCTCATCCATTTTCGCCTATGGCAAACTTGTTTTCCTCCTTCCTCTTTCTGTTTTTACCCCTACTTCTGACCAATGTTCGGAACGAAGAGAAGCAGTCCCAAATTACCCAAATCTGAGTCTAACTCTTCTTTTTCCCTTTCCTCTGATTCTCATTTCTTTCTGTTGGTCCATCGATTACTCACCGCCCGGATGCTCCTCGATGACCCATCAAAGTGCCAAAATGTTTATGTGTAGCAACAGCCCACCGGCCAACCCAACAAGAAACTCGACCAACTGTGTGTCCTTGCCTTTCGCTTCCTGCCCACTGCGCAGAAGCCCTCGGCAGATCGCAATCGGACGATTATCTCTTCGCGCTGGCACCGACCCCGTTTTGTTTTTTGCAAAAGTTTATCGTGCGATGAAGATGTCGGAGATCTCATCGGTTTCCAACACTTTCTTTAAGTTCCCTTCACCTTCAGATTCCCCCAATCACATTCAGAATGTCCCCAAAAGTTTTGGTGGAAAACATTGCTGACATTCTTTCTCTTGTTACCGTTTCGAAATGAATGATGATTCATCGCACCGCCCATTCCAAAAAATGACTGCTGACTGTTCACAGAGAGAAAGGCAGCTGGCCAAAAACTTTTTGGCAAGTTTTGTTTCTCTCGGGAATCGTTTTGCTTGCAATCACAACCGTAATTTTGCTGGAATTGCATGAAAAATCTGAAGCTGTAGAGGATTTGCGGATGCAATAGACATATTACGTTTCAAAATTGAACTTTTTCCTGTTTTTTTTTTCATTTTCATCGACACGATCTGAAAGATCTTTCTCGAAATAAGATCTTTCTCCCGGAAGCACACTTCTTGGAATGACTGAAAAATCCACTATCCCAGTCAGTATCATGTCATCCAACCTTCCTCTTTTTTTCAATTCATCAGACATGTTGTTCATGTTTCTTTTCCATGACATGCTTCCGTATCATAACCGCCTCCCGCATTCCTCCAACTGCCACGTCACTTCCCTCCGGCAACAATTCGATTGGCACTGCGCCAGCGCCGTTAATCAGGCCCGGATGTGTCAGTGTGTCGTGAGGTTCGGGGCACCGTTAATCACTTCGAGGGTCCGGCTCGGCAGGGGCCTTCTCAGTGTAATCCATCCGACCGGAGGGACATGTGCTTTTGGTTTGCAATCAGTTAGCAGTCGATGTCTCTCTGCCAACCAGTCAGCGCTTTTTTACGTCTCTCTCCCTCTCTCACCGGACCTTATTCCCCTTTTTTCCCACATTTGCATAAATCAAAAATGCCCGCTTCTGGTCCTTTCGGAACCTTTTCCGTTCTCTCCTATCGGTACGCATAACTTTCCATCTCTTCCTCTACCTGCCCCATCAAATTACTGCCTCATCAAATGACGGTCGCCAGTGTCTACTCGATTCTCATGTTATCCTCTCCTCTCTGTTAGCCAATTTTTCGCCCCTTTGTTCATCTCCTTCTCGATTTTTGCGCAACGTCCTTCCCCTCCCTACTTTATTGTCTCGCGCCCATAAGTTCCCGGAAGTGGTCTCGACGCGAAATGTCTGCCATTCGGTCGATCAGATGATAACCGAGAGAAACTCGATACGTTGTTGACCCCGTCATATTTCAATCGCTTCTCCTTCTCGTATACAAATTTTTATGTGACTCCTCTTCACATTAGTTCTCAGTCAGTCTATTTACAGTGACCATGGCAGAGGAGCCATTCGACTTCAGTGGGGATCTTCCCGAAGAGGTGCACACTCTTCTGACAGGATCAGAAGCAGAACCAGAACTCTTGTTCAACGAAACCACCACCACCATGGCCACCAGCACCATTCTCAGCACCACCACCACGACCACTACGACTTTAGGTAAATAGGTGGGCTACGTGGCACAGTGATAACATTGATAAGCACGCCATGCCCATTTCTAACAATGCTCCATGTAATCCGAACGTTCAATGCAGCCCCGTTCCTGCTCGGCTACCAACCCAACCCGTATCGCATCGGACTGCTCGCATTCAAGTGCATCCTCATCATCCTGCTCGTCGTCCTCTCCTGCACGATCCGTCGCGACTTCTTCAAGTTCTTCGTCCTTTTCCTCATTGTTCCACTGTTCATCGAAGCAGGATTTGACATCTTCACCGAGATCCATGCCAGCACTGCAATCTTTGGAACTCAGTAAGCTTTCAAAGACCCAATTTACGTTTCAAACTGTTCATTCCAGGCAGTTCAACTGGGATTACTTCAATCTGCAACCGAGGGAAAACGACACGGTGACTGACTGGCAGAAGTATGTTTTCGAAGCCTTTCAATTTCTATCCGAAATATTTCAGGCACGCTGTGGAGAGCTACGGTCAGATCCTCCAGAAGTACACTACTTATCAGCTGTACACCAGTGATAAGCTCTTCTCGATCACTTCCTACGTCGCCGGCGACTTCATCTTCTGGAGCCTCCTCTTCACAACCACCACCGTGTTCTTCTATGCTCACAAAGCTGTTGTCCGCCCAGAACAGATCACTTATGATCCCATTGGGTAAGCGAACCCTTGGCAACTCTAAATTAATCACAATTTCCAGTCGTTCATTCGTCAAAGTCCAGATCCTGCCCATTTTATTCACCGCCATAGACACGCTTCTGTCGATTTACGAAGTGCCCCACTGGGTCTACCTGTCCGTTCTCTTCATCCTCCGTATCACCGCCTGCACCCTTGCCTTCATCATCTTTACCCAGACATTTGCGGTAATCACAGATCTAATCATTTTCGCCTCAACGCTTATCATTTTCCAGTCCCTGTTCTTGTTCTGCCGTCGTAAGGATGAAGTCACGAAGACATCTCCCTACGAGCACGTCAGAAACAGCAAGCTCCGACTCTTCCTGTTCGTCGTCTTCACTCTGCTCGTCCACGTCCTCACCGCCCCCTACATCAGTAAGTTTCACTCCATCCCTCCCTCCCAATTCGTTCCTTTCAGTCTGGTCCGCCCTGACCGTCGCTTCGGACATCGAGCACCTCCTCGGCTTCGACTGGTACCTTCCGTTGCATTTCGCCTCCGAACTCTTCCCTCTTCATCTCACTTTCTTCCTCGTCCGTCCATTCGCCTTCCTTATTCTGGCCCTTCTTCTGCTCAATCCATACCGCAGACGTTTTGTCAAATTCTTCTGTTCTTGCTGCAGAAAGCACTAATTCGTCCCCAGGTCCCGTTCCAATTTCTGTAAATTATTGAGAACTCCACCCGTCCCCCCCCGAACCGCCATAATAGCAGTGCCTTCTCTCCGCCCGGTGCTCTCTCAGTTTCCGTCTTTTTCCCTCCGGAGAAACTCATTTCAATACATTGTGATATTAGGTTTTACACGTTCCAATCAATACACGAATGAATAATTTCAATCATTTTCATTTTTCGTTCGTTAGAATGCACTCGAAAAAGGATGTCTTCGAATTTCCGGAAGACAAGTGAGTTATCATAGGGATTCTGTCAGACATTCGGAATTCAGCCAAATAGTGCGCACCAACTTGGACGATTATAACACCGAATTGTTGAACATGAATTCTTCAACGGCTCAGTCACACAGTTCTCTCGAAGACAACCCGCCCAATCGAGTCTTTCTCAGCTCTCTGCTCTTCTTCTGTTCGGCGGCTGCTTCATTGTCAGTTTCCATGGCTAAACTTCAAATGTGTATCCGTTCAGATTTTTCGCAACATTCATATCGCGTTATTCTCCACTCGTCGGTTCTTCACTATCACTTGTCATTGTGCTGATCTTTCAGTCTGTTGATCAAGAACTTTCTGGCCTTACTCGACAAACACATTTCTTTCAGGGAATGGAACAGAATATATGGAGATAGACTGACACAACGAATCAGAGCCTCCATAAACTATGCATCAATTCTGAGAGAGCACAAGTTGTATTTATAAATTTTCCGCCAGAATCAGAAAGTTTCCAGAGACTACATCCCGTCTTGCAACACGTACTGGTTCTTTGGGAAGATGTACAAACCCTATTCGTTCGGATGTACTGGCCCATCACTCAATCCCGACATGGACAGAACACCGGACGAGTAACCCAAACTCTATGTTTAACACCCTTTCTTATCTCATTTCAGTCCCGAGAGTCGTTCCCCGACGAGAGAGCGCACCGACGAGAAACTGCGAAAAGATGGTTGACTTTGATTTCGCAATAAAGAGTTTTTATTTTTGAATTTTCCGCTCCCGACCTTCGAGAAACTTCCGTTACATTTTTTCCGCTCGTTTCCTTGGCTACCGCCTAACTGCGCGCCGCACACTTGCAAAATTCGATGCCGCAACTTGCGTTATCGATCAAAAACACGGGCGGTGGCCACGCCCCTTTTCGGTTTTTTTGGCGCCATTCCTTAATTTTGAATCTGTCCTCGAAATATAGATGTCCCTCTCGAATTTTCCAGAGACTACACACATCTCGTGCTTCCTCCCACGTCGAATTTACGTTCTATCCCAACTTTTAGGTCTTTTTTCTTCTGTTCCTCTCTTATTGCGTAGTTTCCGTTTCTCGTTTCTTTACTCAGGAACATTTTCTATTTTCAGAGGTCAATTGAGAAAAAATGTCCGGAATCGCGGCTGGACGTCTCGCCGAAGAGAGAAAGCACTGGAGAAAGGTTGGATAATGATTTTCTCCACATTTCTCAATTAATATATTTCAGGACCATCCATTCGGTTTCATTGCGAAACCAGTCAAAAATGCCGATGGAACATTGAACTTGTTCAACTGGGAATGTGCTATTCCAGGAAGAAAAGACACGATTTGGGAGGGAGGACTGTACAGAGTAAGATTCGAACAAATCGACAGCCAAAATATTTTATTTTTAGATTCGCATGCTCTTCAAAGACGACTTCCCGTCCACGCCACCAAAGTGCAAGTTTGAGCCACCACTTTTCCATCCGAATGTGTACCCATCCGGTACAAAATTACTTCAACTTTAAAATATTATTTTTTTAATTTAGGAACGGTTTGTTTATCTCTTCTCGACGAGAACAAGGACTGGAAGCCATCAATTTCCATCAAGCAGCTCCTGATCGGAATCCAAGATCTTCTGAACAACCCAAACATTGAAGACCCGGCTCAAGCCGAGGCTTATCAGATTTATTGCCAGAACAGGTTCTCCATAGTTTTGAATTCCTACTTTGAACTTTTGTTTCAGAACCGAGTACGAGAAGCGAGTGAAGAAGGAGGCCACTAAGTATGCTGCTGAACTCGTCCAAAAGCAGATGCTCGGATAAGCGCTTGCCATCAGTAGCACCCCTTCCCCCTTACCCATTTTCTTCAATTTCCCTTTTTCTACTTTTCTCTAGATAACAATTCTCAAAAATAAGCGGAGGAATGTTGACACAACACGAAATTTGAGATACACCAAAACTCCTGAATTCTTTAATTTCAATCTAACGAAAAGCTTCGTGACGCCGCCTCTTTCATTTCCGTGCTTGGCGAAATTTGAGAGTGTCATTTGACTTTCTGGTAGGCTCAAAAGTCAGTGTCAGCATTCACAATTTTTCACCGGTACCTGTCAGATAGTTCATCGTGATTCCATGAAACTATCTCTCATTCACCATACTCATTTCGATCTTCATCCTTTTTAACCCAGTTTTCGAAAACGTTCCCAGCTCTCTATCTTTGTTTCAATGGATTGGTAGCCCAATTTAATTGTTGGCATGCCCCATATCAATCTTCTTAATGTTCATGGTCTTATTTATTTCCGTTGATTTCACAAAATTGGTCTATGAATCCGTCCATTAGATATCTACTGAACAACAATGTCCGAATTCATGAAGGGAGTTACCCTTCTGAAGCAAGATTTGACTGAGGTCGCTGCTGAAGAAGCTCTGAAGGGAAAGGTTGCCTCTGCGAGAGCTCATAAGCACATTGTGAATTGTTTAGGTAGTCGCGTTGTACTTTTCCGCTGGCTGGTGTCCTCCATGTAAGCAGTTCACCCCGAAGCTTGTAGTAAGACTGTCAGGTCTTGATTGAAACCAACTTTGCTTGTTCAGCGCTTCTATCATCATTTGAAGAAGGCCGGGAAGCCAATTGAAGTCGTCTTCTTTTCCCGCGATCGTTCGAAGGCGGACCTCGAGGAGAACTTCACCGAAAAACATGGTGATTGGCTTTGCGTTAAGTTTGGCGATGACATCATGACGTAAGAATAAATGTATGAATGTTGAAAGATTGATGTTTTAGACGATACCAATCGAAATTCGAAGTGAAGACGATTCCAGTACTGCGAGTGATCAATCCGGCAGGAAAAATGGTTGTCGTCGACGCAAAGTCGGAAGTCGTCGACAAAGGAAAGGCGGACCCACTCGGACTGTTCGCGAAATGGGAGGAAGCCTGCAACAAGTGAACCCCGCTTCGGGAGATTTCCAGGAAAAAGCAACAGATTAGTCAATGTATTTATTATGTATACGTATCCACAATAAAGTTTGCATTAATCACCTAATCTTATCACCTATGACCGATAGCAGAAGGTTACCCGGCCCCGTACTTTACGTGAACGCCAACGAACTGGAACTGAATGACAACGTTCTGGTGGCATTCTGCCGTAAATCCAGCTGAACATGTGGTCGTTGACTGCCGAATTCCTGAGCGACATGAAGGTTCCGAGAAGCTTCGGCGCTTGCTTTGTCAGTAGAATTTAATGGAGAAGAACCATTATTTCAGAGACAACTGATGTCACTAGGAAAAGATAGATACTCATTACCACGAACTTACAAACGGGTTTCGATTGCAAAAGAAAAGGCGAGGCCGGAGTTGCGGAAGTACGGATGGGAGACGCTCGGATACGCAGAGAACTTCAGTCTACCCACACTGAAAGACACTATCCAACGGTGAGTTGATCGGAAAGATCATGGAAAAACAGTTGGTTGCAGAGTCGATGGACGAACAATGTCCGTGGAAGAATTCCGTCGAGATTTCGAGAGACCCAGGATCCCAGTGATTCTGACAGGACTGACTGAGGGTTGGCAGGCGACTGATAAGTGGACGTTGGAGCGTCTTGCCAAAAAGTACCGTAACCAAAACTTCAAATGCGGGGAAGATGACAACGGGAGTTCCGTGAGAATGAAGATGAAGTACTACCACGACTACATGCTCAACAACAGAGACGATTCTCCGCTCTACATTTTCGATAGCAGCTTCGCTGAAGTAAGCTTTCCAGCAACTCCATGTTCAGAATTAATTTATTTTCAGAGACGAAAGACAAAAAAGCTGTCGGAGGACTACACAGTGCCAAAGTTCTTCGTCGACGATCTCTTCCACTATGCTGACGACAAGAAACGGCCGCCGCACCGGTGGTTCGTGATGGGTCCGCCTCGCTCCGGCACTGCGATTCACATTGATCCGCTCGGAACAAGTGCGTGGAACTCGCTTCTCGTTGGGCACAAACGTTGGGTTCTGATCCCTCCGAATGCTCCCCGCGATATTGTCAAACCAATGGCTCATGAAAAAGGAAAACATCCGGATGAGGGTATCACGTGGTTCCAATCGGTCTACAGAAGAGTTCGGAGTCCTGCGTGGCCCAAAGAGTACTCACCGATCGAGTGCAGACAAGGACCCGGAGAGACGATGTTCGTTCCGGCCGGCTGGTGGCATGTTGTTATCAACGAAGACTTCACTGTCGCAGTCACTCACAACTACTGCTCTGTGGAGAATCTGCACCTCGTCTGGCCGAAAACTGTGAAGGGAAGACCCAAGCTGAGCAAGCACTGGGCGAAAAGGTACAAAATCTCAAACTAATTCCATTCATGTCTTCTCTTCTTTCCAGATTGTCAATAGAGCGTCCGGAGGTTCTCAAGATAATCGAAGCGGCATCGGAAGTTCCACTGTACGACATGAACGATTCTTCGAGCGACTCTTCTAGCTCTTCCTCGTCATCGGATGACTCTTCCGACGATTCGGATTGCGAAGATAGTGGACGGTGTGGAACTTCGAGCCACCGCAAGAGACCAAATCTCAGCACCATCTCGGAGTGTCCTGAGAAAATGGGCTCCCACTACTCGAAAGCTTGAACCTGTACTATTCATTTGTTTTAATTCTTTTTTTACTTCCATAATACTTGTTTCATTTTTTCCTATTCTGTTCTGTGAACAAATTTATTTGACACAATGAATCACACTTGCTCGAACTTGAAAATATCGTAAGTCTGCTCCTCTTGCTGTTGCTGTTCCGCCTTCTCCCTCTTCGTCTTGTCTCCTCCGTCTCCGTATCCCGTCTCTGGGACTTCTTGCGAGATGACCGACGATTCGACGAGAGCTTCTCTTTTCGGACACGGGCAGTACGCAGCATCGGCTCCAGGGATTCCGGCCTCTCCCGGCTGTCCTGGAGTTCCCATTGGTCCCGGCATTCCTGGTTTTCCAGGTGGTCCGGCTGGTCCTGGCAGTCCATCCGGTCCTTCTTCAGCGACTCCCGGAGGTCCTGCCTGTCCGGGAGCTCCACGTGGTCCTGGGAATCCAGCAGGCCCGGGTTCACCGAGCAAGTACCTGACACCTGGCATTCCCTGTCTTCCCGGATGTCCCGGAGCTCCCTTCGGTCCGGCAGATCCTGCATCTCCGGCTGGTCCCGGTGGTCCCGGCCTGCCCATGTTTCCTCCTCTTCCAGCTATTCCATCTCTTCCTTGAGGTCCTGGTTGTCCAACTTCTCCTGGAGCTCCACGTGGTCCGGGTGCTGAAAACAAAGCATGTACAATGAAGAATCTCTCTCACTCACGTCCAGATGGGCACTTGATGCACGTGTCGTCGTTTCTCATCATCTTCACAAGTTGAGCTCCGGACATTCCATGTGGGCCTGCTGCTCCAGGCTCTCCTGGCTTACCGTCCATTCCGGCTGGTCCAGGGGGTCCTGGTGGACCTGGCGGGCATTGGTTCTGGGTCAGACAGTCTGAGAAATCAGTGATTGATAAGGGATAACAGAAGTTTTACTCACTGCAATGAGCTGGAAGATCGTGACGTTTCTGGCGAATCGGAGTGCTCACAAGATCGGATTTGAATCTTTTATCGTTGAGGAAAACCACCTCATTCCAGGCGTCATCGGTTCTCTCTTGCCCTGACTTGAACTGGTTCAGCGAGTCATTCAGGAATTCGTTGATGTCGTCACAGACGGAAGTGGCAAAGAAGGCGCAAAAGGCAATGCACGAGACGCTGACGAGCACACTCGTCCACGTCGCGATCGTAGCAGTGTCCACGGGCATTCAGTAGTGTCGGAAGGGACGGCGAAGTGGCCGGAGGAGACGCCTTTATAAATGGGAGAGACGATGCGAACCGGTTCGAGGCAAGGGCAGAAGGGCTTTTGGCTAACGAGGTGTGGAAGCAGTTTTGGCATGTTCGGCGGTTTCGGCTGCATAAGGGATTGCGCAACGAAGCGAGGAGGGGAACAGTACAAGACATCCGCGTGATCGACGCGAATCGGGGCTTCTGGACCGACGTCCCACTGATCTTGTTGGGGACTTCTTCACAATAGTCCGGCGAATTCGACATGCAATTTTCAGACATATCATTTCTATTCCAGGTCGGTAGAATGAACCGACGTCTCAAAGGAGCAGTTTTCAGATAGCTCTAATGATCATTCTGTCGGGAATCATCCCGTTCTGCAAACAGGCAAAACCATCTGCTCCACAGCCAGCTCATACCCGAGTGGTGAAAACGAAACAGAAGAAGATGAAGTCGAAGGAAAAGAAGAAGAGCAAGGACGACGAGAAGGAGGATGATGATGGACAGAAGGACTTCCCGGAATTTGTGGTGAGCTGCATCCGCATGTGGTTCGGAATCAGATGATATGGGTTCAGATGCCGACGGAAAGTAAGAAGAAGATCAAGTTGAAGGAAGTAGAAGATGAGAAGAAAAAGAAGATCAAGGAGGGCTACTTCCAGGAAAAATCGGATCAAGATGACACTTTGGAGAAGATCGAGAGTTTGAGAGTTGAGAAATCGGACAGGACGAAGCGGGCAGCGAAAAAGAAGAAACCCTGACTTCTATGAGAATAAATGTTTTGTTATTGTCTATTTCTCTATTCACCATCAACAAAGCATTCATTTCGGGAATCTTGAATGGTTACCTTGAAAATATGGGGTCCCTAACACCATAAGTTGGGAAGAGTTAGCAAGAAGAACATGAAGTTCTTGTGAACTGCCCCACTGGCCTCTTGAACTGTCCTCTCAGCTTGAATCGTCACCGGCCTGACCCCAACCTGGCCTGACCGGTGTCATCCGAGGTAACCCAGTAACCGACTTTCCGGACTGCATAAAAAGGAGTCGATCCTGTAGTTGGAACCACTCCGTCTTGAATCGCCATCGAAACCTCAAGAAAGGACCGTGCCTGCCAACAATGATCAGCAAGCTGACCCTCGTCGCACTGATGTCGCTCGTCGTCGTCGTCTTCTCTCAGAACGAAACAACCGTTTCGGTTCCACCGACTCCTGGCAATGCTACGTATTCAACCGAAAAGGGACCCACGGAGATCCCTTCGGAGCCATCGAGAGTTCCCCAGGAGCATCCCGTCCAACCGGAATCTCCGTCGAGAGAGCAGGCGCAGGAACAGGAGCGCATTCGGGATCAAGAAACTCACAATGATAAGGACGAACCTCGCAATACAGCAGCTCCGGCCGCCGTTCCGGACCAAGAGAACTCGCAGGACTTGGCTCGTTTGGCTTACGGTTAGTTTTACGATGAATATCTCTCGCAAACTTTTCTTCAGGAGCCTTTGGACTCTTCTTCATCCACTTGTTGTGAAGAGCAACAACCTCAACTCGATAGCCTTTGGTCCCATTAATTCGTGCAGTTTTTCAATTAATCAATAAGATTTGATTAAGAATAAAGGTTTTTATTTATTTTCGGTAAAAGAAACAAAAATTGGGTAACAACTAACAGGAGAGATCGGAGTTACGAAGTCACTTGTCCGGGATGCTTGTCTGGACGGTTTTTGCGTACAAGAAATCGCATCTTGCGGTTCATGTCTTCGTTGAAAATAGCAGTCGACGCTTCCATCGAGAGGTCCTTTCGCTGCATGTAGGGCTTCTGGTAGAACTGCGTGCGACGGATGATCTTCAGCATGCCTTCCGAATCCATCAATCTGAGAAACAGGAATTTCAAGCGGACTTTTTATTAAAAGTACCTGTTGAGAAGTCCGAATGCACTGTCCACGTCATTGTTCTGTACCATGACAGTTCGAGTTGCGAACCTTGGATGAGAGTTCCAGATTCCCTTGAAGAGCCGGATGGCGAACGGTTGAGCAATTGTACCTCTCCACGCCCATTGGCGAACCATCTTTAAAGAAACCGCACACTACTCTAGCATATATACGATTAATGTCACCATTTATTTCTTATGGTCAAACCATGTGAATGAGATGAGTGAAGCGAAAAAAACAAGAATCGGTTTATTGTTCTCGAAAGTCTACATAATGGATCGCGACATTTTGAATCATCTACTTCTTGCGAGCGGCAGCACGAGCATCGATCTCCTCCTGGACTTCTGGAGCAAGAGCATTGTCCGGTCTCGGGCGGAGGTCATCAAGTCTGAAGAGGACGGAAGTCGGGTACGCCATGAACGCCACACAGATGAGTCCGTAGAGAGCAACCTGCATATTGAAATCTTAGAAAGTTTACTTTTTGTGAATCAGTTACTTTCTCGCTGACCGAGGTGAAGCGAAGTGGTGGGGTCGAGTCGACTCCCTTGTGGAGCGAACGGCGAATGAACTGCTGGTTTCTAGCCAAAGAGAGAATAGCACGGTTCATCGTCCTGAAAACGTGGAAAATGGCGAGGAATCAACGATATGAAAAGATCCAAGTTGATGAAACGAAAGAAATATGTCAGACTGTGCGGAAATTTTTTCAAAACATGAATGAATTTCAAAAGAAGTAAAATTAAATCGTTTTTAAGGTCGGGATTGAACTCAAAAAGTGAAAAGCCGACAGAACGTTTGTTTTACGAGACGCAGAGAAGGAGAGATTAAAGGCGCAGAGGCGGCTGAAGAAATAGTGGGAAATCGTTGTGAGACCCGTCGCTTGGCTACGTGCCAAATGTAAGAATACGGACCACCCATAACAACTTGATAAACAGAAAAATGATTTATCGAACAGATTTCACCAGCCTTTCAGTGATTTAAAAAAATAATTTTGATTTTTTTTGTGTATTTTTTCACATTGCGACTAGTTATTTTATCGATTAAATTTTGGCTTAACATGCTTCAATTTCGATTGGATTTCTAGGAATTTTATGGGCAAAAATCTTACAGAAGTTCAAAATTTTCAAATGGACGGTGAGACCATCCAACACGAAGTTGGAATGGTTTCGCAAACCTCTCCGGGCTCGCAGTCAAATGAACACGCCCGGACATCTCAAGCAACACCAAATGTAAGAATTTGCATTTTTTTTCTCTCTCTAAATTCCGTTTTCTGTTCCAGTCAACCCATAACGTTATGGATCGTTCTGCCATTCAAAGCACTTCTCGATATGGACAATGTTCTTCACGAACAAGAAATTTTGAAGACGTTCTTGTAAGCTTTCTCGTAGCTTTTCGGCTCTTTTTTAACGTTGTGTTTTTCTAGACCACTGCCGGCGTGATAAATTCTTTAACACAGGTAAACTTCATTTGAAATTCCGTCTAATTAACTTCATTTCTAAGTTTAGAAAGATTGTCTACTCGACCAACAACAGGAACTTGGAGAAATGCCAAGATCCCGCCAACAATCAGTACATATCCATGTTTTTATGAACAGTTTATCCAAAAATTTTTCAGACTGTAAAGACTGCACCTGTCGAAGTCAAAGCAGAACCGAAGAAAAATAGCATCGTGAAGCCAAATCCGATTCGCTCATCCCAACCACAAAAGATTCTGCAGGTGTGTGCTGATCTTGGTTCAAACAAAATGGACGACGCGGTAAGCAAATTGTTCTCAAACGTTGTAATATGAATTTTCTCAGTCGCATGTCAACTCTGAGAGCGAAGCAATTTCGGCGAAGGACAAGTGTGCTGGCTGCAACCGAGAAACACACATCGACGACGTCGAGGGCTTGGAGGATGCTAAGCAAGCATTGGAAAAGACTTTGATGAGCAAGAAGAAGTCTCACCGCCACAAAGAAGATGATTTTGAGTGGATCGGATGTGACTATTGCCAAGGATGGTATCACCTCGCGTGTTCCGGTCTTGAACAGTTCGAGTACCAACATTTCGAAAAGTTCTACTGTCCAAAGTGTGTGGAGAAAGCTGGCCCAAATGTTGGTATGTTTTTGGTTTTCATGGCTTTGTTTGTAGTTTATCAATTTTTAGAATACGAAAAAGTGGCTCCTCATCGTCATCGCTCGCAAAGAGCCGAAGAGGCTGATCTTCCGATGGAGGTCGGCTCTGAAAAATGGATCAATGATTTCGTCACTTGGGAAGCAAAAGTTCCACCACCGTGAGTTGATTGAATTGAGTTGCAAAAAAATCAGTAAAAGCAATGTAGGAATGATCATGAAGTTTGTGTTGTGGAGAACGGTTACGAGTTTGAAGAAAAGTTCAAGGAGCTCGGAGGACCGAACGCTTGGACGAAGGTGTTTCTCGCTCGCAAAATGGACGGTCTTTACATGACGATGCCCGCTAAAAACAAATTTGACTTGGAAGACGTCGTCCAAATCATGGGACCTGACTTTCAAGTCGATACGATCGATGTGTACGGTCAGAACACTTATTCGATGAAGCTCTCAACGTTTCTGAAGAAGTTCCGTGATCCCAAGCCTCGTCTCCACCTTTACAACTTCCTGTCTCTGGAGTTCTCCGACAACGACGTGTACGTTTGAGTTCTGTCGCCACTTTCTAAAGAATTTTATTCAGAATGAAACAAATAGCAAAACCGCCACAGTTTGTTCTCGACATTTCGATGGTCACTCGCCTGTGGCCAGATACCCAAGGACAGGATTACATACGTTTGCTGCAAAAGGACGAGTTCCTTCCAGAAGAGCAGAGACCGAAAGTCGATCAATTCTGTCTCTCCGGCATGGCTCATTCGTACACCGATTTCCACATAGATTTTGGAGGAAGCAGTGTCTATTATCACATCTTCAAGGTTAGGTTTTTCTCAGAACGGCAAAATCTAACACTCCATTATTCAGGGTCAGAAGATCTTCTACATTGCCGAGCCGACCGAGGAGAACTTGAGAGTGTTCGAAACACATGAGACTTCGGTTGAGACGGACACTTGGTTCGGTCACAAGATCCCGGGAGTCAAAAGAGTTGTGATCAACGAAGGTGAGACTCTGCTGATCCCTGCCGGTTGGATACATGCCGTCTACACACCCGTCGATTCTCTCGTCTTCGGAGGAAACTTCCTTCATCTGGGCAACATCGAGATGCAAATGAGAGTCTATCGCCTGGAAAACGCAATCCGAAAGCAGATCAACAGCGAGGCGAAGTTCTACTTCCCCAACTTTGAACACCTCCATTGGATGTATATCAGAAACGTCATGCTCGAAAAGATCCGAGGTGAGGCGCAACTTATTTCAGACAGGAATGAAAAGAAGACAAATTACAGAAGCCAACGAAGAAGGCACGGATTTGCGAGAGTGTGATGGCCCTGTGTGGAAGGCCGCACAAGTGATGTCTAAGGAAATGGGTCAATGGGTGCAAAAAGAGCTGAAGGAAGGTTCTCCGAAGGACAAGCTGGGATACGAACTGGACGTCGAAACCAAAAGAAAGATGCTCGTCACTTTCGACAGACAGCTGAAGATTCAGCTGAAGATCCAGGAAAACAAGGACACCCCAGCGAGACTGAGAGTGAAACGCAAGAGCCGTGACTCAGCGGATCGAGACGAGGAGTATTGCCCGGTTGTCACGAAGAAAAAGTATGCCAAAAAAATGAAGAAGGAGAACAGCGAGGATGCTCTAATGGCGAAACTTGAAAAAGTGAAGAAAGAGGAAATTGACGACGAAGAGCCGATCCAAGTCAAGTCCGTCGCCGTGGTCGATATGAAGATGAAGATCAATCTCCAACCGACTGAGGAACAGAGTGATGTCATAAAGATGTTCAACAAGAAGCACACCTCCTCTGGTCGCCAAGTCAAGCTCAACCAGAATCTCGCTGATTTCGCCGGGAGTCATCTGGGAGTGAGAGATGAGGAGATTCCCAAGAAAGAAGTGAGATCTTTCCAAGAAATGGACAATGAGTTGGAGAGATGTGAGGCGCTTCAATCCGGAGAGAAGGTCAAGTCCAAGCCGAAACCAAAAGAAAAGGAACCGAAGGTGAAGAAGGAGAAAGCTTCAGGTATTGAATACTCGAGAAACTTTAAATCCATGGTTATTTTGCAGCCGAGCGAAAAGCTGGTGGAGGAGGAACTTCCGGAATGACGGCCAAGCAACGCCTCGCGAAAAAGCTCAAGATGTCTTAGAACACGAACTACCTCATCTAACAAATATCGTCTCTCTAATACATTTCGCGAAATTTATCGGTAAAATGATAAAACCTCCGAAATGTGATTAATTTTATCTACTATGTTTTTAATATCGTCTCAGTTTTCCGAGCATCCCATATACCTAGCCCCCATAGTTTGGAAATCAGAATTCCCCCTCACATGTTTATTAATGATCTCCCTGAGCGAGACGCTCATATACGGGACCCAAACCATAATGAATTGGTTTATCATGTAAATATGCTTGATTGTCAAAATATTAGTGTAGAATCGCAAATGATACTCAACTCTCCCATAGAAACATCGGATAGAAAACGATTAAGATGAGCGAGGAAGACGTCCAGATAGCACCATCGGAACTGGGAACCAAAGACTTGTAACATTGATTATCAATACAAGAGAAGAGTAAATGTTTCAGTTGGGACAAGAGGTACGAGGTGGAATTGGAGAACTTCAAAACGCACGGAGACGAAGGAGAAGTGTGGTTCGGAATGTCGGCGGAGACCCGGATAGTCAAGTATCTCATCGATTCAAAGACTGACAAACAGGCAGAGATTCTGGATTTGGGGTGTGGAAATGGATCGGTTTTGAGGAGATTGGTATGCAAAAAATGAAAGATTACCGTAACGATACTGATAAAGAGATCGAAAGGATTCAAGAAGCTGAAAGGCGTGGATTACTGTCAGAAAGCTGTCGATCTATCGGAAGCAGCTTCACGGGCGGAACTGGAAGACGAAGAGGATCTTGTCGAGATTCTTTTCGAGGTACGAGCTTTTGCATGGCGCTAATTAATACCCGCTCACACAAACGTACTTGCAGCAACTGGATATCACCGCTCCCCGGACCGACTTCTTCTCTTCTCAATTCGACGTGATCTTGGATAAGGGGACGTGGGATGCGATGAGTCTTTCGGAGGAACGCCAGTCTCGCCTCGACTCGTATCTCGCTCTTCTGCATAAATCACTGTCTACTGACGGCCGATTTGTCATCTTCTCCTGTAACTTCACCATGTGAGTTGTCCGTTTGTCACTTGGGGTGTGTAATGTCTTGTTTGCAGAGATGAATTGCGTGAGCAGTTCAGCAGTGTCAGTCTGCAGCTCGAGTGTGAAGTGCCGGCGGTCCACAGCTTCTCGTTCGGCGGAAAACAAGGTGTCACTTCGACGGGCGCCGTCTTTCGGAAGAAGACCCCATAAACACCTTTGTTATTGTTATCCCTTCCTCTTTTCCGAAGAGAGAATAAAAAGTTGTTCGTTTGTGCTCGCCTCGCCATCCGCTGTTCTCTTTTGCTCTCTCTCTAATCAGGTGCATCGCATCATTTTGACGCGTGCCGTGTTGCCGCAATCCTGGCAGCCGGGCGTGTGAGTCTGCGCCTGCCAAGAGCTCCTGGCACTATTTTTCGTAGAAAATGGGAGTTTGATAGGCCCGGCCCCGTCTTCTTCCTTCTTCGCCTAACAATCGTCTCCAGGGACTTCTTGCTCGGGGCGAGATAGGGTGCTTGTGACCCGAAGGCTCACTATCGGCTCAGGGACCCCTATATTTCGCTCCTTTGCTCTTCCTCGACTCCTTATCAATCATTCATTTAATCGGTGCTATATATATTATTCTTCCCAACTTTTTCGGAAAACTTTTTTGTTTACTGACTGGAATAATTCTCTGCAAATTCAAAGTGGTTTATTCGGAACTCATAATTTTCCATTCCAGTTTCCCAGATTATCGGGCTCTCCTGGTTCATCTTCTGTGAGAAAAGTGTTCTCTGAAAGCTAAAATCACATTTGCTCCTTCACTGCATCCTCTCTGAACCTTGATTCCGTTATAGTTAACGATCCGACTTGCCAAGAAGCATCCGCCCTTTTTGTCCAAAGTGCAGCCGCTTTTCTATTTTTGAAAGACTCACAACTGATAATCAGATCGAAAGTACATCCGACAGTATCCGTTGAACCCTGTCCATCCGCCAGAAACACAGCCCACTGGATAATGCAATAATGGCTCGGCGAGCCGGCCGGCACGCCCTTCCCCACATGTCATCCGACGCTAATTGGCAGTGTGCCATCAAAAAGTTTGATTTCATCTCATTGTGCCGTCGGCCCTCCCCGACTCCTCGCGCTCCTTTTTTTTCTTCCTTCCGTTTCGTTCACTGCGCCGTCTTCGGACGGACGGACCGAGCACCAGGAACATTTTTGCATAAGTTTGTCTCGTCGCTTATTTTTGTTGTTCGCCCGCCTCCTCTTCGGTTCGTCACGCTTCAAGACAATTTGTCGCGTGGAGGAGCCCGTCGAGAAGAAGAAGAGACGAAAAACATAATAAAATAATTCAATTACCGTCACACTCTTTCTCTCGCTCCGCACGTCGCCCCATTCTTCTTCTCTTCGTTTTGCAGAAGTCCTGACGGCCGAAATGAAGCCGCACTTATGTGATCAGCCAATGAATCTGACCCGCCGCGCGTGCTGCCAGATCATTCTTTTTCTGAACGATACCGAACGGGTGAGTCTTTGAAACATCAGATGATGTCAACTGGGGAAGCTCCTGTTTGTCTATCTTCTAATTCGGATGCAAACATTCTCTGGGGGATAAATTCAGATGCGATCACTGTAGTCGTTCTCGCCATTTTTCAAGAAAACGACCGTATCTCGTCGATTCTTTCGCTTGTTTTGAGAATTGGGCCTTCTCTGCTTCCTCCCCCGAGTCCGTACTCTTTCCATCAATAAGAAGAATATTTATCATGCGAGATTTCTGTCACGGGAAGAAGAGCAAATCCCGTGGGAGCGCGCGCGCCACTGACAATCATAATTGATGTTTGCCCGAATCGGCCCAATATTTCTCTTCCAGGTGCCTCCGTGCTCCAACTCCGTCTTCCCCTCCACTACGAGTCACGTGAGACGTTCCGATCGAGTTCGGCAGGAAGCACCGAATTGTTTTTCAGAAACCGCCAATCTATCTAGTGGAACCATTGGAAGAGTCGGAGGATCATTTGACATTCTTCGTGGGAATCTTTGCTTTGATGGTCATCGCGCTGGCATTTTCTTTCGGACTTAGCAGGATCACAAAGCCAAAGTAGGGAAAGATGATATTCAGTGGGACATCGGGGGAGAGTTTCAGGGTCTCGATCAGTCGGTACAACACTTCCAACTCTTCTTATGATATCCTGATGTGGCTGTCGAGTACCAATGCGAACAGGTGAGTGCTGAACATATTCCTCGATCAACTAGAATCAACACTTTCATTTCGGAAAGCTGCGTTGACTATCTCATTGCCCTCCAGTTATCTTTCCAGGTCATCGATGCTTCTGCTGCTCCGTTCGATGTGCCGGACACCGCAAACTCCCGACAGCAGTGTGTCCGTGGTCTCCTCGAACGTGCCGTCAGTGTTCCGCATCTATTTGATTCACAGATTCAATAAACTCATTTCAGTCTGCTGCCGTCCTACCAACGTGCGAGTCAGTCGATTTCAGCCAACACGCCGCCTCCTCCGTACTCTGCCACGTCACATCTTGTCGCCTGATTTCTCTTTTTTCCTATTTCATTACGGGTCTTTTGAATGTTCGCTTCGAAAACAAAACGTTTCGGATATAAATTCATTTCGGTGATTCCGTTGTAGTTTGATCGAAAGGAAAGCACAAAAAAGGGGGGTTGAAGAATCGGAGAGAAACACGAACCATCACAAAAATAAGCGGGAGGTTTGGTGTGTGAAATCTGATCCGATCCGTGCAACCGATATTCTCAACCATCGGATTTTTGGTGTCCTAATGAGGGAAAAAGCTGGAAAGTGACGTGTTATCACATAAAAGTAAGTGGCTGCAAAGAAGTTAGTGTGTGCACTGATAGCCGCGCGGATCGGATCGGTGAACAGTGTACAGTAGCGGGGGAGTCGCGCGAAGCATCATGCTTCAGCCAGAGACGCAGCCGTGTTGGTTTAGAGAGCTGCGGGTGAAATACGGATTAACCATCGAATCGACTGTGCCCTCAGCTATATGTGTGCTGCTTTTAGCGCGCTTCTGTTTATTTGAAGAGTACCTCCCAGTTGGCGGGTTTAGGTGATGCTTTCTCTTTTCGCCACGGCCTGTTTCAGCAGTCCATCGCGCTGTTTGCATTGTGCAAGTGGTCACGCAATTAGGAGCATCGAGTTTCAACCGGACGAGCATCCAGGCATCCATCCATCAGAAGCCAATGTTCCCCCTTGCCATTTCTGATCAGAAGCCAAAGAAGTTTTGTGTTTCCAAAGAGTGACTAAATGTCTTCCGTGGTGGGAACCCTTCTCTTCCTGTTTGCCCCTAGTCTGGCTCACATCGAATCCAGAAATATCTGCCCCAAGTTGTCTCCCACGCACTCTCGTTCCTCTCCAACTCATCCCGTTCTACAGTACTTGTCCTCCATTTTCCCATGCCGTTCCGCCAATTGCCCTTTCATCTTTTCAACTCTCATCAGAATCTGCCTGTTGCTCCCTCGGGCCACCCACCCCGTACCGCCCGTCTAATCTGCTTCCGACCACATTCCACTCAAGCTTTTCGTGGCTCTTGCCGTCTCCTTCCTGCCCAGTCATTGTTTGCCCTTGTCTTCCATAATTCGCATATGCATCCGCCTACTTACCGTTTTCCTCCATTCCTTCTACTTGTTGCTCCAAAAACGGCCATTGTCCCGTCACAACCTTTCATTTCGACGGGGGCACTGCGCCCTGGCCGCAGCCCCAAGATATCGTATTTCTGTGTCAACAGCGACATGAAGCTCAGCTCGGTGAGCTCCCCCCGCGCACCGCCACCACCTATTATTTGTACTTTAATATGTACATATCAGACCACTTCTCATTAGGACTTACACCACACCAGCTCGTCTCTCTTTCGCCTCTTCCCTCATACCATTTTCGCTCAAAAACGTACATGCGTGCATTCTCATCGAGCCTCGTTCATTCAATTTGCTGTATTCCTTTCACTCTGGTATTGTACCGTGACTCATTCGGACACCCCCTCACTTCCAATTACACTTCTCTTTTGAGGGCCACCATTCATTTTGTAAGGCTTACTGATGAGCTCACCAGTACTGCTTAGAACACTTTCTCCCAGCTCCCAAAAGCAAACCCTAGGTGCCGATCTTTGAAATCATCGGCTCAATTGATCAGATCTCTTCGTCCCTCGAAACTTTAGACATCATTCTCTAAACTGTTAAGATACTAACTCGATTGAAGCAGAAATTGAATAGTTGAGCAAATATTTGGTTCATCATCAATCTGGGGACCGTCTCTCAACTCTCAACTCCCTTTTCTCTTTTCAATTTCGCCCCGTTTTTTCGCAATGAGCTCTGCAGAGTCGGTGGCGGCGCCGCGATTCTCTGAAACACAAGGAGTTGAAATGACTAACTTTTTGGTAAACAATCGCCGTTTTTACAGTAAGCTAACAAACCACTCAAGACGAGAAATGAAGAGTTTTGAGGGCAGAGAAGCAAAACGGGGGGATCCTGTGTTTTGTAACTGCCGACACATTTCGGACATGAAGCGGAGAGCTGAGGGAGGGAACAGAGCCATCGTTTTTGCAAACTGGAGCTTTTCAATTATCTTTCCATCAACATTCTTCTACCAAAAACTCCCCCGCGAATTCAATTATCTTCTTCATATCCTATCAGAACTATTCCAATGTCACAAGATGCACTACGGTCACACCCACATGCCTTTGCGTCCCACCGCCAAAGTTTCACAGTGTCTCGAAAATGAGCTCTTTGCAATCTCCTTGTAACTCACAAACATGCTTAGGCTCATTCAGTTTTTCTGAAAACCCCCGACTGCTCCATGACTCTCCTCTATCAACTTTGAACCCTCTCTACCGTACTCCCCATGTGATCACTGATCGCTTACTGTCCCTTTCCTCTTTTTTCCTCCACGTGATCCTCTCCCTCCTATTTTTTGCCTCATCAGTCGACAAACAGAAATTGAGCTCGAACGCTGATTATACTCACAGGCGTGCTCTTTTCCTCTGCCACCTTCCTCCCGATCTAAAACACACGACCCCGCCCATTTTTCGGATGGCAGCCCACTTGGACTGACCTTCGGATGCTCATCCAGCGCCAAGTGCCCCTTCTATTTTTCTTGCTCGCAGATCCTGATTTGAGGAAGAATTCGGCGAGTTGCGGGGCAGAGAGAACCGCAAAAATTTGCATGTGCACTCACTGCCTATCCATTTCCCCGGCTGCCGGCCATCGTCGCCATGTTGTTCTCCGTTGCTCCTGCTGCTCCCGCGGGAGCTCTTCCTATGTTTGTTCTGGCGCCTCAAGACAAATTGTGTCCTCTCTCGATCTCTCTGTCTTCCCGCGCGGGAGCATACTTTCCGATGGACGCGTCGCGCACCATCATCATCATCATCATCCACACTTTTTCCCCCATTGACCTGACCAACTCCAGTCTCGTACGTCATCTGCTTTTTGGCCAATCTTCTTCGATTTCTCTGAAACTTCCGGTGTCATCTGAAACCTTGCTCCACTCGGCCAAACCTCTTCTGATCCTCCACAATTCCCAGTTTCTGCACATTTTTGGCACCCAACTCTCATGCAGATATGTTTTCACCATATCCGATTTCATTCTCTTCCCTTTCTTCTTCTTTTTCGTCTTCTTCCGATTCTCAAGCCACGCCTGTTTCTTCTTTCTACATGTGTGACGTGGCACCACTTCCCCGTCCTTTTTTGTCTTATTTTTCCAGCTTCCTCATCTTCCCAATTTCTATTTGTCCACCTGTCCCTATTTGTTCGTTCTTTTCAGATCTCGTTCGTTATTCCAAACCCCCAGTCAATGGGTTTCAAACTTGTTGCTCTCAGCACTTTGCTGCTGACTGTCAGGTACTGCTTCTCAGCGTCTTCCTTCTATTTTGATTCCTTCTTTTCCAGCACCTTTTCGGTGGAAAAGAATGCTCTCGGAGGAGGATGTGTTGACCTGCTCTGTCCCGAGACTGCTTCTCATTACGGACTTCGAAGCCTTGTCAACGACGAGACTCTGAAGACTGACACGTGCACATCATGCAGTCAATGCACCGAGAACGGCTACAGTGTCTGTCTGCGACCGAGAGACTCGCGGGCTTCTCGCAACTCCGGAGGCTGTAGCTGTGCCCATCAGCTCGCTGCCAATTGCCACACAGACCTCTCGCAGACCCAACATCCAGCTAACCTCACTATGAAGACCTACACTGCTTGTTATGCTGATGGTATAGAGCAGGTTCATCTTCATGAGCTAATTCGAACGTTTCAGCTCTTCAACGCCCACCACAGCCACTCGCCATCAATGAGAACTCTTCTGTTCTCGTGACCATCGAGCCATTCTGGCTGGAACCGTACTGGAGACATCTCAAGATTGAGAACGTAACTCTTCACTACAAGTTCTTAGTGAAGGTAGACACAATTCGGAATCCTGGGAAAAGTTCTGAACTCAAATATTTCAGGCCCCAGAGCACTGCGAAGGTGAGGTTGAGTCGACGCCAAGTGGAGTTCACACGTGCATCAACTCTGTTCTTGTGGATCTATCGGAGAGCACTGATCACCCACAAGTTAAGGATGATGACGACTATGATCACAGTGATGTGAGTGAAGAAGTGGTGGGAATGTTATAAACGAACTAATTTCAGAACTACGATCAGTATGACGATGACCTGCCGCCAGAGGTTCAATTTGATCGTGACGTCTTTGCTGGAGCAAAAGAACTCGAATCTTACTACACTGTGAGTCCAAAGGGAATTTCAGTACCTTATCAGCATTTCTCAGGCCACGGTTCGTCGTGCTCGTCAAATCAAGGCATCTGCCCCCAAGAACCAGCAGATTTATGACGGAGAGAGTCTCATCGAGTCGGATCATTTGAAATTCGATCTGAAGCCAGAAGTTTATGGAATGGGAGAGTCTGAGATTGTAGATGGACCACCGACTGAAGACCCACTTCCATTCACCACTGTGGAATCCGCAACGGTTGTTCAGGAGGAGAAGGATGAATCGGATGTGAGCGAGGAAACCGGAGGAACGAATTTCTTCGAGGAAGAGGAGAAGGAGGAGAAGGAGGAAGAGAAGAAGACGGAGGACAGTGAAGAAAAGGAAGAGGATGGAGTTCTGAAGGTGAACCTGGAGGACATTGAGCCGACAAAGCTGAAGTCGCAAGAAGATGCAAAGAAGAAGGCGGAGGAGGAAGGAAGTGAAGAGGAAGAGGAGCAGAAGAAGGACGACGAGGTGGAGTCGACAACTTCGGAAGCTGATGAAGAGGAGAAGAAGGATGATGAATCGAAGAAGGAGGAGGAAGAAGAAGCTCAGGAGAAGGACGAAAACGAGGAGGATAGCACTGAAAGCACGACAGTTGCTGGAGATGAAGGAGAAGGATCTGACGAGTCTGAAGGAGACGATTCTGATGAGACCACTACCATCGAGCTCGTGGAGGCTGAATCGGAATCTTCGCAGAACTTCTGGGAGCGCACCGTCAACAGTTTCGACTTCCCGAGAGTGCGCAACGTGTTCCTTGGAACCCTCGGCTTCATCATTGGATTCATCCTCATCGTTCTCTGCCTGTTCTACAGAAATAAGTATTGCTGCTGCTGCAAGGTGAGAATACAGAACCGGCAAGTTCTCTCGAAACGTGAAAAGTTGCAGACAAAGGAGTCGAAGACGTCTAACGGATACCGTTACACGTCGGCCAACCAGCCACCGACAGAGTTGGTGAGTCGTGAGAAAGAGCAGCTGCGGCAGTAGAATGGTTTCTGTCGCCGCGCCGCCCGTCCGTCCATCCATCCACAACTAGCTCTTCGTTACTTCTCTTAATGCTCTAATACGGTTATCTCTTTGTTCTTCCTGCATCTAACCACGTGCCAATCCGATTGACATGACCCTTCCCTCTCCCCCCACAAAACTTCTTCCATTCTTCCCCACCCAATTTTCCAGATTTCCTTCTCCTTCCCCCCAACTTTTTCGGTGACCGTGTGTGTGTGTCTGTTTCTTTTTGTGTATAAATATTTCTTTTTCTTTAATCATTTCCCAATATTTTCTGACGATTCAATAAATAAATGATTTATTTGGCAGTCACACTCGCACGCGTCACCGGAAAAACCAAAAAAAGACTAACTGAGCACACAGGAAAAAGAAAAAAAGAGAAAGAAACGAGAGATTTCAGAAGAACGTGTCCCGAGTTCCATACGGGGCTGCTCCAGAAGATCAACGACTTCTGGCAGAAGGCGAGGCCATCGAGACTTTCAGAAACGTTGTCAGAAGCGGCACAACTTTCAATCCAAACAAAGTAGAACTGGGGATTACTGTAGGTACGGTAGATGTGAAATGATTTCTTGCGAAGAGGAACTGTTCGTTTTCTAGGAATGGGCAAGTTTGGTCCGATCTATAGAGCCATGTTCAATTCGTACAACGGATCCGTTCATGACGTGAATGTCTACATGTTGAAAAGTGGGACAAGAAAGAAAAGATGAACAGATCCAATGTGAATCTTCAGATATCAACCGTCTCTCCGATGAGGAACTTCTGAAGCTCACTTCTTTGTTGAAGGCGAACATCTCGGCTGGTGCTCATCAGAACGTGGTTTCATTGTGTGGAATCTCCCAAGCCGGAGCAGGTATTTGAATCTGGACCATTTCAAATTTCAAAAATCACTTTCAGATGTCATGTTGATGTGGGAACCTCTGCATCAGTCAGTTCTCCGAGGAGTTCTCCGCGAAAGTCGTTGTGCTCGCTTCGGAACCGAACCCTTCAACATGGCCAGCTTCCTCTCCTCGGAACGTCTTGCCGCGATTGCCATCGGATGCTGTAATGGAGTGGAGCATCTGATGAAGAAGAATGTTTTCCCAACCCACATCTCCACTTCGAATGTACTTCTTGCCGAGAGAGGAATCGTCAAGATCGGAGGGTTCGGTCTCGCGGAGCATCACGCTCTGGACATGACCACTGAAAGTGTAAGTAAATGTATTCAATCGTCTTATCAATGAACTCGTCACAGGCTCCAACAAAACTCCGATGGATGCCTCCAGAGTACTTCAAGAAAGATCAGAAGATGCTGCACAACGAACAGACACTGATATGGCCTCTGGGAGTGACACTCTGGGAGATCTTTTCTCTAGGAGGCACTCCGTTCGCGTCGCTCCGTCAGGTGCAGACATTCATCGATGCCATGCGTGACGGCTCTGCTCATCTGGATCCGATCTCTTATTGCGGAGAAGCTGTCACTCAGCTTCTCTCCGCCTGCACCTCCCATCTCCCAGAAGCACGAGGCGACATCCGAACGATTATCAAACGACTTGAATGCATTTCTGCTGATGCAAAGGTGAGATCTCGACGGTCTTTCCTAACTTGTTTGTTTTTTTTACAGACTCAGATCAACCTGAGCTACCGCGAAGACTTCCCGTACCTGCCGATCGTGACCCAATTGGAACAGCAAGTCGAGTGATCCCCGCCTCTCCACGCCGCCCGTTCCTGCTCCATGTGTCCCTGTTATAACAATTTGTTGATTTATTTTCATTTTCCCGGCAATAAATAGCTTGCGTCTTTCGTTGCGCAAGGCATCTCCTTTTTTCCCGTCGAATCCATTCCTGTCCTGTCGAAGGTGCCGGTTCTTCTTCAGGCATGCCAAGATGCGTGAAGCGAGATAACCGAAAACTTGCAGAACACTTTTTTGCACTTCGTCGGCGCATGTTGCGCAAGATATTTACAAATTTCAAGATTTAACGTGGCAAAGATCTCCCCAGGCGGCAGGAATGTGAGGGGAGACTGCAGAATCTGTATTCAGTTTTTGTTTGACTGTTTCGGAGTCAAAATAGGCGAGAAAGATGGGAGGAGTGTTACAACGGACAAGAACGATCGCGAAACGTAAAAGATCTGGAAACTTTTTCCAGTTTTTATAATTGGATCCAAATATCAGCACAAACGTCCACTCTTCTTTGTTTCGAACTTCAGGCATGTCTAGGAGTATCAAACCGTTTTTTGAAAGTCACTCAAGAGTACTGTAATCGGAATCTCAAATGATTTCTTCGTAAGCACTCCACAAGCTAGATTACCAGGAAAGATAACGGAACAGAAGCATGTGGGGAAGAACCGAAGATTAGCCGATGAACCGAGAAGAACGGATGGAAGAAAAGGAATTTAAGTAAAGTGTTCTTGAAAAAAGTTATATTGGTTGATACTTTCGAAAACAAGTTTATGAGGAAAAGTTCGAGTTGAATCTGTTCACAATGAAAAGCAATAGCCCTTTCGGAGAGCCATCTCAAATGATCAGAAGTACTCAATTCAGTTTTCCACTCACCTTTTTTTTCCTGTAGATTGATCGCAAATCAAGTCTAGCTTCACTGCAATCCACGGGCATGCCAGTCGGTCCGCCGCCTAAAAACAGATCTATTGTGTCTGCTCTGTCCTCGTTTTCCGATACCCATCTTTCATTTCTGCTTCCTCAAAAACCGCGACAAATGGTGTCCAAATATTGCGTCGTCCGTCCATCGTCATCTCCGCACGGCCTCTCCGCTGCGCTTCCGCGCCCCTCCGCCCGTCGTCGTCTTCTGCCCTATCTGGACAACTGATCGAGGGGATTCTCAGGGAGGAGTCGGTCTACTCGGGCCGCTCCTCTCATCCTCCCATGTTTCTCTCCCTCTTCAAGCTTTCCGATTCTGCCAATATTACACTTCTCTCCCCTCTGGTATCTGTTTCAATGTTGTTTCGTTCTTCAGACTCCTAACCAGTCACCTCTCCTCACCTTCTCCGAGTCTTCCGACCCTCCGGCCATGATACTGTGATCTTCGAAAAACGATGATATGCGTTCACACCCAAAAGAAATGGAGGGAACGATTGAAGGTGAGACATTGCTCGATAACATCCCCCTTTCACTACCAAAATCTCCGATAGTTTCGTGTGAAAGTAGAAAGTAGAAAGTCGAATCTTAGCGCCGATCCGCATCGACCGATCCGATCGAACGGTGATTTATTATGAACCGACTCTTTTTCTGTTCATTGTTGACTGTTCCGCCCGGCTTTCTTCCGTATTCTACTTCCGAATTCATTTGATGAGAGCCACCGAACATGTCCCGCTCCTCTTGTCGCCAGCCACCTCCGAATCGTTGCAGAAGAACATCCGGAGTCTCCGGTCCGTGCGTCTTTGTGCAGACGAATACCGCTTCAGCGCAGTCATCGTCTTCGCCATCTTCTTCCTGGCCGGCTACTTCCTCTATCAGGTACAGTACAAGACCGGAATCGACATCATTCCGTTGTTTCCGATAGATGACAGTGGCTTCGAGTAAGTGTTCTTAATGTTCTCTGATTCTGTAATCTCAAGTGTTCAGAAAGTACAACGAACATCTTCTCAAGTCCGTAAAGGTGTCAGAAAGTGCGAAGAACCAGCCGAAGAGTGGATCCTTGCTGTGCTGGGCCATGACGACGTCGATATATCACAAGACCCGGGTACGGCTTTTCCCCTCGTTGTCCCGTGAAGGTCACATTCCTTCCAGGTACCTGCCATCACGGAGACATGGCTTCGTCGTTGTGATGCCGGCCACTTGTTCACTAATTCCGACAGGTTCCTCAACGTGTCCACCCCGTACCACACAGTGTTCGACAAGCTCCCCGAGAGCTACTACAAGCTGTTCTGGAAGACTCGCCTCGCCCTCCTCTACATTTACAAATACATCTCCAACGACTTTGACTGGTCAGTGGCTCCCGGACGTGGACATAAAGATGTTATCTGTGCTGTGTTGCAGGTACTTCAAAGGCGACGACGACACTTATTTGATCGTCGAAAACCTACAAAGATATCTGGCGACGCTCGATCCGAAGAAGCCCTACTTCATCGGATACCGACTGAGTCGACGCACGGTTAGTGTACTTTTTACTGGGCACAATCTGACCGCGCATCTTGACGACCTGGATGGGAAATGACGGAAACGTTCGGTTTTTACAGGAAACTGGCTACAACGCTGGCGGAAGTGGCTATGTGATGAGTCGCGAGGCGATGCGTATATTCGCGGAGAAGCTGTTCAACGACAAGGACAGATGCCCGTATCATGAGTGGGAGGACTATGCGATTGCACAGTGAGTTGCTGATAAGAAATGGAATAGAGAGTGTTTGTTGCAGATGTCTGGCTTCCGTCGGTATCGTTCCGTTGGACAGTCGTGACGAGAAAGGTCGTCAGAGGTTCCTGCCGTGGCGACCCGAGCAGCACTTCTATGCAGACTTGACCAGATCTTTCCAGATGGATCCTATTCAGATATGGGTGAGTTCTCACAACATCCCGATGCTTCTCAAACAAACTTCTCCAGGGTCCCGCGATCTACCACGAGAATCTGATCAGCATGCATCACCTGTATCCAGATGAGATCCGACTCATCGACGGACTGCTCTATTCGATCGCTCGTGGCATCTGGAAGCAAGAAGATCTTGCTGAAATGCGCAACGAAACGACGACAGTGGCCACGTCGATGGACGACACCCTGCCTCCACCCACCATTTAGTTCTCTTTCCTGCCCTCCCGTTCTCACTTTTCTAGTCAGCTCCCACTCGTTTCTCTCGTCGTGTTCTTCCGTTCCCGTTATGTTTTCGTGTCTCTTCAATGAAGTGAAAATCAGCTTGTAAGCATTTGAAAGATGGTCAGTGGCAGTGGATCAATCATCAATTTGACACAGAAAACCAGAACTGTAAAGGTTTGAACTTCAACAATTCATTTCCAATTTTACAAAGAGACTTGCTCAAAAACCATGTTCTTGTTGAAAGTTTTCACAGTCTCTCTATGCTTGAAATCTATAGTAAGGTCGACAAATATATCACCATCAAGCCAATAATTCAGGAATCCTTATCAAAAACTGATAACTTGAGATGGGTCCCTCCACGACATCACGATTGGAAAAACAGTGATATTCAGCAGAATGTGAAGGTCTACTGGGAGAATCGGTGGTCAAAGGCTTCGTTCCAAAAGGGTTGTTCGGAAGAAGAGAGTCTCCAGGTTTCTAGTCTCCAACTGTCTCTGCTATTTCGACCAATTTCCAGATCATCCCAGTGTACTTCTGGCCGGGTGAACGTGTTGATCTGACCTGTCGGTTGTGCCAAATGGCTTACCTGATGAACGGAAGAATCAAGCGATGGGGCTACTCCAGCAACATCGACGAGTTCCTTCTGAATCCGAAACAATTCGTACGTGTCAACGAACTGTGGGAAGACGTTGAAAACACGGAGAGTTTCGACCGGAACGAAGAAGACGCCGTTGATGCCGATGACATCATCTTCTACCCGCACACTCAAGATCCGAAAGTGTGATGGGAAGAAAGCGATTAGCAGTAAAATTAACTTTACAGGACATCAAAAACACCACCAGTCGAGTCAGAAAGCCTCCGAGATACTGGCAGAACGACGGGAAACTGTCCATTTTCTCGGTTTGCCCCCACGTTTGGAACTGAAATGCATACATTCGGTTACAGGCTGACGTCCAAACGCAAGGTGTTTACTTTTGCTACGACGAGTTCTCCCGGAAGCAGACCGTCATATTCTACGTGCTCATGGCCATGTTGCCACCAGCTCGCTTCACTTCTAACAATCCCACCGTTTTCAGTAAGTCTTCAATGATCCCGTCTTCTGAATGACATCTTTCAGCGGACCACTGTGGTCACAAACTGGGCGAAGACGCCTCGAAGATCTTCCCTTCCCACAATTGGAGGTATCACTTCCTTCCGATGGGCGACTTCAACCCTCCACAGACATGTCGATTGGATGATAGTGATACCGAGGAATGCGTCGATAAGTTCCTGTACCTGAACAAGACGGCGTGGCCGAGCAACTTCGACGACGAGTGCACACTGGACCGATGCAGGGCTCGGCTTGTCTCCCCCGAGAGCAACATTGACCTGTTCATCGAACTTCGCTGGGACACGTGGACTTCTTGTGCTGGAGATCAGCCGACGAAACGGAGAGAAGCACATTGTTATGTTGTGCGTGGCGTTGGATCGATCAACATCGAATCGATGAAGACGGAAAAGAAGAAGCATTACACGTGGATCAGGAATCTGGAGACAGTCTTCGATCGGAAGCCGTTCGATGTTCAGGGAATCCGACTGCACAGGTAACATCCGTACCGAAATCAAGTCTTAGTTACCTCTTTTCAGTTCTCTTATCACTTCTGCTATTTTTGATAAGCCGAAGATTACGGGATGCTACAACAAGAAAGACGAGAAGGAGAATCTGTACAAGAGATACGACGAAGTGTGGAGGCGTGTCTTCCTGCCGACACTCGGAGTTCCGGAGGAGGGAGAAGTCATCCAGCTGCGGAATCCGTTCGAGGCATGCGTTCGTTATGCACGAATCGAGAACGAAGACGACTTGAAAGTTGAGAATCTCATCGGAACTTTTGCTACACAAGTGGACTACTGTTAAATGAATACGTTCATATGTATTATATCTCGGCGAAATGAGCATGAGAAGAAGTATATTAAACTGGGTGGGGAGGGAGAGAAGAACTGGGTTGGGGACACAAGGGGACGGGCGGCGGATGAGATTGGACCTAAATTTCACACTACCCTATACTAAAAATCAAGTCATAAAGCCTGTGAGGATTCGAGAAAGGGGAAAGAGGGAGAGAGTACGAGTCGAACAAGAAGCTAGGAAGGAAAATGGTACAGGGCGAACAAAACGAACAATACTGGGTAAAACAATCATGAGTTAGGCTTTGAATCCTTCGAGTTGCGTTTTTGGGACTCCGAACACCTTGCTCATCATTTCCTTCTGCTCCTGCAAATGAGTGTACTTGTTTCCGGTGGCTGGGGACGACGACGGAAGACGTCCGGCGTATTTGGTGGAACGACCGTCGACCGACAGCAATGAGTTGAATCTCGGCTGCACGAACGACCACGCACCCATGTTCTTGTGCTCCTGAAAATGGAAAATGGTGATGACAGAAATTGGAACTAAATATTTACCTCTTGGGCCCAAATGATCTCGGCTCCCTGGTACTTTCTGCACTCCTGCTGCACCAGATCGTACGGGAATGGAGAGAGCTGTTCGACTCTCACCAAGGCGACGTCGTTTTCCTTTCCAACGTGCTTGCGGGCGGCAACCATGTCGTAGTAGACCTTTCCGGTACAGAAGACGACTCTCTGCACTCCGGCTGGGTTCTGCGATGGGGCTCCGGTCTCTGGGATGACTCTCTGGAAGGTGGATCCAGACTGGAAGTCCTCGACTGGGGAACGGGCAAGTGGGTGACGGAGAAGGGACTTTGGCGAAAAGACGATGGCTGGCTTGCGGAATGGCATTGTGACTTGACGGCGAAGAAGATGGAAAATGTTGGCTGGGGTGGTGCAGTTGGCGACGATCCAGTTGGTGTCGTGGAGCTGCTGGGCCTCGAAGGTGCCACCGAAAGCCACTTTCTGAAACAATTCAATTGAATCGAACAAAATCAGAGACTTTCATACCTCATGATCGATCTCGTCATCTTCATTGCACATTTGCAAGAATCGCTCAGGTCTAGCGGAAGAGTGTTCTGGTCCCATTCCTTCGTATCCGTGTGGCAGAAGCATAACCAATCCAGATTGACGAATCCACTTCGACTGTCCAGAAGAAATGAACTGATCAATGATGCACTGTGCGGTGTTCGAGAAGTCTCCGAATTGAGCCTCCCAGATGACGAGCGAGTTCGGGTCAACCATAGAGTATCCGAGTTCGAATCCGAGAACGGCGTACTCGGAAAGTGATGAGTTACACACGGTGTACTCTCCTTGTCCTTCAGCCAAGTCGTTCAGTGGGTTGTAAACCTGAAGAAGTTGGGTAAGCTAGTAATTCAGTGTTATTTTACCTTCTGGTCGAGTTTCTGATCGTGAAGAACGTGATGACGGTGGGAGAAGGTTCCTCTCTCAACGTCTTGTCCACTCAGTCTGACGTGGATTCCTTCCTTGAGAAGCGAACCGAAAGCCAAAGCCTCTCCGCAGGCCCAGTCAAGCTGAAAACAAAAAATTCATTACCGATAACAAATCCCAATTTTACCGAGTTGTCCTTGAACATTTGCTGTCTTCCCTTGAGAGTTCTCTCCAAACCACGATGGAGGTTGAATCCTTCTGGAGTCGATCCGAACTTGGTGATAATGTGTTCGATGTTCTCGGTTTCGAGTCCGGTGGCTGGCAGCTTCAGTGGGTCACGCTTCTTGAAGAAGTCGTCCCATGGAGAGTCGAGCCAGTCTCTGTTCCTCACGTAGGTCACCTTCTGAGCGTTCTCATAGGCGTCTTCGAGGATAGCTCCGTATTTCGTCAGCTCCTCCTTCACGTACTGCTCGTTGGCAACTCCCTCGTTCAAGATCTTCTCCTGGTACTTCTCAAGAGCCGTCTTCGTCTGCTTGATACGCTGGTACATGAGTGGCTGAGTGAACATTGGCTCATCCAACTCGTTGTGTCCGTGACGTCTGTAGCAGACCAAGTCGACAATGACGTCCTTTTTGAAAGTCTTTCTCCAGTCAGCAGCGACGTTGCACACGTGCATGACGGCTTCTGGATCGTCGACGTTGACGTGGAAAATCGGACATCCGACGACACGGCCGACATCGGTACAATATGGAGAGGAACGAGAGGATCTCGGGTCAGTGGTGAATCCGATTTGGTTGTTGACGACGAGATGGATGGCTCCGTGGGTGGTGTAGCTCGGCAGATCGTCCAAGTTGAAGGTCTCGAGCACAACTCCCTGTCCGGCGAAAGCGGCGTCTCCGTGAAGAAGAATGGCCATCGTGCGGTCGCACTTCTCGTCTCCAGCGTAGAAAGCCTCGGCACGAACCTTGCCCATAACGACTGGGTCGACAGCTTCCAAGTGGGATGGATTGGCGACGACAGCGATCTTGACGTTCTTCTGCGATTGTCTGTTCAATCGCTCAATGCACACTCCCAGATGGTACTTGACATCTCCGGATCCTTCGTCAGCTGGCTCGAGAGTCGAGAACTGCGAGAGGATCGTGGCGAGTGGCTGTCTGCAGACGTTAGCGAGCACGTTGAGTCTTCCACGATGTGGCATTCCGATGACGAACGAGTCGACTCCGAGGGTGGAAGACGAGTCGATGACTTGCTTGATGGCAGGGATAAGCACTTCGCATCCCTCAAGACCGAAACGCTTCTCACTTGGCCACTTCTTGGCCAGGAACTCTTCGAACTTGGTGGAACGAATGAGGCGTTTGAACAGAACCTTCTTCTGGTCGTGCGACAGCTCGGTGACACGTGGAGCTTCGAAGCGACGACGAATCCAGTCTTGTTGCTCCAGATTGTTCAGGTGCATGTACTCGACTCCAGTGCTGGTGCAGTAGATCTCCTGAAAATTGATACATCAACATGAAGTTCAGAAAAACTGTTACCTTGAGTCTCTGGAGAATTTCTCTCAATGTCAAGCTCTTTTTCTCGCTGATAAAGGTGGTTGGTGGCAGAAGGAACTCACGATCCAGGTCGCGCTCTCCGAGACCGTAGAACGAGAGTTCGAGCTCTGGCGGGATTGTGTCGTCAAGATCGGCACTGTTTATTCCGAGTGGATCGAGATCGGCGATGTTGTGTCCACGAGTCTGGTAACTGCGGATCAGCAGCTGGATCTTCAGATGGTCAGAGATCGATTGGACGGAGGCGTTCGTGTCGAGACGAGCAGCCGGGGCAGCACTAAAACGTGTACATTTCGGAGATAATGAATTGTAGGAACTTACGAAACGGACGAGGTGACTGGAACACCGATGGATCCTCCGTAGGCAGTGGTTGGTGGGGCCTGGAAGGCTTGTCCAGGTCCAGCTCCGGCCTCAACGTTGCGGAAGTAGGCGTCCCAGGAGGTGTGCACAGAGGACGGGTCCAGTTGCCATGCCTCGTACATCTGCTCGATGTAGACGGACGAAGATCCGTTCAGGAATGGTTCATGCTTGACAGAAGCAGCAACAGATTGGTGACGTTGCTGCAATACACATCTTTAAACCCGATTTATATAAAATTAATCATACCTGAACAAGCGGAGATGCAGCCACGTGGCTTCTGCCCGAAGAAGCACCTCTGATGGCGCTGATGCGACTAGGAGAAGCCAGACGGCATAACAAGCTTGCCCGATGCATGATGGGCCAAATTTCCCGGATTACTGAAAACGATGTCAATTATATCAGTCGGCAACGTTGTTGATAGGAAAAAAGGTCACGGGGCAAAAATGATTGGGAAAACAGTTAAATTCGCTTTTTGTGCTTCGGTATGAAATCACTGATCAGAACTATTGTCATCAGTTAGTTTCTCGTTCTTATCACTTGCACAGAACCTTCAGTTTTGATTAAAAGTGGGATGACTGACCGGAAGACAGGTTGCAAATGTGGGGAATACCTGCAGGTGAACTGAAAAGTACACTAGAAGTGATCTCGATAATCAATCTTGTTTTGATACAGATACTGTTTCTATGATTTCACTATTTGGTTTTTGATCTAAACTGGCTCGAAAGTTGAAAGAAACCACCAGCAAAACATTTGGATAAGCACAAAATACTATCGACTTGAACTTATTCCATTGGCGAACAGTATTTAGGAACAGGTTTTTTAGAAACAAAACAACTGCGTAAACTGAGGTTGTTGAAGGCGGAAGAAGACGTTGCTGCTACTCGAAAATTCAAGAATGTGGAAGAAGAAAAGCAAGAACTAGAGGAATAAAGATGTCAGGAGAGAGGAATGATAGGGTCGAAGAAGGAGACGTAGGGCGAGCAAAGCGAGCGGGATGGCAGTCGAAACAAGATGCAACTCGCCGAGGGCAGCCCAACTTTACGAAACGATTCGCGCGGTGGTGATGCATGGGCGGTGGGAAGTAGAAATCATGAGATCCCAAACAGTTTTAAACAGTTTCGTCAAACAGATGTGAAAACACAGAATCAGACGGTTCGGGGAAGCCCTTCTTCGTGTCGTTTCGCTCGTTTCTCGGCGCCTCTCACTCTTTCGTAACATACGGGCGGCTCGCTTTCGAGAGGCACCCGTGGCGCCCAAAAGACCGAAACGAGAGAAACCAGAGAGAAGTGAATATGACGCATTTCTGGGGAGGAGGACGAACCGACGAGGCTGCTGGTGAACACAGGCTGCGCGGCGCAGGATACACAGTACTGTTTATCGCGATCGAGTTGAGCAGAGAAGCTACAAAGAACCGTGTTTCCCCCGAATTTGCAGCCATCTGACTGATTTTTATTAAATTCAGCAAATCGCTGCTGCCAATTTTATTTTGAACACTCTGCGTGGATAAAAAACGTCTGTGCTGAGTGACAAACATCTGATCGTCACGCTGGCGGAAGCTAAACTCTTGTCCGTCGGCAGCGGTGTAAAGTGAGTCGCCCGTGAGCCGGCTCCTCGCAAAACAAAAAATACATGAAAGAGATAATCGGCCTCGCATTGAACGAAATCTTTGGACAGGCAGCATAATATGCCTCATGAAACCAACAGTTTATTGAGAATTCCTCTCGGAGCAGATAAAGAAGAAAAAAAGGGGGGGGGGAACGAAAAGAAAATGGTGCATGATTTTGGAACGAGAAAACAAGGGAATTTAGATTATTTCTGGTTTGAAAAGTGCAGATGAAATAGGGAAACTCAAACGACTTCTGTAACGATTTCCGCAAAAAGCATTACTTTTTGACAAAAACCCTTCTCCAGCCGAAAGAAGAGGCCGAAAGTTGAGTAATTGACAACATGATGGGATATATTAAGAAGGAAACATAATAGATAGGACCAGGGGAAACAACAAATAGATTATAATGAGAGGGGAATTAGAGACTTTCGATTCTCTGGTTGACGTCGTGCACGTTGTTGTATGTCTGCTTCAGGTTGGCAATGAGGACTCGCAAGCGTTTCTGGAAATCCAGTTGATAATTTTGAGAACTCAGTTATTGGTTTACCTCGAGCATAACCCACTGCTCCGTTCCGAATCTTCTGTGCTGGTACGAACTGACGACGAGAGTACGAGCCATCTCGTTGATCTTTCCGGAGATGGCGTTCACCTGGATTGCGTCGATGACGAACTCTTCGAGGGTTTCGTCGGCCAGAATGTCGAGTTGAGTTGCCAACTCATCAAGACTGATTTCCTGAACAAGAATTGGTTATCCTGTTGATAAATGCCAACTTACGTTCTTCTCCTCTGCCAGAGACATCAGAGTCAAAAGACGGATCTTTTTCAAAAGAATGGTCTCATCGACGCGCAAGTGCTCGCTGACGAACTTTGGATTCTTGGCAACAAAAGCTTGATAGTCCTTGAGAGTTCCAGAGACGAACAGCTCGAGAGCAGTGAACATAAGTGGATCAGACTGCTTCAGGGCCTTGACGGCGCTCAGTCTCTCCAGATGATCGAAGGAGAACGACTTCGGATCGACGACAGCGGTGCGGACGCATTCCATAGCATCGTCGCGAGCGGCAGCCGCGTCTGTCTCAGTGTACGTTCCCAACAGAGCAGTCATAATCTGGAATCCCTTCAAGAGGTTCGTATTACGAATGTTCCTAATAGCTCACCTTGGCAGCTTGGTCGGCTCTGTGATCAGCGAGAAGAGCGCGGTGAACGGCTCTGAGGATCTCGCGCTGTCCTTCAACTGGGGTCTTCCATGTATTGAATCTGTCTTGAAGAGTCTCGAGAGCACAGTCGAGCTCACCAATGAGTCTTCCCTCGGCGCAAACGTCGACGAGAGCCTTGAAGATCTTCTCCTGGACGGTGTGGAAGTTGGAATATCCCTTGTACAGGTTCGACAGAACACGGACGGCGATTCCGGCAGGGCTACCCCATCCGGTTCCTTTGTAGAACTTTGGAGAAACAGTGTTTATGAAAGCATCGACAACCGGCTCGCACTTATCGCCCGGCACGACGACAATCAGAGAGGATATCGAGTTCAGGACCAAGTCGACGTCCTGGGACCACGTTGGGAGAACGTGCAGTGTCGAACAGATCTCGACGAGGTTCTTCGCAGTGTCAGTTGGACCTGAAAGTTGCACAGGTTCACAAAGAAAACCATGTATCTGACAGACCAGTAGGGTCAAGTTTGACACTATCGTTCTTGTTCAAGTATTGACGCAGCTCCTGGAGTTGCTTCGAATCCTCGATGTAAGCAAAGACAGGGAGTTCGCGAGTGTCAGCCATTCTGAAATGAAGCATGCGGTTGACAGAATTGTAAAAGGAGCCAAAGGAGGGATGCACATCAAACTTCCACGCATTCACCTTTACTTCGCGCTTTCAACGGTTGCGATCTTCTCAATGTGTCCCTTCTGGATGGCGGCGAGTTGTCTCTGGCTCCGTCTCAAATGATGCTCAATCAGCAACACTTCAGTCGGCTGCAATCGGGTCGCTGCCGCGCGGAACTCTTCACGGATGTGCGTACGAATGCTCGGATCACGGCCACGGGACGCTCGTAAGAAATCGCGGTAGGTGGAGAGTACGAGTTTTTGAAGTTTACTGTGCACCACTCCTCCGCTCATGCAAAAAAGCGAGAATACCCGAAAGAAAAATAACATAGTACAGATAAAGAAGAACAACAAGATATAAAAGCGTTGGAAACGCAGTCACAAGAAGGATATAAATGACATATGTAAAACTGATAAATACTTTATTATTTAAAACGTATTCTAATCAATCTATTCAACTTACGCAACCTATATCCATCGAACTAATTGATAATCTCGTTTGCCCCAGCAGACGAGACTGAGATCGGCGGCATTGGGAATGCGAATATTGGCGGCGGCTTCAGAAGGGTCTCTTTTCTTCTCTCCATTCACTGAAAACGCTCCTTTCTGCATTAGAAGGTGTCCTTTCATCTTGTCAGTTCTTGTTATATCTGCAAGCTCTCCGAGTGTTTTGACCTGAATTTAATTTATATTTTTGTCACCCGTGCTTTCCTCACCTCAGCCTCTTTCACTTCTAGTGGGATTTTGAACATCTGCAGAATCTCGTCTCTTGACAGTCCTGTCAAATTAGCTTTCTTTTGTCCGAACATTGCTTTCGTGCAACGCAACGCTGCATCCAATCCTTCGATTCCATGTACAACCCTCGTGACTTCTGAAGCGAGTTCTTTCTGAGCGATCCATTTTCCCAGATTTTCCCGATGATTCTTCAGAGTTTCTCTCAACTCATCCATGCCTCTCATACTGAAGAGGAGAAGTAGTTCTTCGGCTTTGTCGTCGTGAAGTTGGGCAAAGAACTGGTAGAAATGGTATGGGGAGGTCTTCTTGGCGTCCAACCACAGTGCACCACCACCTTCGGACTTTCCTAGTTTGTTCCCAGCCGAATCGACTAGGATCGGGAAGCAAACGCCGGCAGCGAAACCGCTTTTTCCAGATTGGTTTGTCATCTTTTTGATATAGTGAGCTCCGAAATCAAGATGCCCCAGCTGATCGTATCCACCCAGTTGGAACCTGCACCCGTACTTCTCCGAGAGGGTGTACCAGTCGTACGCCTGCAGAGTTTGGTAGCTGAATTCGGTGTAAGAGAGGCCGGCGTCCAGGCGGCTCTTGATTGTTTTCATTCGAAGCATCTTGCCCATTTGCATCGCTTTGCACTTTCTAAAGTAATCGCAGAGCGAGATCTGAAATTTTGCAGTTACAAGTTGACGATTTTGCCCAAAAACTTGCCTTTCCAAGCCAATCGTTGTTATTAACAATAATAGGGCGGTCGGAGGAAGTTGAGCAATTTGAAAAGATGCTCTCAATTTGTGCAGCAACCTTTTTCGAATTGTGTACAATTATATCTTGTTCAAGAAGATCACGTTCTGTAAATTGATGTACTTTACTTCCAAATCAGTCAAACGGTACCAGATTTCTTTCCGCTCGGATCTCCGATGCTGGCAGTGAATTCTCCAATCAAAGCAATCGGACGGATTCCAAATTGCTGCGCACGAATCAGGTTGGCCAAAATTAGCAGATTTCCAATATGCAAACTGTCCGCGGTAGGATCGAAGCCTGCGTAGACATAGGGGTCCAGTTCCCTACATAGTGAGTACTTTATTGCAATATTTCGAAACGAAAATATTAACACTTACCTCAAATCGTTATCGAACTTGGTCAGTAGTTCGGCAGGGTACGAGTGCTGCAACTGCTTCCGAGCATTTAAATCTCTGACGTAATCGATGAACGCAGTGTTCGTTCTAAAAGGAATCGTACTCAGCATTCGTACAAAACAACTCTCACCGTGATTTACGTACCGTTTTTAAGGCAGCATCACTTATTCGTCGACTGAAGAACATTCTGACGTTATTTTGGCTGAATGAAAAAGGTTTTCGAGCAAGAATCGATAGAATAATCGTGTTTTTAGGCACGGAAGACTCGGCGAAATTGCCGCGCTGCAATGCGGAATATCGGCCACGGCCACCGAGATACTTCGGCCAGCGCGGCTGCGCTCAGATTTCGAGACTTCAAACTGGGTCTGTTCATATATGTTTCGACACGAAAAAAGTGATTAGGATAAACAAAAAATTCAGAAAACAATAATATAAATTTTATGCAACGTTACAGACAATATAACCAAAAATACAAGATGGATTGTTTTATAGAAAGAATAAGGTCAGGAGGCACAGTACAAGCGCAAAAGAGAATCATTAAAATGATTCTCGCACAGATCTTCATCTCGAGATTGATGATTATGGAATCCTTTGATATTCAACTCGCGAGAGCAGGATACAGAAGATGAACACAATTAGATCATGGGAATGACTGGCGTGTAAGGGAGGTTATGTGATACGATCAGTGAGAAGAAATGTGAAACAGAGAGAAGGATTGGTTGTCGAGAGATCGGAGAGTAACATCGTGTCGAGTCCTTTATGCACGGTCCACGCGGAGGTTGTCCTGATTGCGGGTGATCGGCAGGAAGGGGACCTTGGCGACGCAGAAGAAGTTCCTGAAACAGAAGTCTTTGCAACTTCCATGCACTGAGCTCAGCTCACTTATCCGAATATTTCTCCCGGATGATCTTCAGCTGCTTCCACGAGGTCGTCAGGTGGTGAAGTTCCCTGTTCAGGAAATCTGCCACAGGTGCCACCTCCTCTGCAGTGTAGCCCGAGTACTTTCTGAGAACAGAGTTCCACACGAAGCTGCGTTCCTTCATTTGCATAGCAAGCAGGTAGCAAGCAGCGGCCACTTTCGATTCGGACATCAGACAGAAATCGTATATGAGAAGGGTCGACTCCAGGAGGTAGCGAGCCAGCGTCAGGTCGCACATCTCGATGCCCGTGACACGGGCCAAGCGACGCAAGAACCGGTAGCTCAGCGGAGCTCCCAGGTTGAATCCAACGGTCTTGAAGACTTCCCTCTCCATGGAGAGAAGCTCATCGCGGTTGAAATTTCTCGAGCACAAAGTGACGATGTCGTCAACAAAAGGAGGTATGCGTTCCTGAAAGAAGGGAACGCCTTCAAGAATGGGGATATCCGAAGCTTACGTCAAACTTTGCGGCGAGGAGGAGAGTGGCCGTGCATAGAAGCTGGACTTCGTTTTTGGTAACATTTTTTGAATTGGCCAGGTAAGTATCGACGAGTTTTACGGAGAGGTACATTGTTTCGTGATTCAGCTCGAAGTACTGCTGAAACTGCACGAACCAGTCAATCATGATGGCTCTCGTCTTCTTGCTCATCTCCGGGTGGTTCGCCATGTAATCGCAAATTTTGAATCTTTTCTCTCTCGACTTGTAATATCGGAATACGTCACAGGCGTACTCCGAAACCGACTCGATGTTTCCGGCTTCTTCGCGGTCGTAGTCGACATCGCTGTCATCGACAGCCACGAGATCCTCGCTCGGCGCACTGAAATGAGATATTCTTATTGTCTGGTTATTCTCTCTTACTTGTTCTCTTGCATCGGACAAGGCTCCGTTTTCCCGGAATCGATCTTCAACATCCCCATGTCACTACAAATGTCTCCGTTCGACCTCTTCGCCTCGAACCCCCTCAAGTTGTGCTCCGCCTCGTTGGCTCGCTTCCTCTTCTTGACTTCGCCTGAAATATTTCAATCTGATTATCTCTTTACTCGGACTCACCAGGAACAGGTTGGGCGTTCGTGTTTCCATTTTTTGATTGGAGCATCATGGCGGTCAAGGAAGGGGGCGAGCAGTGACAACTGAAAATGGGGAAGTTGTGGTACGCACGGAAACAGAAAATAAGTAAATGGGAACAAATGAAGAAAGAACGAACATTGAGAAAGAAGTGGTCTTCTTTTTTTGCCGCTGTCGACTTTAAAAAATGCAGGTCAAATCGGCGCATTACCGTATCCCAATGTATTTTCTTCCACTGAAACATTCAGGTCTGAGATATTTTTAACAAAACGTATTCCTATCTTCGAACACTGTCTAAACGTATCTTTCCGAGAACTTTTCGGAATGCTGAAAACAACCCTTCCAAACGAGGACGACGGATTTCTGCGAAAAAAGAAGGAAGAAAGATCGGAGAAAGGAACATTTTATAGAAGTACGGAAGAAATGAGTACAAAAGAGAAATGAGCACAGAGAGCGGAGAAGGCGCCTCAGATGTGTGAAAAGGACACTGGGAGAGGAAAGTTCCGAATATTGATGAATCCTAGGAGAAGAATTACGTGCGACCCGGGGGAATAAATAAAAAAACAGAGGGGAAATGAGCACCAAGACGGAACTGCGAATAAAATATTGGGGAAAAAATAAGGTCTACAAGTTTTTGAGGACTAGGAAACTGGCGAGGGCTACTATGGCAGCGCCGAATGTCAATTTGGAGAGCAGATTGGAGTCGTGAAGAAAGTAGAGACGCCGAAGATGCGGGTAGACAGCCATCGTGGCGAGTTGTTCGAAGATTGGGGAAGCGGACTGGCCGATCTGTAAGGAATGATGATAAGACCGGGAAAGGAGAACAGAAGGCTTACGTTGGAGTTGGAGAACTTGATCGGCTTGGGCAGTTCGAACTGCTTGCAGAACTCTTCCGGTGGAATCTCCCATCTCTGATCGACTTCTTCTCTTTCGACTTTTGTGGCAATCATCACACACGGCGTTTTTGTTCTGAAACAACCCATTGAAATTCAAATGTTTAGGCAATGTTTGTACCTATAGAAATACTTTTGATAGACGGTAGCACAGAAAGCGAACGAGTCCGGATTAGACACATCGTATAGGAAAGCGACGACGTCGGCCGAAGTCTCTCCGGATCCAAGAGCGTCTTGTGGAGAGAGCACGTCGACTTCGCGGAGCAGCAAGTACTTGCTCTCTTCCTTGACTTTGACACGATTGATAACAAATGGAGAGTGGCGCCTTCCGATTTGTGCCACGTCTGTCATTCCTCTTCCAGCTAACGACTGCATGAAAACTGTTTTTCCAGCGTCTTTCGCTCCGACAACAAGACACTGGAACACTTTCCGATCGGTTCCGTGGTTCTCAAGATCCTTTCTCCGTTCGCGAGTTACACGGATCGAGTCGAGAGTGTTACCAGCCCGTCCAGGACCGCTTCTACCGACTGGGAATCCGAGGTATGCGAGCTGCTCGAATGTTTGTGTCAGATTGATGAGAGTGGTCATGTTCCAGTAGGCCATATATCCGTTGTAGGTCAACCAACCTCGCTGATTTGTCTCCAGGGCCAGAATGGTCTGAAATTGATTGTTAATGCGATAAAATATAATGAAACCTTACGTCTTTGGTTATAACAGGAGCCGGACACACGGAAAACAGATTCTGGAGCTCACTTGGAGAAAGACATCCATCTTTGTCTTCGTCGTACTTTTCAAACAGGGCAGACACAAATTGAGTGCCTTCTGGAGACAACTCAGTGGAACATCCGACGGGGACCACGATTCTTGGGTAGAGGTAGTCCTCAGCCAGCTTCAGATTGGTTTCGTAACCAAACTTTCGCAACACCGCCCATGTCGTCTCGTGTCTTCCTCTTTCGATGAACAGAAGGTGCAAGTAAAGGAATCCGGCAAGCATCAGAGAGTCACAAGCGACTCCGTCCGGGCACCCGTCGGCCACAGCTCTCTTCACATCTTCCAGAGCTGTCGAAGTGAGCGGGATTCCGAAGCAGAGCTTCTGGAAGTCGTTCAACTCGGTGTCACTCAAGTATCCGTCATTGTCTCGATCACAAATCTGAAAAGACAACATGAGGGAGGAATCTAGTTGTAGCACACCTTGAACACTCGGATGAGTGCTTTCCGAGCGCGATCGGTGAGCTGTTTGGTGTCGGCATCATACAAGGGTCTAGTTGGGTAAATCACGGCTTTCTGGGCGTAATAGAAAATCTCGGAGACGTTTTTCATCGTGCGAGCTGAGCATTCCACACAGGTCTCTACTTCCGTGTTGGCTTCCATGATAGGCAATATCTAAACAGAAAATCTTGTTCAAAACGCAATTGTTAATTTGAATCCTTACCTTATCAGTGTTGTTGGCAGTTCCATCTGACTTATTGCCTACCAAGATAACGGGTGTCTCGTGGTACTCTCCGAATGCCTGTCGAATCAATGGGAGCCATCTGGAAGAAGTATTTTTGTGAAGAGGAGAAAGACAGATAACTCACTTTTCCTGTATTCTGTCCACGCTACTTTCATCAGTGACCGAGTAAACAACGCAGATGACGTTTGCCTGGCGCACTTCCGTTATTAACCAGTTATCATCTGAAGGATGTAGATCGATATTGATTATTGGTGATTGTCACGCAAACCTTCGTCTTTGACAGACAAGTCGACAATGCTGGTGGTGACGTTCTCTGGAGTTACATCAGCCGGAATCAACACCCTGAACTCAACCGATTAGCCTTGCTTCAGTAATGCATGCATACCTATCGAGGCGACGAGGAACGGCATCTACCCACTCATCTTCCAGAAGACTCATCACTAACGACGTCTTTCCGCATCCCTCGTCTCCAACCAGAACTATCCGAACATCGGCCAACGTCTCATCATCGCTCATGTTTCTAAAGCAGGATAATTGTCTTATGAAATAATATACGTACACGAGGGCGCGCGGAATGATAAAAGGTGAGGGCTCAAGTTGAAAGGGTCGAGCATTGTCTGATTGACAGACCGTGTCCGTTCAATCGCTAACCGGGGAGCAAATAAAGACGGAATCGCGAGCGGAAAATTTTTCGCAGGGTGCTCTGGGCACAAGTGCGCCCTATCGCACTCACCGCGTTTTTTTGAATTTTCGGCGCGAATTTGAAGCGATTTCGAGTGTCCCTGCAGCAAAATTGATAGAAATTTCTGAATGTTGTCAGTGGAAAAGAAAAGAAAAAATAAAAAAATCAGAAAAGAACATTCTCTCAAAAAGTGAAGAGACTTCTAAACAACGTACTAATTGTCGTCTCAACAGAGAGCCAAAGTGAGGAAACCTGTTCGAATTAGTCTAATTGACACCGGTTTGCCTTATTCATTTTCCCAACAAATCAGGTGACAACACAGTATTCTCTTCCAGTCAGCAAACTCAAGAAACTGCACGGAAACTTTTACAAAGCAAGACGACAAGTGGTAATTCGATAGTTAGGGAGGGGGCTGGCAGGTTTCGCTGCCGACCGAACCGACGCCAAACGATAATTCGTTGCGACGAGGAAATTTGGAGAATGTTTTATTTATGATTCAGGAGGCAACAACAAGTTCAACAGAAAAACAATTATATTAACAACGTGGTTATTTGAAAATAGGAATCGAATGGAAACAGTTGTCAATCCGCACGATTCACCCGTTTATGCCCGCCTTTTTTGAAATTTGAGTTCGAGTTCGTCGTCTCGGCACTCTCCTTGCTCTTCAACTCTCTCTGTTCCTTCTTGATTGTCAGTTCGAACAACTCTGACACAAAAACTTCTCTGTAAAAAAACGAAAATCTTTGTTTTTACATGTTTGAACCATACCTGTAAATGGGAAGAAGTTTAGGAACTAGTGGTAGATGATCAAATCGGACTCTCAGCATGTCCATGGCCACTCCGACGTTCAGTTTGTCCAGATAGTCTGGCAGCACTGGAACTTTCGGATACCTGGCACTGAAATGGGTCAGAATCACGTGCTTCGCCTTCATTCTCTGGCCGACGTCCACTGCTTGTCCCATTGTCGAATGGCGTTTTCGCATTGCGTCAGCCTAAAAATAAAAAAATTTAAGACTTTCCGTCCTATTATTTCTGAAATACCTCGTGTCCATCTTCAAACGTTGATTCGTGAACGAGCAAGTCTGCGTCCTGCCCCTCTTCCACCAGCAAATCGCACGGTTTCGTGTCACCAGAGAACACTATTCTCTTTCCTGCAACTCGCAGCACGAATCCATTCGCCATCCGAGTGTGGTGCACTTGCACTGCTTTCAGCTCTTCCAGCTTCCACAGTTCCTTATTGAAACTGGCCGGCATATCCGGAAGGACATTCCGACACGGAGGCAAATGAGGACTAGGAAGTCTCGGCCGCTTTCCCGGAGGTCCGTTCGGACTGGATGGGGGTGTCAGTGGATGTCTCGAAATGTCGACGATCTCCAGAAGACTTTCGATGTCTTCGAAGCAGATGGAATAGGTTTTCAAGGGCTTCAGCACATTCCGATTGCAAACAAGGACGAGTGGCCGGTAGGGAACTCCGAGAGATTCGAAAGCCTCTTTTCTCCTTGCAACGATTGTGTACAGTCCGTTCATGTGATCTTGATGGGCATGTGTGACGAGGACGCAGTGGAGATTTACGAGAAGACGTCGACATCCTTCCTCTCCGAACACTGCCCTCATCTGTCCGTACGTTCCTTCTCCGACGTCCACCAGCAAAGCACTTTCTTCCGAACCTTCTACGAGATATCCAGTAACATTTCGGTACTTTGACGGGACAGCAGAGGACGTTCCGAAGAATGTGACCTTCGGAAACTCGCAATCCATCGGCATCTTCTCTTCCAACTCCCGGAACTTGGCAACCGTCTCAGCGGAACTTTCGGGTATCTCCGTCTGACTTGTCAGCAAGTTGTTCACAATCGGATCCTCATTCATCGAATTTCCCCTTCTCATCCAGTATCTTTGCATCGGAGCAACTCGAATAAACTGTCCGTCTCGCAGAGCCAACTCTTCGTTTTGTGTGACAATTCCACTCCAGTCAAGCGGATGAAGGGCTGGGAAAAGTGACGGGGCAATGTATCGAAGGAGACGGGTGTGTCTGAAAAACAGTGATAAGATCCTTGCACACAACAAGATATACTTACTTGTAGACACTCTCGACAGCTGGAATTACTGGATTTCCGTTGTTTATCAACAAGTGTGTCGTATTCGAAGAGTTCAACTTGCCCATCAGTTCCTTATAAGTCGGAGTGTTGATGACAGAGTCAGCAGTCAAATGGACCATCTGAAAATTGGAGAATAGACTCAATCAAGTACTAATACTCACATAATCTAGCTGTTTTTCTCCTGTCAAAAATTGCTGAATTGGCGTCGAGTCGAGGAGAGCTCTGACGTGAGCCTCCGTACTGCACTCAGCGACCAGAAGCATCGGCTTGTCCCCGTCGACCTTATCTGTGGAGAATACCTGATCCGGCTGAATAGTCCTTCCATCGGGGAGAGTAACTGCTTCTCCGCTCTTCAACTTTCCGATCAACGGGCCTTTCGGCACCTTCAATTCCATCAGTTTCACTGCGTCGATTCGTCGTGCCGCCTCTTTCATTTCAATCAAAAATGCAATGTCCACATCGTTCACTTTGCTCTCTTTCTCTTTCTTTCCAACTTTCAACGGCGGACTGAGTGGGATGTACGACACCTTCAAACCAGCATCTTCGTAACTCTCCATCGTGTACGGCCTCTCCTCCACTTGCGATGGATACTTACAGTCTCCGTAATCCGAGTCCTGGAACGGCCTGATGCACTCGAGAAAATGTTTGATATTCATCGCTCCGTGCAATCGAGTAGACATTGCATTCGACTCTTTCGACAGCAAAATCGACGAGATTCCCGCGATGTTGTCCCAATTGGCAGAGGTGATGAACATGTCGACGACACTCGAACTGCGGATTCTGAGCTGCCACAGGAACCTGCAGGCGTTTTCCGGACAATTGAACATGTAGGTCTTGAGTGGAGTACGCAGAATGAAACACGCATGAAGCAAGCCGGTGCCATTGCCAAGAACTTCGATGGACACTTGGCTAGGGATGTTGACGATGGAGTTGGCCGGCGGTTCGTGGGCCGCCTTCTGCTTTTTCTGCACCGAAGCCATTGAATGTTTCAGATTCGAGAGGGAGGCGTTGATTTCACGAGCTCTGTAATGAATAGTGAAAATTGCATGATCTTGTGCAAGAGGCGAGATTGTGAAACATTATGAAATAATTCAACTGTTCCGAACACTCACTTCAGATGTGACGCTGAGTGATTCTGAAGAATTCTTCGATTCCGTGCAATACGTTGTCTAATACTTTCCAGAAGCTCTTCGTTGTTACAAAGTTGGCTGCTTGTGGCGATGAAACGATGTGAAAGTCTGCAATTCAGAAGTCATCAGTTGATTCCGATAACCTGCTGATCATTAGTGCAGTGCGTGCTTTTCGGTGAATTAGTCATTCAGTCACTCACAAACCCTTACAGAATCCGATTCTCTGAAAATTTTGTAACCACTCGTCGCATTAGCCCGGAGCTTTCCGTACTTCTGAAACCCTTCACTACATCTTTTCCTATCCAGAACTCCGTTGTTACATATATTTCGAAGCTCTATCCAACTTTAAAACCAAGAGAGTAAAACGCACGAAATATTAAAAACACTTTTATAAGGAAAAAGGACAAACGGAAGTTTTTGAAAGCGGTTATATGGGGGATGGAGGAAATGGAGAGATGAAGGAAGGAAAATGAAACAGTGAGAGATGGAGATGATGGGCACCCATTCGGATCTGAACTGGCAACGTAACGAAGCCAAGAAAACAGTTTTTCAGTTGTCGATCTTGGGAATCGGGAGAGATTCGTACCTTGACAAACATCAACAAAACAATACAACTAGGATGTTCTGACTAACAAACATAACGGAGCTCCTAAGAAAAATGTGTAATCGTTGTGATCACCAAAAGAGGATAGATGAGAGAGACAATTGAAGAAGAAAAGAGAATCGATAATCTACGACAAATTGGGGAGGCCGGTGGGGATTCCGAACGGTCTCGACTGATCGATTCCTGGTTCTGCTTGACTCTTCTGACCAAGACTGCGAGGATCATCGAGAGCTTCTGGCTGAAAGCAAACATAAAACATAAATAGTTATGTGAACACCTTTAAAAATGTACCGGTGGTTGTGTTGGATCCATCATAGCTCCCATCCAGCGGGTAGTCACCAATCCGACACCTTCGATCATAGCCAGAATTACTGATCCCAGAATCGCACTTCCTGCCATTACCTGCAAAAAATGTGTGAAACAATTTTGTTTCAGAAACTCAACCTTTGGTCCTGAACGAATAGCGAGCAAAGCTCCTGTTAACCCTCCGGAAACGATCGAGTTGATCGGGTCTTCCTTCTTGCGGATGGCGACCAGACAGCAGTCAATGGTACTGAACATTCCTCCCCAGGCCGCAAACTGAACTCCGGTCAGTGTGCTTCTCATTCTAACTTCTCGCATCATTCCAACCTGAATTTTCAAACTGGATTCGTCATAAAATGATGTTGTTTACCAGCTTCTTTCCTTTTGCTGCATTTTTGTAACCTCCAAAAGCCTGGAAAATTGATCCTCCGACGAGGCCCATAGCGAATGCAGAACCGATATCATCTCCGATACGGTACGGGCTGAAGAATTTGAAAAATGTGATTCAAAGCATAAAGAAAAGCCTTACCATGGCTCTCTGGTGTACTCTTCCATTTTTTCTGCAGCGGGATACCCTGAAGATTGTTTTAATTATAATTTTTCGAAATTTTAAAGTTGAATTCAACATGGAAACAGCTAGAAATTGGGAAAATGATCTGAAAAATTGAGAGAGAGAAAAGCGCCATCATGCAATTTTGGCGAGAAATGCGCCAGTGATGCCGATCGGGCGGAGTGTCGTAAACGCGCCTTCTTTATTCGCGCGAAGTTTCGAGAACCGGACTGTGTCAAAATGTCAGAATTTCTTCGGAATCCGCGGAATTCCAAAATTTGATCGCAAGGAAAAATCAAAATATTCGTTTTATCAACAAAAAATGCATATTCGATGTTCACTGAACAGTATAAAACACTACAAACAAAAAGATCAAGAATAGTTGAGACTGATTAAGAGCTGAACTACTGATAAATGGATAGAAAAAGTCATGAGGTAAACGAATATCAATATAAGGCAGAGATGCAAAAATAGATTTTGGAGGCGGTGTCACATCGGTGAATGTTATAGTGATAGGCATCCGGATGTCTTGTCCTGGTCGGTAGTTTATCTGAACAGATTACTGATCTCGGCTCCGGGACAATTCGCAAGCGGACAATTCGCAACCGGACTTTTTGCAATCTGTGGGATCCTTATTTTGCAAACAGAAGAAGAAGCGGACAGAAGCGCACTTTGTGCGTTTTGGGCTCTTTTTCCCATGTTCAGATATCTCTAAAAACGCCCATGTCGGTCATGTTCAAGTTTCGAATTTCGCGCTTTTCAACGTGAGAAGCGGAGCCGTATTAACCGCTTAAGGCGGAAAACCAGGCGGGGGAGACGGCGTGCGCCGTAGCCACCCGCCTGGTGATACCCGCCTGGTGAACTTTCGAAATGCATCCGTGGTCAAAAAATTCTAAACGCTCCGCGATATCTCGCCGCGAGCAGCATGCGCGGCCCCCCCCCCCGGAGTTCAAATTTTTTCTGAAAAGCACTGATCATCAAACCTCATCGAGAAGAAGCTGAGCATTGGCAGCCACTATAACATTTTTATAGTTCTTCGTGGATCCTTGTTTCGAATAGTAGATCTGAAGAAGTGAAGAAACAGGAAGTCGACATGTAGATGATGAGGGAGTGAACTGAAAGTTAGAATTGTTGCTAAACAGACGATAGATCCGATTACATCTTCCCAAGTAACATTCACTCTAGCCACTTTAGCCGGATGAGCATCTTCGGAAGGCGAAGAGAAGAACTCCGATGGATAGAGCTGGTCGTAAAAACTTCTTGCTTTGATACGAGCATCATCACAGTTGATCGTCTGAATTGTGCAAACAGAAGACATCTTGCGGAGAAAAAGAACTGGCGATGGGGCTACTTCTCCAGAATAACAGTGTCCGAAGGTTGGAACTGCGAACGGAATCGGCTGGAAACTTTGAGAACGGAAGACCTGACCACCAGAAAGATATCCGACTCCTGGGTCGGTCCCATTGCCCGAAACTTCCTCTTCAGCCGCTTCTCGAGACCCCTTCCACTGAATAAACTCAACCGAAAACGTCTGTTCGAACCGCTTGTTATCCACGTTTCCCGGCAGATTTGCATATTCTACATGGATCTCTGTCGCATCAATTTTTGATTCGTTCAGGAAGAAGGTGAGATGGGCGGATTGAACAACTCCAGTACACGTGGTACCGTCCCAAACAGGCGATCTCAGTTGTTCTGGAGACATCCGTTTCACGTCCATAGTCTCATTTTCGCTTCTCTGAATGAATTCTCCGTTTCCGAAAAGGGCCAGGGCGCTGAGAAAAGAGTTCTCGGTGCACTGCGAGAGGATGTCCGTGGTGGCGAGTGGCTTGCATCGGATCGTCTGATTCCTGTTGACTTCAACGTTCTGAGTGCCTTGACAGAAGTCCGAAACTGAGATGGAAGCGGGCAATTTGAAGAATTTGGGACCGGAGGAACCGCGGAACTTCAGTAGCTCGGCATTTGGATTTTGCTCGAACTCGACGGAATACTTCTCCCATCTGGACTTGGAATACTCGTTCCACTGCTCTTCATCTTGCACGATATCCACGTCTTGATATTCCAATTCATCTGAATTCAGTGAGGTTTCGACATATTCCGTGAAGTAACGTCTCGCAACGAACCGTTTTGCTTGGAAATGCAGAAGAGACGAGAAGTCGGGAACACCGAATTGATTCTGTGACGAACGACTGACGGAAAACAGACTTCCGGACTTTTGACAGAGAAAATACAAGGCAGAATCAAAATTGACCACAGGGGCATTTGTAAGCGCGTTCTAATGCTCTGCGAGCTGGGGTCCCTCATGGTTGCCATGGTGTCCCCACGCACTCGGCCCGTGTCGCAGATGCTCCTTTGAAGAGGTTTGAAGGAAAATAATTTATTTTCCGAATTGACGTATATTCTTGCGACTAACGATGATGTTCCACAAATTAGTGCAATAGGTAAAAATTAAAACAATCTTAAACTGCCTAACTATGAGAAAGTGACGGACAAGCTAGGCGAGAACATTGAGATAATTTAGGCGAGTGGCTTGGAGCATTCGACCTCGATGTACTTGATCAGATCAGCACGCTCGTCGGCCTTCTTGAGTCCAGCGAAGACCATCTTGGTTCCTGGGATGTACTTCTTTGGGTTGAGGAGGTACTCGAAGAGGGTCTCGCGAGTCCAGACGACTCCCTGAAAGTTAAATATTGGGACTACTATTCATAATTTTCTGTTTATACCTTGCTCTTGTTGGCAGCAGAGTAGTCGAATCCAGCGACGGTTCCGGAAGTACGTCCGATGACTCCGTAAAGGGTTGGTCCGGTCTTGGTGGCGGTCGAGTCAACGACGTGGCATTGCAAGCATCTCTGCTTGTACACCTTCTTTCCTTTCTCGTAATCTCCGGCTGGGATATCGGCCATGATGAACCCTGAATATCAAAAAATTGAAGTATAGAAAGAGTCTAGGGGAAGAGGGAAGAATGAGGCCGCGCTAGTCGAACCGCCCGTGATGCAATAGCAAACAGAGAAACGGGGGTACGTGCGGAGTTGTGGGCGGCGAATAGACGCAGATGAGGGGAGAGGAGGGCCAGAGAACATTGCAGATAGGCGGTCTTTTGGTGAGCGACGATAAGAATTCGAAGTGATATCACCACCCGAATGAACTTTTTATCACTAGTGGTCAACGAGTGATCAGATTTCGATTAGGCAAGTGTGTTTGTAGAATATTGGAACTCATTCCAGCTTTCAAAAAGGAAAAACGAAAAGACCTTTCTTGAAAAAGGAGCATCATAGCAAAACGCGCTGGAATCAGGAAGTAAAAAATTTGAGAAAATTCAAGGGAAAACAACCCAACCGTCCGGTATTCAAGAACAAACAAAGATATTTTTGCAACATTTTATTGTAACAAATAACAAGAATCCACAACTTAGGCGAAGTGGGTGTTCGGGCGAGCCGTGGTGAAGACGTTGAGGTTCTTTCTCTTGGTGACACGGTGTGGGAGTGGGAAGCGGATCTTGGAGTCGTGGAACATCTTGATTCCGGCGCGCTTGGTATCTTCGGCCTTGATGGTCTGGACCTTGAGAATGTGGATGCGGTCAGCCTGGGCACGATGACGGGCTCCCATATCACGGTAGCACTGAGTGACGGCTCCGGCGACGGTGGTGTCACGGTACTCACGGTACATGTTGTGGTGTCCGGTACGGGAGTCGTACTTGAGCCAGACTCCGTAGTTCTTGACGGTTCCTGGGTTCTTCTCGAACACCTGCAAATGGAAGCATAGACTTAGAATGAACGAATTTCTAACAAACCTGCTTGATCGAAAGGATCTCTCCGTTGGCCTTCTTCACACGACGAAGCATGGAGACGAAGTACCAGAATCGCGACTTGGCGATAACGTGGTTGGTGGCGAAGATCTGCATCTTCCAGATTGGAGTCACCGGCTCCTTCTCGGTCGGGATCTTACGTCCAACGACGACGTACTCGTTAAGAGTCTCTCCAAGAGCCTTGGTTGGCATGTTTTAACCCTGAAAACAATGCAATTGCATGGCTAGTAGTCAAATCGGTTTTACAAGAACAAAATTGAAGGAAAACAGCATACAATTTCGAGAAAATTTGAACAAAAAGGTGTAAACTGATATCAGTCGAAAGACAGAACATTTTGATTAGCAAAAATTTCGTTTCGTAAAAAGGAAAAATAGGATCTACGAGAAGCGAAGGAAAATAAAAAAGGAGGGGGTGAGCGAACCAGGAAAAATGCGAACCAGGAAAATTTTTGTGAAAAAACTAGTCGATGAAATTGCTCGTTTTTTTGCAGAAACCTTGAGCATTAACTAACTTTGAGCTCTGAGAAGTTTTACCGAAATTTGTTCGCTCTGTTTTCCTACAAAAACTTTCCTGGTTCGCGTTTTCCTGGTTCGCTCAACCCCTCATAAAAAAGACCCAAAAATAATTTCTGACGCACAAAAGTGTATGCCGCAGTGTCTATTTCGTTGCGTGTTTTAATACCGTATGCTTCCATACACTCGCCGTCGATTTACGCAGCGCGGTGGAGCGTGTTTGCATTGCACTGACGAGCCGTCACCGCCGTCGTACGGGGCTGTTCCAAAACAGAAAAACACGTACGAATTGAGTTTGAAGATTATTAACTCTCAAAAATTGTGTTTAAAAAAGCCTAATCCAAATATTTATTTACATAATATATGCTGGTCTTAATCAATCATAAATTGTAAAAACAGAAAATCCACGGAAACTTTCAGATTCTCAACACATGGCTCTCGCATGTACCACACAAAGGGCTGTGGGTCAATGTCTACGAGCATTTTCAACCGCGAGTAGAGAAACAAGTCTAGTGCACGTAGAAAAGCAGTTTGAAGCTGTCCAACCTGAAAAACGAGATAAAGATGCGTTTCTGGCAGCAATAGGTACCGCTTCAGAATGAAAGATTCATAAAAATTGAACTTTCAGTGGCATTCAAAGAAAAACGAGGTCGTACCCATGTGGAGTTCATTAACACAGCGTTGAAGTACATCAAAGAATACGGGGTTCACAAAGACCTGGATACGTACAAAAACCTTCTCGACGTGTTCCCGAAAGGCAAGATGATTCCTCAGACGGCTTTCCAGAAAGTGTTCCTTCACTACCCTCAACAGCAGAATTGTGCTGTCAAAGTTCTCGATGAGATGGAATGGCATGGTATGGTCTGGAAAAGAAAAGATTTGAGAATCATTATTAAACCTCAGGTGTCCAGCCCGACAAGGAAATTCACGACATCATGGTCAACGCTTTTGGAGAATGGAACTTCGCAACCAAGAAAGTGAAGCGTATGTTGTACTGGATGCCAAAATTGAAGCATTCCAACAAGTATCTCGACAGGCGACACGTTGAAGGTAAAATCTTTATTCAAATTTGGGAAATTTACTTTTACCCATTCAGGTAAGACGCTCTCACCATCTGAACTGGCCGGCATTGCTCTCAAAATGATGAGTCGGGATCCTGCCGCTTCCATTTCTCTACTGAAACTCTCGGATTCTTCTGACCCGCTATCAAAATGGCTAGCCACGGCGCAAAGTCCGTCTCAACAGAAACTGATTGCTGAACTGAAATCTGGCGATGAAGTGTTTGTGGATTCTGGACGAGTTTATGTACAAGATCACGCAGTGCCTTTTATCACACTATCAGGCAGTCCGAAGTTGGCTCCACTGAATGAATTTAAGAAAGAAGAAATGGACGAGGATTATACCAATTGGTTCGAAAATTGGAAGAAACAGAGGATAGAGGGCAAACGGTTTGTAAGAACTGGAAATCTACTTCTGAAGTCTCTTTTGCAGATCCCTACACGAACAAGACCATGAGACCGTGTTCGCCCTTGGAGCCTTGTTCCAAAACGATAATTCGACAGCTTTACGCTGGATCGACAACCTTCAGAAGACAAATCCGAACTTAGAAAAGCTCCGAATCCGAGTACGATTAGATGGAAAACCAGTATTCTGACAGCGTACATTTTTATTTAACTGGACGAGTGAATCTCCGGGTTGTTGTTTACTAGGATTAGTGTTTAGACATGGAAAAATAAGCAATAAATACTGCTTCGGAAAAGTACAATTCATGAATGTTCTTGTTTCTTCTTGTGGTTCTTGCGCGGAGCAGTTGAAGCGGTGATGCCAGCGACCTCGCGGAACGCGACGACGTACTTCTGCGAGACCGGCATAGGAGGGCAGTAGCCGGATGCGTAGCTGCTGTCCTCGAAGACAACTTGGTATGGCTCTCTGAAGGTGGCCGGAGGAGCATGGACTTTCCCTGAAAAACAAAGCGATTAGGAAAGTCAAGACGAATGAGATGGTACCTTTGTAGAAGCACGTGGTTTGCGGATACAGTGCCAGGACAACGGCATTCTTCACGAACAACGCGTGTTTGTCCGACACCGGATTGGCTTTCCACTTGGGGAGTGGTATCAGATGGTTCCGGGAGTACACGATAATTCGCTTCTTGTCGTCGTCGACATCTCTGCATTCGTAGCGCGAGTTTGACAGGCACGAAATGATGTCGCAGAGAATCCAGTCGCCTTCGCTGTTGAACGCGGCTACGGCGTCTCCATCATTCAACTTCGATTCGTCAGCAGGTGCAATGGCTCCAACATACTCTCCAGGAAACGGAGCGTCGAAGCTGATCCAGAGTGGGAGAAGCTCTCCACGTACCTTGATCAACTCCATCAGATCACGTCTGCTGAGCTCTCCGGACATCATCTGCGCACGATAGTCCCTGTTGAAGGTGCCATTCACATCGTCGAGAACTTTGCTGAAAGGTTTCCATTCAATACAGCCAACGGAATACTCGTCATACCGTGCAAATTGTTCGTGAGATTCGCAGGAACGATGGGTGGTTTGGACAATGGCGAGGTGTCTTCCCTGAATATATATTTTTATAAACAAAATACCACAAAACTGACTTTTCCCTTTCCGTACGGATCCTTATCAGTGTCACGGAAATTCTGAAGACGTTGGAGGCCGTCATTGATTCCGTCTTGTTTTGCCTTCAAAGTTGGCAGCTAAAATCGATTTCTGTTGACAGTGGCTGCGAGTAAACACGAAACGGGTACCTTTTTGTGCATCTCCTCAGCGGTTTTTCGCTTCAGATCCTCGACGACCTGGTTTTCAGACTTCTTCTTCGGCATTTCGCAAGTATCGATTCTTCGTGGGTGTCGTGGCGGCTGGCGGCGGTGAATGAGAGCGCGTGTGAGGCGAGCAGAAGACGCCAGAGAAACGAAGCGTGTGTCAGTGGTGAACGCAGCTGCCCGCCCAACAGCCGTGTCGCGGCGGGACGGCCTTCAAGGGAAAGTGTGCGGCCATGTGTGACGTATTGCTCGGGTAACCCTGGAACAAAAAAACACGGGACAGATGGGCCATTGTTCGGATTTCAAATTCAATTCGAATTAGCATGCAGTTTCGAGTGCCCCTCTTTCTCACTGTCGTCGGCGCCGCAATCTCATCGAATTCCCAAGCGAGAAATGCTTTGATCTCCCGTAAAGGAGTTTCAAACGAGAGATTGTGAGGAAACAGAAGAGAGGTGAATTCCATGGAAAGGTTCAGCAACGCCAACTACAAACTGATGAACATTGACCAGTGGCAATGCGGAACTAGCTGGAATTTGGGACCTGCGCATTCTGTTACTCAAAAATTGTGTCCAGATAGAATCTGTTTGTTTTACTGCGTCTCATCTCTCGCGACAGGACTTTTCAGCCGACATCAACATGTGCTGTGCAGTTCACGACGATTGCTACAAACTGCAAAGAGGCCAGAAAAACTGCGACATTATCTTCTGCAACTGTCTCGAAGTAAGGCATTCCTAATCTTTCCGTTGAGACATCTGAGTTGAAGAAAACTAGGGAATGGAGCATTTACTCTAGTTGTATCGGCTTCGTGACTAAATTGGCGTGTGGGATCGTCACTCGCGGTGGATCTATTGCTTACCATGATACTAGTGAGTTTCGAAGGAAAAGAAAATAATCAAAAGAACTTCAGCTCCCGAGGACGACAGTAAGTTCGTCCAGTACACGCCTGCACTCAACAAAACTGCCAAGAAGTACTACAAAGCCCTGTACACGGAGTGTTCTAACATCAAGAGTAAGCCCAATCAGCGCATTTTGGCAAACGTTCATCTCAGAGACCCTATCCAACTGCGCCTACAATCATATGGTCTGCCACCTACAGATCCTTCCCGACAGGAGTCCACAGACATACGAAGACTGCGTGGATCGGGTGATTCAGTGTCTCGACGAATCCAGCGAGACTCTCGTGGACAACAACAGTTCGTGTCGCAAAGCAGTTGAGAACGCAATGGTTGCAGTTGCTTTCGGTTAGTTAGGATCTTCAGATGATTAAACGGCCTGATATTCAGATAGCAAGTTGTCCGGGATTCCGGTTATTCATGAAGCACGCAAACCAAAAAAGGTAAGGGAAGCTCTGAACTCTACATACAAGCAACTTGCAGATCTACTTTCCTGTAGAGATTCAAGATACTTCTCCGGTTGACAGTGAACCCTAATGTTCTTATAATCAGTTTTCTTCCATCAATAATAAAAGTTCAATAATTGCTATTCTTTCTGTTGTAACTAAGAACCCGTTTTCCGTCATTTCCCTTTACGAGCTCGTCGGTAAAACTGATAAGAATTCGGCAGTCGCCTCTCGGAATGAGCCATCGGAAGGAGCGGGAAGACCTCGTACACCACGTGAACGATGTGCCCAGCATCCCGACGATCCTGCTACTCGGTTTCCAGCAGATGATGATATGTCTCTCGATGCTTCTTGTCATTCCTTATCTGATATCTGATATGGTGTGTCCAGGAGACAAGGAAACCGAAATACGGTGAGAAGAAGGATGATTACCTAAGAACCATTCGAATGTCTAGAGTGCAACTGATATCCGCTTCTTTTGTTACTTCCGGAATTGCGACGATTCTCCAGACGACATTTGGAATGCGGTGAGTGAAGTATAGTGTACACGACTCAATCAGACATCAGACTGGCCATCCTCCATGGTCCTTCCTTTGCATATCTCCCTGTCCTAAACACTTTTCAATCCACTTACCCATGTACTCAGGACACTGATACTTCTCTCTGGCAGCAAAAGATGCAAATGGTCAGTTCAATTCCTACTTTCTCTTAACTGTCCGTTCTAGATCTCTGGCAGTTGTCTCGTCGCCGTCCTCGTCATGCCCCTTTTCGGACTCTCCGGCATCATAGGCTTCCTCTCCCGTTACATCGGCCCCATTACCATTGTTCCAATAATGAGCTTACTCACAATCAGTGCGGTACCGGACGTCGAACAGAAGATGGCATTGCATTGGATGTCAATTGTGTAGGTTTTTGACAAGCTTTCCTATTCATCAATGTGTCTAGAGAGTTCATGATGCTTGTTGTCTTCATTGTGCTTCTGGAAGAATGGGAAATGCCACTTCCAGCGTACTCCTTCAAGAGGAGAACACTATTTTTCAGTCGAAGAAAAGTTTTGAGTCAGTTTCCAGTGAGTTTCATTTCGTTTCATTGTTCTTCCAATTCTTCCATCAGTACCTCATTGGAATCGCAATCGGTTGGTTCTTCTGTTTCATTCTCACGGTCACAAACGCAATTCCCCAAAACAGTGCTGCCAGAACGGATCAGAACTCCAGTCGACAGACCCTCCGGGACACTCCTTGGATCCATTTTCCGGTCCCCGGACAGTACGGAAAGCCGACGGTCGACGTGTCTCTTCTCTGCGGATTCATAGCTGCCAGCTTCGTTGCTATGATAGAGAGCATCGGGGACTATAGTCAGTTTCAATCTGCTCATTTGCACACATAATCATTATTCAGATCTGTGTACAAAACTCTCTAAACAGGGCAGGATCCCAGCTGCGAACCTGAACCGTGGGTTTGTCGTCGAAGGAATCGGATGCATGCTGTCAGCTTCGTTCGGAATCGGAACCGGCATCACGACTTATGCGGAGAACATCGCCATCATGTCTGTCACGAAAGTCGCCAGTCGTATCACAATGCAAGTCGCCGGACTCTTTCTCCTCATCGCTGGCATCGTTTCCAAGTTCTCAGCAGTCCTCGCAATGATCCCAGAGCCAGTTATCGGCGGAGTTCTCGCCATCGGAATTTGTATGGTCAATGGAGTAATGCTGCGAAATCTCACGGTCTTGTTCTGGTGGCTCCTTCCTGTTCAAAACACTTTTTCAGACAGTTGATCTTCGTTTATCTCGGAACCTTACAATAATGGGAATAGCTATTATAATGGGAATGACAGTGGCACTGCACTTCGAGAACAATCCTTTGAAAACTGGAAACGAGACCGTCGACAATGTGTTCGGAACTCTGCTCACGATCAGAATGCTCATTGGAGGCATCATTGCATTCACATTGGACAACATTACTCCAGGAGCAACAAGAGAGCAGCGAGGCTTCCGGAACTACGACGATGACAACGAGATCCCCATAGAAAATGACGGATTTGCTCTCCCCAGTTGGTTGAACAGGCAAGCTACAAACATCGGCAAAGTAACGAGGTGTTTCAGGTTCTTTCTGAAATTCCGCTGGTTGACCTACTTGCCAGTTGTTCCTTCTCGAGACGAGATTATGGATGTGGAGGAGAGAAGAATGGAAGTAAAATACAAGTTATGAACAGGTTCATTGGGAACAACACCAGCAAAGATTGCGACATAATTGACATAATTAAGTGAACGTTAGGTGTAATGATATGTAAAGGAACAAAGTGAAGGAAAGTGAGTTACAATGAATGGTGTTAACTTACAAACAAGAAGCTAATTCTGCGTGGTCGCCAACATTGTCTTGTAATCCAAGAACCCTTTCGCTTGGCGACAAGCAATGTATTGCTCGATTTGATCCACGGACTCTTTCTGGTTGTATCCAAGAGGTTCGAAGGGACTGTTGACACATGCCAAACTTCCGCATTGGCATTTGACCCCGTCCCCCCATTTGTAGCTCTCTCCATAGTCGAGTGTCAACTGAAAATTCATTCACAATAATATTTTTCCAAAATGACATACCTCGGTTCCGGGGAAAATGTCCCTGTTTGCCACTAAGATAAGACGCACACACGACGGTGTGAACCCTTTCTGGAACACCTTCATCGTCATCAGATTCGGGTCACAACTGTGGGCACACGTTCTCGAAGCATTTCCATACCACTTCGGGTTGATCATCCAGTTTTTCGCGGTAATCTTCTTATACTCCATCTGGAAGGCTTTACTCCAGTTGGCTTCCGGACAGTTTCGGAAATCTTTGGAGAAGACTTTAATGTCTTTCGCAATGTCTAGTTCCATCGCATAGTCCAAATCACCCTGATCCATTAAATCTGAGCGGACCAATTCTCCTGTGAACTCGAGTACAGGAGTTCCTGCAAAGATACTAATTCAAATTGTAGTTGGCATACGATACGATTACCTGCTGGAATCGCATTCAATGTCCTCAACGAGTAGCCAATGAGATCGTTCCGCTTGAAAACTTCGAACTGCAGCAGTTTTCTCTCGATGGTAAGGAGGGCGTTGTTGGTGCAGTTGCCCTTGCAAGCACAATCTTCCGAGCAAGAGAAGTCGATCGTGCCGTCCACTTGAAGCAGTCCTACGTCGTTCGAATCCAATGGGTTCTGTACAGTAACCGGACATATTTGGGATATTCAGAACAACTGACTCACCACGTATTTCTTGTCGGACCATGTCAACGCTTTGGCCACTTTAGCGCAGTCGCAATCCGGGTTCGTCCAGCACGGAATCAGAGGTTCCCGAGAACAGCACTTGCAACTGATCTGAACTCAAAAAATACAAATTTCATCAAAGTCTTCCTTTACTTTCTGGGACAGTGTGTTGATTCTTTGCAGTTCTCGAGCAGTTTCCTCTCCTATGAGATTCCGATATCCATAAACGTACAGAAGAGAATCAGGGATCTGGACGTTCATTTCGGTTTCTCCCACTAAATCCGAGTACACGGGGATCGGGTCAAACCAGTTCTTTGTGAGGTTCTTCATGACAAGCACCCGTTCTGCAGGAGGTGTGTATGGTCCCAAGGCTTTCATCATTGCTGACCTGCGAGAAATAATATAAAATCTTGTTGTTTTCAACGCTAAACTCACTGGGTCAGTTGCAATCTTTCGCTTTCCACTTCGTTGTTCACACCCTTCCATACCTCCAGAATTGCCTTGCGGCGTCCTTCCAGATGATCTATCCCCATGAACATCCGGAACGATCTTTTGAGTCCAACGAGTCTTGGGTCTGCCTCGACGAGCTCTCGGAACGTCTTCTCGGCAAAAAGGAGATCATATTTGTCGTCGTATTTGACAAGCTTCAGTCCACTTCTCACAACTGGTCTCCGGTAATCTCTCCCATTTTTTCTCGTCACCATAGTTTCATACTTCAAATCATGCATTTTTCGTTTGTTTTGATAACTGTTCTCACCGTTTTCCGGTGATCCATTTTCTTGATCTGATTGTCTGGGAACAGAGTTCGAAAGTGTGTCTGAGCTGGAGACCACTCAATAGGATTGGTCATTGAATTAGTTGAGTCCTCCTGACGAGGACCGCGTAATTTCTTGGCCAAGTTCCAGATCCGGTCGAGAGGAAGAGTTCCGTTACAGAGAGCATGTGTCTCTTCAAAAGTGATTTCTTCGTTTCGTACCTCTTCTGTGACGCTTTCCATCCTAGCAACTTTCCTGCTTCTCGAACTTTCTGAAATTGTTTAATTCAAATTGAAAACATACTTCTCTGTCCAGTATTTTGCAACTTTCCACTCACCTCCATTTGTTCGCCTCTTTCCTTTCATATTTCTCGTGTTGGGTGACTCGGTGCTGTTCTCATCTCTTGAATTCCTTCTCATTTTTTGCGATCCTTGGGAATCCACTGGAAGCTGAAAATACAACATGCTTAGAAAGTTTGAAACACTACGTCTTTCTGCAAAAATGATAGTAGAACTTGATAAAGATTTATTTTCCAAAGCTGAACAAGAACAAAAAACAAGTGAACAAGGTAAAATATAAAGTGCAAATAAGTGCATATGTATATAAGGCAGTTGGGCAACGGAATGGAAAGCGGGGAAGCGAGAGACGCAGCGGACGCGCCAAAGGGGAAAACCTGCGGACACCTCTGAAGACAAACAGACGAAGCTACCTAGACTAATGAGCACCTTATCAGTGTGATAAGAGATGATGCTGGGCGGCATAGACGTTTCACTTTGATCGCTGCCTCCAGAAATTTTCCACGTGCAAGGTGATAAAATGCAGAGACCATGAAGTACGAACGGAAAAAACACAAGCGCTGCAAGACAATGACAAATGGAAGAGAGCGCAAAATGTGTCACAGAACGGTTGCACGACGGAGGAGAAGATGATAGAGAACGGATAAAAGGAGAGATCTTGGAAAGAGGAAGTGGGCAGAGCACAGTTGATAGCATTTCTGTTCGTCTGGAGACATTTGGAAGCCAGGTCAGCTGCAGCAGCACTGTAGTGATGCTTTATAGAAAGAACAGAGAACAAACAAGTTCAGTGATTGCCTAGTCGTTTTGAGTTTTTTGTGCTTCTAGATGGAACGTTGAAATGTTGCAAATCCATAGAGCCGTCAGAGTGGAAGCTAGGCGTTCATGACGGAAGAATAGAACAGCTGCACTAAATAATACCGAAATGTTTATTGACGCATCGAGAACAACTGTTTGATACTGATACACTGGATGATGATATATACAACCGAAAAGATGAACATGTGTAAAAAGTGATGAGAATGTTTGCAAAGTGGAAAGAACTGAGGAAAGTGAATACATAGAGAAAGACAATAGATAAGGAAATGGTTGAAAGATCACTGGGATGAATTGAAGAATTGGAAAAGGGATTCGGGAAAAGAGAATAAAGAAATATGAAAGTATGAAGTGAAAACGTGAAGAAAATGATTATTCCTGGAACGGGTGAACTCCTAACGCTTCTGTTTGTCCACTTCCTTCAGAATGTTCTCGAAGTGGGCCAGTCCGCTCTCGTGCTCGATCATGACGCATATCTTCTTCTGAAAACAACTATGAGCTGAAAAAACTGTGAACATTTCAACTTACACAATCGGTGTTGATTGGCGACAATCCTGAACTGGGGCACGGCAGTGTTCCACACAGACAGTTGTTCTCCAGTTCTCCACTGAGATACAACTCGCCGTAGTCGATGGAGAGCTGAAACAGTAGAATAAGTACGAAAAGAATAAGAAAATATACCTCTGTTCCTGGGAAGATGTCGCGCATTGCCACGAACACGAGCCGGACTTGTGTGGGCAAAAAGCCCTTCTGGAAGACCCGGATGGGCATCAGGTTGGGGGCGCAGCTGTGCCCGTAGGTCCGGGACACGTTCCCGTACCATTTCGGGTTCAGAATCCAACTGGACTTCATGAGCTGGGCGTGTTTCCGCCATGTCTTCTTGGACCATTGGACTACGCCTTTCTTCTCTGCGGTATTGCCGAGCCGAGACTTTAGTAGCTGCGTCATGTTCTCGGTATCGTGGATGAACGTGTACGAGAAGTCGGAATCCTCCTCAGAAAAATCCGATCCAGGGATGAGCTCTCCGACGAACTCGGTAACGACGGCGCCTGAAAAACAAAAGTTAATAGCTCTCGCTTAATCTTGATAATTACCGGCTGGAATGGCATTCAGGGTTCGAATCGAGTTTCCGATTATTGCATCGCGTTGATAGACCTCCAGCTGATAGAGATGCTTCGGAATTGTGATGATGGAGTTGTTGGTGCACTTTCCTTTGCACCCGCAGAGTTCCGAACAAGAGAAGTCAAGAGTTTTATAAAAATGAAGGCTCTCTGGGTTCACTGACGAGAAGGGGCCCTGAAGTTTCTGAATGTTGTTGGAATATGTTATATGACTTACAATTATTTTGTCCTCCTTTCCCGACAGAGCTCTAGCCACTTTGCTACACTGGCAATCCGGATTCGCCCAGCACGGAACAACAGCTTCTCCGTTGGAGCAGCAGCTACATTTGATCTCGTCCGTCGATCTTCGGAAGTCGCTCACCATCGCTTCCGCTTCCGCACTGATCAGATTCTGTTCTCCGTACGTGTAAAACAACGTGTCCGGAACCTCTACGTTCTTCACATCTCCTCTACAGATGTCCGAGTACACCGGGATCACGTTGTTCTGATCCTTGCTCAGATTTCCCATGATCATCACTCTCTCTTTTGGTGGAACGTATGCGAATTTTGTGGCATGTTCCGCATGTTTCCTGAAATTGAAAAATTGGAAAACAGGAAATATCACTGTGACTTACGCTGCCACAATTTGCTCGACTTGGTCCTTCCTCTTCGATGAGCTTATGCTCATGACTTTTGTCAGGAAGTTCAGCAATGCTTCTGGCATACTCAATTCGAAAGATCTTCTGATCTCGGCGAGAACCGGGTCGTCTGAGATTTTTCTTCTGTACCGTTCCTCAGCGCGGATCAACCCTTTCAAGTCGTCAGACTGCACTTTCACTGATTTTTTCAGAAGCTTGGCTCTAATTTTCTCCCTGTCAATCTGCGTCTGAACCATATCTCTTCTCTGAAATGCGTTCATTAGTGTCCATTCGATAAATAACCACTTACTATCTGCGCCTCGTTGAGAAGACCGATTGGGTCCTCCTTTCTGGTCTTGTTCTGCTTCTTTGGCACAACCCACTCCACGATCCTGTTGCGTCGGTCCCTCGAAGCGTTCTCCTTCTTCGCTATGCTCACGAGGAACTTTCCCAGACGTATGCTGTCTTCCGGGGATCTCTTCTTCATGTCCAAGATCTGGCCAGCGACCTCATCGCTGACCTCGAAGGTGGCCTCAACAGCCACCTTCTTCACCACCTTCTTCCTCTTCACTATCGGAACTCTTTTCTGTTTGTTTTCGGCTGAAAGAATGTGTGTTCTAATGCATAACCACTAAGCGAAGGGAAAAATATAAGATGTTTTGATAAGATCTCACCTGTTTGGCCTGGCGCCCGAGGTCTCAGCTCTCTCGGGGGCACGTTCCTCAACGGATTCCTTCTGGTGGGCTTCGTCTTCCGTTGGTTCTTTTTCGTCTTCTCCGTTCTGCTTCTTGACACATTAACCATTTTTCTCTACTTCTGAAAAAGTTGCAATTAGGAATCAATGTTCTATTTTGTAACTGAGAAAAAGTTGAAGTTTTCCTAGTCACTCTCCCTTTCCACCGACACTTCTCTTATCGCATTACACAAGAGAAGACTTTAAAGTTCGAGATAAAGACAACTTTTTGAATGTGTAAACTTACGTACCAAGTCTAATCCTATCGACTTCTATCCTAACTACAAGCTGTTTCCGTGAACGTGACAGTGATTTCTGAAAGACAAAAAAGTATATTATTTAGTATACAAGCCAAGGACAGGTACAGAATAGGCGAGGAAGTTGGATGCGCAGAGACACACAAGCAAGCTGCGGTGGTCAGCGGAGGCAAGCAGGCAGCCGCCGACGGAGGCACTGGTCAGCGGGCAGAGGCCATTCGTCAGACACAACCCGCACGACATTACGAACCAGCGAGCTGCGTATGTAGGTAATTTATCAGAACTTGATTGCAGATAACAGGACGAGGAATGAAATGAAAAGTTAGATTACAAGCGGAACGAGACATTGACTAGTTGTCTGATATGTAAATAAGTGACACCAACGGGTACAAAAATGGGAAATATACGAAAAGAGAAGAGAGGAATAGAGAAGCATAGAGAGGAAATGAAAGAAGCGAAGATGATGTAAAGGAACAGATGCACAGTGACAGAATGAGGGGAATCGACAAATGAGATGGGACGGTGAACTGGAAGAGATCGACAGAACGCGTACAGCAGGGCAAGGTCATCGCACCCAAAGAAGGATGTCCATCTTATTGATTGGGATGTGGGAGGGGGGATTGGGTACGTTACGCGTATTCAGATGGGCAAAGTGGCTGGTCCGCTCTCTGAAGTCGTTGACGGCCGTTTCATGTACTTTTTCAGTAAAAAGCCGAGTATGAAGCGTTTGTAGGGAGTGAAAAAGAAAAATGAAGTGAATGGAGAGAAGAAGGGAATCAGAACGAGCCCAGACATTATGTAGTTCTCCATTGCCACGGACGAGTAGAGACCCGATTGCTCGAGAACGTACATGACGACACTGATGGAATAGAGGGTTGGGAGGAGGGCTTGGTATGTCAGAGCCTGGAAAGAATTACACTCTCACACGGAAAGGGCACGGGAACTCGCCATCAGAAGCTGAGAGTGCAGACTCTTTGTGCTGAGGGAGATGTTGATTCCTCTGAAGAGAAGTCTGTCTATTATTTTCTTGCGGAGGAACAGAATCGTTGAGAACACCGGAACCGTCATTACAGTCATTTGCAGGATTTTGAAGAGAGCAAAGACACTTCGGATGTCTGCCACTCCGCTGACGGTCAAGTTTGTGAACTCGTATTCAGGATGATTAGAAAGCAAAAGGGAAATTATTTCGGAGGGGTCTGACTCGGCAAACTGATAAAGAACCTGAAAGAGTTTCAAGTTTCATTTGACTACTTTTTGTTGTGTACCAATTGTACGAAGGACGGAGTGTAGGCAATTGCGAGCACGACAAGAACAGTTTTCCGCTGCGGCTCCGGTTTCTGGAGAATGTAATAACGATAGCCGAAAGAGAGAAGAAGCGAGTAGTTGGAGTGGACGATGAAGTGAGCCATCAAGTTGTGACTGCGAATTCCATTCGGATTAGAGCATTATTTCCTTATTACCTCAGATAACAAACTCTATAATTGAAGTATTGGCACCAGCCATTCGACACGTATCCTATTGTGAAACCAGACGGAATCATTCTTTGTTGAACGAAGAAGTTGAGAAATGCCGAGCAGCAATCAGTGAATGCCAAGTTGATAATGAGAGTAGTGTAGGTTCTGACCATCTTGGGAGTACGGTAGAGAGCCAAATATATAAGAAAAGCATTGAAGAGAATGGCGAGAATGTCGACGACGTTCAGAACGATCCAGTATGGAGACAGCATTACGGAAAGAATGAGTCGGATTCCGTGGAATAGGCGAATAAGAGAGCAACGAGCAGGAGTAGGAAAGTTGATTAGACTGGATTGCGTGGTCTCGGAAAGGTGACAAAAAGTTGGTCTCGAAGGAATAATAAGCAAAAACTGAATTTACCACGAATAACAGACGCATTGAAAATAATGAGAGAGAGACTAATTAGTTGTCATGTTTGTACATTCTCAATGGCTCTGATTTCTTCTTTTCTGCAGAGCGGATTGGTTGTCTGGTTGTGCAGGTGAATTTGCTTTTCCTTTTCTGCTCAAAGACCTCAGAACACAAACGTCTATTATATTTCAGGTAGTCCCTAATTACTTTTTTTGTTTTCCTGGCCATCTGGCAGAAACGGATGATCTGTCCGTAACGGATTCGCACCCTTCCTTTTTGACGTTTCTTATTTCCATTTCTTTCTTGATGAGGATTTTGATCATTTGGGTCACAGTTTTCTCTAATTGCCGCTGAAATTTTCTCGGAATCTTGTCTATCCGAAGAACGAAGTTAACGAGAGACCTGAAATGTCAATTTGCAAACTACGTCAAGCCCCAAGTCACAATCTGATATGCAACACTCCAACGTGTTTGCTGCATAATCGAATTCTTCCGAAAGCGATCTCAAAACATAGTTGTTCATAAAGAAAAGTGTGCAACAGAAACGACTATGAAATGAATTTGAGACCATACACATTTTCGGATAAATTAAAAAAGTTTGACAACCAAGAAAGAAAAGGGAATGTCAGAGCAAAGTACACATATTCGATTTTTGTGGAGGCGGCGCGTTTGATGTTGTTAGAGTCGTCGGCCGGTCCTGAAAGGGTTTCAGAGGTGAGAAAAGTTCCGAACTATTGTGAAGGGAACCTTTTCAATCAGAGACGTCCGGCTTTTGCTGCGTTCCAGCATGTCAAACGTGGGTTTCGGAGCACTCGGACGGACGGCTGTTGAGCCGTTTCCTCCGTTGTTCGAAGATGAAGATGGGTCTTTTTTCACTTCTCCAGAGCCAGTCGAAGCCACCGGTTCGTTAGAAGCACTCGAGACGGACTGCGCCCTTGCACTCCTTCGCCTCGTGGCTTCCATTCCGGCAGCTGGAGTGTTATGGAGACAGAGAATTGGCAACTGGGCACAGTTTTCCAGCAGGAGAAGCATTCGATGAGATTCGTAAGAGTTGATCAGCTTCTTGATTGGACGATGTGCGTTGAATGTGGAGAGCAGCCGTCCTTTTGTTGTGGACCACGTCTCAACCCATCCGTCTTCGGTTGCTGAAATTCAGAATTTAATCTAGTACTGGTAGTGTTACACACTTGAAAACACGACTGTGGAGTCGCCAGTCATTGAAATGGATGTGATCGAAGCACTTGTGTTCACCGAGCACACCATCTCTCCGTTCTGCACATTCCACACTATCATCTTCTCGTCTCTCGCTCCAGAAACCACAAGTCGTTCGTCGAACGAGATGCAGCAGCATGTCACCACATTCTCGTGGCCGACAAGTATCTGAGTCAGGAAACCCTTATCTATCTGCCAGATCTTCAGAGAAAAGTCTCGAGATCCTGTCACGATGATATTTCCTCCTTTGGGTGAAGTGGCGAAACAGGTGATTTCGGCGGTGTGACTCAGTTTTGCACGAATTACAGGGGGCCCTTCCTCGGGAAACGCCCAAACCTTCATACTGAAAAGCAAAGTTCCATTTCGTCGACTCGAAGTAGGTCTTACTCTTTGTTGGAAACTGAACAGTGACCAACCATGATCCGGCCGGTTGGCGGAACGAAGATGGGCGGTTTGACTCCAGTGGCAACCATTTCGGGAGTGTCGTCGTCTCCGAACAACTCCCAAACGACCATTTTACCTTCGATGTCACAAGTGATCATCTTATTGTTCACAAGGGGCATTATTGACTGAACTTCGCTACTGTGCATCTGAAAACTTCATCTCTACATCAATTCTTGAACCGTTTTCTCACAAAGAGTTCTCTGATGATTCCTCCGTTTTGTGCATCCAGCACTAGGATACTTCCAGTTCGATTTCCAGATATGCAGTGCTGACTATCGAGAGAGTAGCGCAGACAAGTTACAGGGTCTCCTCTTCCCTGCACCGTTGTGAATATACACTGACAAATTTCCAAGTCCCACAACGCCACGATCCCGTTATAAGTTCCACAGGCGGCGTACTTGTCATCATTCGAAAGAGCAACTGATGTCAGGAACCCTTCCTTATCAATCGGGATGTCATGTGCGTCCAGATTCCTCTTCTGAACATTCCAGACAGTCACCTTCGGTCCGCATGCGGAGATCAGGAAATAGTTGTCCGATGAGATCTAGAAACTGAAAACATTGGAAACGTAACGTGAGGACTGAACGACCTTCAAACTGCAAATCGGAAACGGCTGCTGTACATCTAAAACGTCGATCATCTGCCCGTTGTGAATATCGTAACAGAAGATTTTTGACTTCGTCGCCGCGAACAGCTGACAGTCATCCTGGGCACACACCAACGAATTCACTTTTCCCTCGTGACCCATCAGCTCGTGCAACTCCTGCCCACCGACAGTACTGAACACTTTCAACGTCTCGTCTTCACAGGCGACAACCACAAATGCGTCGTTTCTGAAAGAAACGTCTTGATGATCTCAACATACGTTTGGTTCCTACGATGTGATAGCCAAAGTGCTAACTGGAGCCATAAGACCTCCCATTCTTGAAATGCACTTTCCATTTGACACATCCCACATCTGCACTACAAAATCTCCGGATCCAGTTATCAAAAAGTTGTTGTTCGAGGTTAATTGGAGGGAGACAACAGATCCAGTGTGATCGTTGAATGATCTCACCACTTCCCCTGTCTCCATTTTTATCATTTTGGCGGAAGAGTCTGCTGACGCTGTTATCAAGTATTCATCATCAGTTGTCAGAATGGCACAAGTGACTTTGGCTGTGTGGTGGGTCAGTGTACTTGTCTCCTCGTTCTAAACATAATAATATTCAAAAGTCTGCAAAGGTAAAGCTCACCGAAGTGAACGACCACGTCTTCACCGTTTTGTCTGCCGACGTGCTGACGAAAAACTTTCCGTCATGACTTGTGCATAGACACGTCACTGCAGCAGTGTGTCCCTTGAATGTGGCCATCAGATGCTCCGAAGCCACGTGGTACATGTAGATGACTCCCGGATACGACTGATTTCCAGATATCAAAATGTACTGATGGTTGTGATTTGGAGCAAGCACAGTGTTGCCAGGCTTCCAATCTTTCAAAGTGAAACTTCGACAAGCCTTTGTTGCAGGAGGGGATATCCAGCAGGTGAGAGGCACCAGCAGAGGTTGTCGGTTGTAGAGATCCACCCAAGACATGGCCTGTTCGACCATGGTGTTCAGGAAGTGACTGTTCTCCGATCGCGTGTACCGCAGTCTTCCGATCACTTCTGCAGCCAGTTGCTCACTGTCCCTTGCCATTGTGACCAAAGCCGGAACCAAAACTTGTTCCGAAAGAACTGAAAACTAACGGTTATCCCCATATCAAGTAAACAAAATAATTGCTACCTTGCAAATCGTGATGGAGAACTTGCGCGGCGCACTCCTCGTACATGGACAACAAGTTGGCGATTCCGAAAAACCGCGTGACATAGTCGACGTATTCAAAGTTGCAGAGAGCGAGTTCTTTCAGCCGATCCAGGTCACCCGAGTGCAAACAGTGGAACCAAAGAAGCCTCAGACGTCGGAGGTTCGGAGACCCGTTATCTCGTTTTATACCCTGCGAGAAGTTCTGAAAATTAATGAAGAGTTTGTTAGTTATGCTTTTGTTATTAGTACCTGATATGAGATTTCGTGCCTTGGTGACTGTTCACTGTCAACGAGAAGATCTGCGAACAGATCAGACAACTGCACATGCGTCTCTCGTATTTGGTTGGGCAAGTATCTTGTTCTCATCCAAAGATTGATGCAGAAATGCGAAAAGCTGATCACTTCCCGATCATCTATTATGATTTTCCGAACAAGAGGTCCAAGAGCCTCGATGATGTTCTCAATCAGCAGAATCGGGAACACCGTCGTCATCTTCATCTCACTCAGTTTCTCCTTATCCGGCGAGATCGCGTCATGAATCTCCAGCCGAGTAAGTCCATGAGAGGTCACTGCGATGAACTTGCACATGTGTCCCACTGCCAGCTTCCCGAACTCCTTCTCAATCCGTGTCAGCCGTCCCTCAAGTCCTCCCTTCATAGAACTGTTTCCAGTATGAAGGATCTCGTGAGCATAGCTCTTCGCCACGAGAATGCCGTCTTTCCCGGACATGACTGCTGTTCTCAGTGTTGATATCTGCTCGCCGGTCAGTTTCTTGTCCACTGTCTCTGCCATTTTCTGCAGCATTCCAACGACTTCATTCTCCGATATGACATCTACATTCACTGTTTGTGTGACTGCAAACACGGCGTTAACGGGAGACACGTTGGAAGAAGTCATGAAGAGAGACAAGTTATCCGGACCCTGAAACAACGTCAAATAATCATCAGAGTGGTCACTCCGGTGCACTAACACTTTCAGTTCGTCGTCCCAGTTGACTCAGAAGATGTCCACATTTGAGCAAGTGCACATCGTCAAGGAAGATGCAAACTGGTTTGTCGGCCTTTTGAACAATAGACTCCAGACATTTCAGGACGTCAACTAGTTTGAAGTGTTCCAGAACTTCCTTCGGATCAATTTTCGCAATCTCACATAGATTCAAGCAAATGGTCCGCCAGGCTTCATGAGCAAAGTTTGAGCAATATGTCAAATTGGTAAATCTGAACGAATTGATGACTTCAAAACACTTTACTTTCCTACTCACAGTATGATTTTATAAGCGTCTTTACTAGAAATCTTATCATAAAGCCTGCAGAGAGCCTGTGTTTTTCCACAAAGATCCGGCCCCTGAATCAGGAAAACGCCTCGGTTCACTTTGACCGCTGCCAGTTCGTCGAGTCGTTTGTCATACTCTCTTGGCAAATTGCCAACGGAGAGCTGCCACTCGAGATACTCTGCAAATCAGCCACTCGCACTTCAAATCAGAAGTTGAGATAGTTACCGTTGTGTATCCGTGATTCGACTGCTGCAACTTCCACTAGAGATTTCGGAGGCTCTGGGCGAGTTGGAGGATTGAGCTCCGCAATGTGATTTTTGAGTTTTTCGTTGAACTGAAATGCAAAAATAGGAGCATCAAAGGTGACTTGAAACCTGTCTGGCAATCTTCTCTCTGTACTTGTCACCATCTCTTGAATTGAAAAAGTGATTGATATCAGTGTTCTCGGGTCGCAGCACGTGGGTCATAACTCGGTCGTTCATTTTCAGAGTCACTTCGTTCTTCAGGTCTTCTATTTTCCTGCTGTTCGCCTCGTCAATCTCTAAAAACGAGTTCGGTGAGTTCGGATCGGCAACAAGTTGATCGAATTTCCGAAGCAGAAAGAGACATCGGCACGGCGACGTCTGCAGTACAGCACGGACGAACGACTCGAGCGGCGAGGAGAAGAAACGGTTCTGGCGCTGCTCGTGCACCTGGTTTATAGCACCTTCTTCGTGTGCCTACAAGACTCTGATTGAATGGTCGATAGGCCCGGAACTTACTGCTTTGGCTCCGGCTTGTAGGGCTTTGATCACTTCGTTCAACTGCTTCTTGTCTTTGATGGCTGACGGAACGAGACGATATTCCTCGACGGCGGCGTTGCGGTTTATTGTGTACGCCTTCTCGAAGACACGAACATCTGCAGACAAAGGAAGTCTTCGGGGGCGAGAAGAACAGAAGAAGCCTATCAAAGAGCAGCGACTCTTTGCTCCTCGCCAGATTGGATTTTTCTAGTTACTCGGAGCAGGCTGGAAGGTGGCAATTTGCACGATGGAAAGAGCATCGAGGAGATGGAAAGAGCATCGTGGACTAATCCAACACGACAGCGTCGTCTTGGTTTCCACGGTTCCATAAAAGAAGAAAAAGAGAAAGCGCACTGAAAGTCAATTGCGCGGTCAAAAACGAACAGGTGAAAGCGGGACTGCAGCGGCATGAGCACGGGCAAACTTCCATTTGAGAGCAGCAGTTGACGACGAGCATTGAATGAACCAAACATCTCAAAAAGTGAAGTGTCCTCTCCTGCTTCTTGTGCGGACCCGTTTAACTGGATTTCGTGGCTCTCTCGAGTCTCCCGCCGCTTCTCCCCCTTTTTGCCTCAACCTTGATAACTCGAAAACGACGGAAGAATGAATTCGGCGGGCCGACGGAGGCGAGGAAAACTGCGTCCGAAACGGAAATCGAATGTCACAACCGAGAGAAACGATGCGGGCGGCGGCGCTTCTTTTCGTCTTTCAGACACATTTGGTAGCCGAAAAGAGGAAAAAAGGAGTACAAAAAAGGGAATTGTGAGTTGGCCGGCTGTTGGTGGGTGACTAATTTCTGGTCGCAAACACATAATTTGCGATAGGCCGAGCATTCGATGCCCTTTCAGAGGGGGAGGAGCGGGTGACGAGAAGGGAATGCACCCGAATTTTAGGTTTCGAGAAAGGAAGGAAGAATGAGGACGAAATTGAAGTCATTCAGATGAAGAAGAGGGGGAGAAGGAAGAAGGACGTTTTTGAGGAGAAGACGAAGTGGAATAGGACAGAGTCCTCGACACGGCCGAATTAGCATGCAGGCGGAGGGAGGAACAACTCACTGCCATTCTCTTCGAAGATCGACGACCGGATAGAGTCGTACTCCTCCTTGCGCAGGGATGTCGGTACCGAGACATTGCCATATCGGTTGCCAAGAAGAACCTGGAACAGGGTTACTGTAGGAGTAAGGATACTCGCCTGAGATGATGCCTCTCCAATCTTTCAGTTAAGAAAGCTCACATGATCTGAGAATTAGATCCAAACCCCTAATTTTACCTACTGACATTTGGATATCTCAACTCACCACTAGCCAGCTGCGTGGGTTTTCCTTCCATAACCGCAAAACATTCTCTGCTGTGCTGTTTGTCAACTCTCCCGATTCCAGTGCCACGTCACAAAACTCAAAGTCGAAAGACGAGTTATATGCGTATGTCTGAAGATCTGGGAGCACGTCCTGCCACAACGTCCTCCTCTCGATGATGAATTCTGGAACATTGTGTCTCCGCCGGTCGTTCCTCTTCTAGTTACCCTCGGCGTCATTCCCGACGACGTACAACCTCGCTGCGTGTGCCTGCTGTTTCTCCGTGCTACTGCTCGTCTCCGGAACGCTCACACTCGATCCTTTGCCGCCGCGGAACATCTTTTCATCACCTGGAACATGATTTCATTCGAATTTTTCGTGTCGTCACTCATTATTGCTGCCCGCAACATGTTTTGAGTTGAGTATCTTCGGAGCTGATGAGAAGAGAAAACGAAACGGACAGCCGGGAGAGGAAAAGACGCAACCTATCTCTAATTCTCCCCTTATTTTCGACCTATTTCCGTTCAGCTCGCCGCATTTTTACAACGGCAGAGAGCAGCGCCGAGAGACGTGAGATACGGGGGGATCCCACGGCGGCGACGGCGACGACGGGCTCACTCGCACTATTTGAGATGCCTTCGGTCGTCGCGGGCGCCATCAACACCGTCGGTACCGTATTCTGGACAGCTGTCTACTTCGTATACTTCCTTTTCAAGTGAGTCGAATTAGAAGGCGTTGAGCGGAAGAGAAGATGTTGAGCGGAGAAGTAGGCGAGTGAAATAAGGAGGGAGTTGCGCAAAACGATGTCTCTTCTAATGGGAAATGTCAATCAGCAGGTGATCTGACCCGTTTCTATTTCAAGCTGATTCCGAGTTTTGTGGAGAGTTGGTGCCTCGTAGGCTCGAAAAGCAAGCGAGGAATAGAAAAAAGTCATAAAGAAAAGAAAATAAAACACGCGAGTAGGTAAACAACTGCGAAAACGAACAGAATTACTACGTTTTTCTGTGATTTCCCATTCTATCCTTCCATTTATCTATCGCTATCGATATGAATGTAAAAGAGAGAAAGAGTCAGTTGGCCGCGGAGCCGACCTTTCATGCACGAGAGTCAAGACAAAACGAGAGCGGTCCTCGGCTTGCAGCCCATAAATCTAGGGAGGAGATGTGTGGGGAAAGGCTTTCAAAGGCGGCCAGATTAATTAAATGATAGTCGAGGAGGCGATCGGCCTGAACCGAAAAGAGAGAGGCGCGGAGAGTTTTCAAGCCCGGGCAAACACGAGGCTCTTCTAGTCTCACGGTTCGGGTTGACATGTCAGGAACTAATAAACCTGGTTCAGGGGAAAGCAGGAATGGAAGTGTGAGAAGACGGGCAAGCCAGTGATCCAGTACTGCTGTGTCGATGGAACCCCGTGTTTCGAGCATCACGAACAGCAGAATGGAGTGAGAAATCGCAAGAACGCACCGACTACGACAACGAGCAACTACAATAACCACGTCCAAGATAATCACAACACGACTCCCAAATCCTTCTACACGTCGAATACGGGAATACGAGGATTCTTCAAAGCCGCGTGGACATATGTCAAAGACGGAGCAGCCAGAGTGTGGGAATCTGGAAAGCAGGCGGCACGGAGGGTGTGGAAGGCGCTGAAGACGGCGGCGGTGTTCTTGTGGCAAGTGGTGAAGTGCTTGTTCGCAGTTATCTACGCCTTCATCGTGTCCAACAACGTTCCGTCGCAAACTCTTCCGTCAACTCCGAAACCCTACTCTGTGAAACCGTCGTCCCCTACTTATAACAAGGTGATAACTGATAATCGGAGAGGTATCGAGTCAGATGTTCAGGTTGCTTTTGAGTACGAACAGGATAAGCTGAATGCCGAAGAGTTGAAGGCTGTGACGAAGCAAGAGATTCAGGAAGAGGAGGATGAAGATCCGACCATCTACGAAGATGTTTCCAAGAAAGAGGAGCCTGCGAAGAAAGTTCCAGACACTTCTGAATCCTTTTATTATGAGAGAGTGTTCGAAGAGCCAAAACAGGAAGAGCCGCCACGGTAAGAGATCCTCTGATCACCCGACGAGTGCACGTTTGCAGAGAAAAGTCCGTTCCCCCACCGCCCCCACCGCCTCCGCCGCCAAAACCAGTATCTCGTCCAGTGTCCCGGGAGCCAAGTCGTGCTCGTTCTATGACCCCTGGAAAAGAAAGACGGGAAGTGAAAGGAGGCATCGGAGGATTCAAGTCGGATATAATGGATGAACTGGAAGAGCATCAGAGAGCTCGACATGAGAGATCTTCGATGAATCGGGAAATGACGCAGAGTTGTCACCCGGATATGGCTCAGTGGAAGGCCAACGAGGTAGTGGATCGGTCGGCGAACTCGACTCCGTGGAGAGCTTCGTCAGTGGGACCAACTATGCGTCGGTTGGAGCAGGTGGTCAGCCGAGTCGAGGGCGATGATCAGAAGGAGGCGAACTTTGTTTTCAGGTTTCTTGTTTTCTGGTGATTCAACTATTGGTTTTGTTTTTGCAGACCACCGAAGATTGTGCACTCGTCAGAGGAATACCAAAACAAGAACAAACCACAGTCGGAGAACGGATTCATTATGGGCAGAAGCGTGTTCTCGCCGGTGGAAGAGGCTGAGCAGATGCGCAGAGATATCAATAAGTACGTTTTACATACTCCCACGGGTTACGGATTTCTTCTCGAGGCGGCTCATTATTTCATCATTTGCATCCGTCTAGAGAGCAATTATGATGAAGGAGACTTTGAGATAAGACGGCGGCAGCAGCTGTTCGCTGGGCTCCCAGACCGGGGGCGGCTTCCTGTGTCACTCTTAGACACCTTCCTCTTTTTACCCCATTGAAACAAAATCTATTATTCTTGGTCTTCTTGCAGCAAGCAGCAGAGCTACAGTAGCCCACAGTACCAAAGCGGAAACTGGATGGAGGGTCAAAGATCAAGAAACATTCACACCAGGTGGGTCTGACAGTCAGCGAATAAAGCTCTTGGGAGGTCCTGGGGTATGTATTCTTTGGTAGGAAAGGAGAGAGCGTGGGATCCTGCTGCTCCAATTTTCGCACACAAGTTGTTGAACTTTTGGCGCGAGCGGTCAGAAGAAGCACGGGTCGAAACGCAATTATCGCGTCCTTCTCGGGGCTGTCTCTATTTCATTGAAGAAGCACGTCCGACGTGTGCACAAAATTGCGCCGAAGAGCCCTGGCCGAGGATGGATGCTCATTTCGAATCACCAAACAATGCGGCGAGGCGACGGGCATGCGAGAAGCGAGCCGCGGGGGGAGGCCTCGTCTATATTATTCAATTTCTTGCCGAGATAGATCCAAACGACAAAAAATTGGGGTAGATTTTTGAATAGGAGAGGGGATGAGGAGGAGACAACCCAGAGTTGTGTAGACAAGACAAGAATTGGAAATTGTCGAGGAGAAGATGGCGAGAGAGTGAATCGGACCAAATTGGACGATGATGATGTCAGTTCGGACATGAGAAACAGAAGCAGAAGCACGCAAGCATTTCAATTGAGCTGGAAGTCCAGATGACTAATTGGGTCGAGTGGTTCAGGGCTAACGCGTAGTTTAGGAGTCATCGATGGGTTACTGTAGCTTTGGAACACTACAGTAGCTCGAAGAAGTTCCAGAAAAGTGTCCGGCCGGAAGGAATAGGAACAGAAGATGTTTTCTCAAGCACAAACACTCTCACTAGAGTTGAGCACGAAAACAAAGAGAGATTGCGGGAAGGTTTTATGGTCTGTTTCTGCTTCTGCTTCTTCTCTTTCTGCCTGTTTCGTGGCAAACATTCTTATGAATCTTGTGCCGCCTATAAGTGCTTTTTTGGATGATGAAGGCACACATGCACATATAGGAGGGCGGATAAATTGAATTAGAAAAGTAAAGAAACGCATTGGTGCGATGAGGAAAACGAGAAGAGGAGAGACTCAGCGCCGCCGCCGTGTCGTCGTCGCCCTCCAATTTCGCCTCGAGGGCCTTCTGAATGTGCTTGAGAGCAGGCACGAAGTGTCGTGAGCCACAGAAGAAGTACGGTAGATTATGCGGAGGAGAAGCTACTTGAGAGCGAAGAAGAATTTGAGTCGGAAGCGGGTTACGACTTCTTGCCGCGGGAAGGGTTGCCTTTCAGACATAGTTGTGCTTGTGGCGGAAAGAAGAAAGAGAGAAAGGGAAAAATTAAAAACTGGAAGACGGAAGAAGGAGGTAGCATAACCGAAGCCAATGGCTCTCGCGTCTAGCTCAAGCCGAATTATATAGGTGAAAAGACGGCGGAGCTCGTGCACACTCACACTCACGCACATATACTTACACCACAATAGGCGACAACTGAGTTATATCGATTGCAGATTAGACACCGATGTGTCTTGGTACAATTGGCTTATGGGTTGGTTCGGGTGATTGGGCGAGCCGGGGATAGAGGGCAAGGACCAGAAGCTCTCACGGCATGAACTCGCAAGAGGCAGATCTCGAAAACAATGGAAACGTTTCGTCATCTGACTGCTCCATCTCAATCTGCTTAATTGGATTCGTGATTCTGAATTCTTGATTCACAAAAACTTGTTGCGTTCAGAAAGGAGAAAACACGTAGCACGTAGAAGCTAGAGTCGACGCGGGAATAATTGACAGCTTCATCAGGGGCATAAAGAAATAGGAGACGAAGCAAAAAGCTAATTATAATTTGACTCGGCGAGGAGCATTCGTGCGAGAGCTACCACGCACAGAACACGAGAGCCGCCGACGCCAAGTCGTGCTATCACAGAGACTCATTGTGCTCCCCGCGCGGACCCGATGATGAGGAAGGAGAGTCAAAAATAATTTTGAACATAAGTCAAACGTTGTTGTATAATAATACCAGCTGAGGAAATAAGTAAGGAGAGAGAGGAAGAGGCAAACGAGAGGAGCGAGCGACGGATTAGGTAAACGGGTTGAATTGAGGAGATTTGGGAGAGGTTCTTCTCGGCTGTTTTCGTGGCTCACCAGTGTTCTCGGTAATTCGATTGTTGCAGGAACGATCAAGTGTACGACTACCAGACGCAGAGGAATCCGTTTGGAAGCGCCGCTTACAAGTTTGTTCACTTGTTCCCCTCTCGAGTAGACTTGTGTCTTTCAGATCCTCTCCTTATGCTTCTCATACGGCACGTCGCAGCAAGACTCCAATTCGCAACGGAGAATCAGAAGCCGGTGTGGAGACGATCGCAAGACAGTGGCCACCGGTGAGCAATGCGAGTGGAACTGGAAACGCGAGGGACGATTGGGTCGGTCGGAGCATGAGAGGAGTGGAGGAGAGCGATGATGGACTGGTGATGACGATGTGCAGACGTGAGTGGAAGGAGGTGGAATTGGGTGGAAAACTGATTGCAGGTGTTGTGGAGAAGAAGAAGGACGAGAACTGGAAGTGGAGGGATGAGAGCGGGCGGTTGCTGGACGAGAAGCACAACAACACGTGGAAGGTTTGTTTGAATTGGGAGGGTCAGGATTAACATCTTTTGGAAGCATAATAAAGTATCAGAAGAGTCATAAACAATGGGGGGGGGGTTCACAAGTTATTGCTTCTACTTGGGAGGGGTTAGGTGTCGAGCCTGGACTAACGAACCCTCCTGTAACCATCTTTACGTCAGGGGGAACTGGACACTCTTCTCCGTGACGGGCCGAACGAAGGAAGACATTGGAGCAGAACCGTCGAGAAGCTTCCCACTGGAGACACGCGGTTCCAAGATGTCAACAGACAATACAACAAAGAATTTGTCGTTGAGGTAACTTGTTTTCCACCTCATCTCCCCGTATCAATTTCCTTTCAGAGCATCGTTCGTAACTATTGACTAGAGAAGCGTCAACCCTGTGCTCCCATCCCGATGTTGGAGATTTATTGAACAGCTCAAATGGTTTATTTAACATTAATATACATTCACAGTTAATAAATATACAAAACTTTCAACAATCGTTATTCGAAAAGTGTTTTGACTTCAACATGATAATCGATTCTTGAATATCGCTTCTCAAATATAAGTTAGGCTTTTCTGAGACTGTCACTGGACAGTTCCTCACGTATTTTTTCCGTGAAGAGCGCTGGTACATTTGTGAGAGATTTACCTCGTTATATTTATGTGCAGACATGGCATAATGATCCGGTTTTTTATTGTTGATTTGCCCTGTCTCGAACCTTTCAACAACCGCACATTCGATTCGCAGGTTACGGTAACATTCGAAAATAAACGAGAGGGCGGAGGCGCAGACAGCGATTGCACGAGTGTTTCAAAATTGGTTTTCTGTTTCAATTGAATCACTTAGTCAATTTTATCCTACTTTTCAGAAGACCTCATTGTTTTTGTGCATTTCATTCTTCAAAACTGTAATTTTATAAAAAATGGGTGACACTGAGATAGAAGCGCTCGTCCTATTCGTCGAAAAAACGACCAACATCGCCAAATGCTACTCCGAACCGTTAGACCACGAAATACGCGTTCAAATTCCAGGAAACTTGCGGTATTCAACGAAATCGTTTCTTCCAATTGTAAAATAAAATGTAACAGGGTCCCGAAAGGAACATACATTGTGCTCACCGATTGCACAGCAGATAACGATGTCTGGATGCCGACTGCTGACAATTTCAAGACTCGCAAATCATCACAGATCCGTTTTCATGCCGGCGTAATGCTCGTATGTGTTTTCTCTTTCTCTTTATGAATGGCTCATATGAATCTTCAGATCGAAGCAATGGCAGCTTGCTCCACTGACGCAGAACACAAGACGTTCAACAAAAAACTCGCATATGCTGGTGGCTACGGCTTCGTTCTGCTCTCCGATCCAGCAATAGATAGAGGAGTCACTTATCATGTAGAATTGGCGATGTAAGCATTTTGAAAAATGTCTGTTTCTAATTGAAGATTTTCAGAAACGACGGAGCTCTTCCTGGAGAGCCGATATTCCGAATTGATAAAGTGAGAAGGCCAGTCGTTGGTCATCTGAACAAGCCATTCATTGAAAAAATGATGGGGGTCGAAAACAAGGAACCGAAATGGGAAGAGTGGCCGGAGAATCTCGATGAACAGCTATCGGATGCAGACACCAGCCAGAACACAGTTGAACTACCCGCCGCGAACGATAATGAACCTATTGTTGGAAACGAAATGAGTCCCGAGACACGGGCGAACGTTTCGATTAGAAGCATTGAGAGAGACAGCAACACTCCAGACTCCTCAGCAACGTTGACTAGTTCTAGGCCGAAGACTCCTCTGTCAGTTTGGTTGCTTATCAAAAATCGATATTACACAGAGCAACAGTTTCGTTGTTCTTCCGCTTCTCGGCGTCAATTGGTCGCCACAGAGCGCCGCCCCTCTGTTCGCGTGTTGTCGTCGTTGCAGTGTCTGCGTCTCTCTCGCACTCGCGCGTGTTGCCTGCATCATTCATCTCCAGTTTGCGTGAACGGTGCACACAACCGCGGCGCGTCCACTGCCCATTTTATTACATTTTCTTCAATTCTTTCTGTTGCGTTTGTTTTTTTCAACCCACTCTAACTCCGTCGTGTTTTTTCAAGTCGCTCTTCGACATGAACGCCGAACTCAAGACCGAAGTCGAGCTCGCTTGCGTCGTTCTGCATGTCGGTGAATACATTACTGCCTGGGAAACAAATCAGCTGAGACTCCTACGGATTAGCAACATTCAAAAGAATGTGAAGTGAGAATATTGATATTTCTCCACTCTGAAACGACAGCTTTTTCCAGTGTGCGAAGACTCCAAGTACTTAGGTTTATCGTCGGAGAAGACCGGAAGGACTTTGTCACTATCAAAGAGGGAACCGATCGAGTTACTGACGAACATAATGATGAGACCGTACGCCACTGAACAACTAGGGAGTTTTTTTTAAATTTTAATTTTAGATCGTCACGAGAGTCGCGTTTTCGCCAAACCAGAACCACGCGTCTTTTAATTCTTCCGTGGGAGTTTCGAATATGTATGGATATGTTGTGATGCTCGACAACGACAGCAACCCGACTTACGACAAATCGAAGATCTACAAAGTCAAAGTTGCTCTGTAAGCTCATTATAGCGATCTATTTTTGTTTTGTTTTTTAGCGATCAGTTTCTCGACGAATTAACTCCAATTTTCAAAGCCGTTTCAACACCCATCCCGGACACAATGACATCGGATGCCGATGCTGTCTTCTTCAATTCCGTGAAGCTTTTCGAAGAGAAAATGCTGCAAAAGCAGAGGAAGGACGGACTGGGGTCTTCTCGGGTACCGAGTTACCAGAACGACAACGTTCCGAGAATACCATGTCCGTTTTTTGAGCCGCGTGAGAGACATGTAAGCGAACTCGAAAAGCAGAACGATTGCATTTTTTTAGACCGAATACAAAGCTCTTTTCTACCACGCGAAATGTATGTGGACATCAATAGGCGATGCTGAAGTACGGGTTTTGATTAGAAGTCAAGACAATCAAGGAGAAGTGAAAATTGGATCATGGTTGACTGTTCGTATCGAGTAAGTATAGGTGTAAAACAAGGAAACACTGACTTTTACAGCCTCGGCAAATTAGCAAAAAACAGACCACATCGTGTTGCGAAAATTTTGAGCGTGGAAGAGATTCCTTATCCAATGAAGACGGTCAGAGGGAATATAGTCGTGAGTGATGCTAAACCATTTAGCCAGTATATACAAATACCCTTCCAGGTAACAGGAGAGATAAGGCTGGACATGAAGAGATATGAATTCACTGGGGTCAGATACTATAAAGAGGGCGTTCTAGGATTAGTTGAAGTTCCTCATTATATATATGATCGAAAGCCGTAAGTGAGCTTCACAAAAACACTAGAATACATTCCGTTCAGCAAAATAGCTGATTTCTACATGATCAAAAAACCGTTCACGATCGACGAAATACCTGTGTACTGGCGAGCTGAAGAACATATTGCGGAGCCATACGAAGGGAACTTTGAAAACAATTTGAATGATAGCAGCGAATTCGATGATCGCCAGGATAAACAAATGTCACCGTCGCCACCACCCATTGAAAAAAGTATTGATTGGTTTTGCTTTAAAATTATTTCTCCTTTTAAGGCGAACAACCAATGTATCGTAGAAACGGACCGGAATTCTCTTCGGGTCGACCAAACCAGTTCAGGAACCAAGAGTATCAAGGAAACATGCCAGGACCAGCCTCTACCGGACCGAGTCGATTCAACGAAGCGCAAAGTCCATGGATTCACGACGCACAGGACAACGGTTTCTCCGGAACGAGCGCACCGCATTATGCGTCTGGAAACACGACTCGAACTCAGTCAAGAGCTACGCTCTCCGATTACGATACCGCTCCTAGAGCGTATGTTTCCTACTGTAGCAATAGTTTTAAATATAATACTTTTTCGTTGGTTTTTCTAATTTGTTTTTATGGTTTTTTTTTCAAATATTTTATTTTTAAAATTTCCTTTCTTCAGAAACTCATCTGTCTCCACGTGGCTAGCACCACCACTGCCAACTGGAGTCATTGAACCCAATGGATTCGGAAGAGACAAAGCGATTGCTGCAAACAAGGAAGGCCCATTGATGATTGTCTATCTTTGTACTTACAGAAGGCCAGCTAGAATGATGTGGTGAGATGAATTCAGAGGCGTTTTAAATTTGAGATTTCGTTGCAGGCAGGAACTGGATGGTCGTTCTGTCACTCTCGGAGATATTTTCACTTGTGAATTCAAAAAGATCAATCCCATCGATCATGTCGACCTCGAAGTTACGGTATGCGGATCTTTGAGTTCACTTATTCAATTTTCCCTACAGAGAGTCGTCGATGTCCTTCCAGAACAAAATACATGTCGGATAGACGATTCCAATACCAAGTGCGAGCTTGGGACTTCTGTAGATATGAGTTATTCCGATCCGAAGCTGAACGCGTGCCGCAAATTTGGAATAAACCCAATCATGAATTGTGAATTTGGTTTCTTGATGATTGCAGATTACGTACGTTGTCTCAGAAAGATATCTGTTCAGTTATTTAAACTTTATTCAGGTGGTCGATCCATCCGGAAATCGAATCAAAGCTAAGCCGTTGATTGATCAGTACGACAAGGTGAAATCAGCCAAAAACATGGTCGGATTCTGTCACTACGTTTTGCATCAATGCCCGATGACTTTATTCGACGAAAATGCGCCTCCCGAGGACCGAGATATGGCCTATATCTGGGAGTTGTTCGAATTGACTTCAACGGCGGACCTTTTTGTACAGAAACAAGATGTGCTCGATCATAACAATGTAGGCTCTCAGTGTTATCCAAAATGTGCTAATTTTCCAATTTTCAGCTTGGCTCTAGGCGTGATCAGTTAAAAGAAGAAGACGACATCGCCAGAACGAAGCGGCTGAACAAGGAAAGAGCTCTTGCGGAGTCCCGCATTCGTAATAGCCAGGCTGGCAGTGAGTACACGCCCAGCTATGCGCCCAGTCAAGAGAGGATGAGCTCGTCGCAAAGCTATCACACGGATAACTCCCGACCCCCGTCGAGCGTCTATGGGTCTGCGTTTTCGGGTCGTTCTGATTTAAATCGGACTCCGGTGCCGATGTCTTCACAGCAGAGCTGTTACTCGTCAAACTTCGGTCAGCATGCATCTGGACCAGCGCCTTACATGAATGTAAGTAGCCACTTTTCAAAAAACACAGGTCGATTAATTTTTCAGAATGCTCCTATTCCTCCCACTCTACTGGAAAGAAGCATGAACAGACACGTAGAAACGATAAGAACTCTAACCGCATTCATTAATCATATCGAACAGCAGTTTTCCGATGTAAACATCAACCTGAATCATCTGAAAGGCGAAAGGGAAGATATCCAAATGGTTCGTACTGCAGAAAACAAAGCTTCAAAAACTATTTTATTCAGATCGTCGACGAGTATTATCGATCTGGATCCGGACCCTCCACCGCGAGCTACCGTTGCTGAACCTTGCCGCCGCCGTCATCCACAAATATTGCTTTCTTCAATCATGTCACTATAACCTATCTTGAATCCCATAGTTGTTCTATTAAACATTTTCTTGTTTTTTTCTATTAAATTTACTTCTCCTACTTTCCGATTCTTCCCCTTAAAACATGTGTTCAATTCGATAAAATGTGGGTTCTATTGGAGCGAATATGCATTCACTAAGCGTCATCCATCGCTTGTTCGCTATCTTTCTCTTTTCTCTTCATAGAGTCTTAATTGAACTCAAAATCCAGTATATTCATCGTATATCGCTATCACAATGGCCAGTAACAACACCAATACTAAGGTACTGCTCAAAAATCGTCCGAGACTCATTGATTCTTTCGCAGAAACTTAATAAAAAGACGGAAGAGCCTTCTCAAGTGCAGAAACTGTTGGCTTCTTTACAACAAGCGCAGACTAAAGGAAATCAAGAATCGAGTTCTGCTGAGCCATCGACCTCGAAACCGAAGAAGAATGATAAGCGCAAAAAGAATGCCGACGAAAAGAAAAAACCGAAGGGACCGAGTGTCGGAGTGCGTATGCAGCAGCAAGCAGAGCAGAGCAAACGGTCGCGCCAAGTTTCGACGTCGAAGAATAACGGAGGGGCTCGATCACAGAATGCGTCGGACCACCATCAGCCGCACTCCTCACAGTATCAGCACCATCGTGGTCCGAAGATCCCAACTGACATTCTCGACGAGCTCGAGTTCCGATTTGTGAGCAATATGGTTGATTATGAAGTAAGTTTATCGATTTTCGAAATCCCGATTCAACAACTTTTTTAAACAGCTTGTTGACAATATTCGTGTGTGTTTTCACTTGGAACTTGCTCATTGGTATTATATTGACCATATGGTGGAGGACGAGAAATACAAGGGTTGTCCGAACATTGGATCTCGCGATTTCACAGTTCAGATGTACTACCACTGCAAAGATCTTCGCAAATCTGCACATAGGGCTGATGAAGTGAGTCCAAGAAGTATAGGGCCAAGATTATTAACTTGTTGCAGGTGATTGCAAAGTTTCGTGAGTACAAATCAACAGTTCCGACTTACGGAGCAATTCTTATGGACGAGGAGATGGAGCACGTGATTTTAGTGCAGTCCTACTTCTCGAAGGGCAACAACTGGGGATTCCCGAAAGGAAAAATCAACGAAGCCGAGCCACCAAGAGATGCTGCCATTCGGGAGACGTTCGAGGAGACAGGATTCGATTTCGGACTGTATTCGGAGAAAGAGAAAAAGTTCCAGCGGTTTATCAATGAGGCGATGGTCCGTTTGTACGTTGTAAAAGATGTACCGAAGAATTTCAATTTCCAACCACAGACAAGGAAAGAGATCAGGCAAGAAACCACAGGGGAACACCGAGTCTAATATGAATATGTTCAGGAAGATCGAGTGGTTCAAAATCGATGACCTCCCCACTGACAAGAACGACGAGTTGCCGGCGTATCTACAGGGCAACAAGTTTTTCATGGTTATTCCGTTCGTGCAGGACATCCAAATGTACGTCCGCAAGGAGAGGGAGAAGCGCAGAAAGAGACTCGCGGAGAAACCTGCCCCAGTCACTTCTCTGTTCGCGGAGAACCCTGCCCCTGTCACCTCTCTGTTCGCAGAGCTGTTCCCTTCGCTGCCATCGGCACCGACTTCTTCGTCTGCTGCTCCCCACCCACCCGTGTACAAAAGACTCACCAGCGAGGAACTTTTCTCGTCATTCAAAAAACCGTCCGAACCGGAGACCGTGGCTCGTCCAACTCTTCCAGAAATCTCTCCAGCGGTCGACGGGCTTGACTCGCTTGCCGTCCTCGGACTCTGCACTCCTCTCAAGCCTGGATCCAGTCTCAATCAATTTCCAGCTCCGTCGCAAAAATGTCCGATGATCTCTGAAGAAATTGGAGGACACCTGGAACCGGAGCATGCAGAGATCGGGTTCGCGATGCCGACTGCTCTCCAACAGCCAGTTGTTACCTCGGAACATCCTTGTAATAAGTTTCCAACAATTCACTGTTGACTGAATAAATTTCTTCCAGGGCAACATCACAAGCTTTCCGAAAGCAATGCACCATCCCAAACACTGGAATCGCATCAGGGATGGCTCGACACTCAACTCGTCAACACTATCATGCACTCACCAAACCCACCGATTCCGTCTTCGACATCTCCAGCAACCCCTACTACTTTACTCGGGCATCTGATTGGCAAGCCGATTCAACCACAAGCTATTCTTCCACAAGCGGCGACGCCAACTGCATTGGGAAGCGCCGAAAAGCCGAAGAGCTCGAGGATCAGTCTCAGCGACAACTCAGCGTTCAAGGCGATTACGAGTGTTCCGAAGCAATCTGTTCCAAAAGCAACGGCACCGCCGAACTCCGAAAAGGTCCGTTCTGCCTCGCTGAGTGGAAGCACTCGAGCAGAAAGTCGCAAGGCCTCTCGCAATCTGTTCCATTCCGTTGTCTCCCCAACTTCGAGTGGTTTGCAATCGGTCCACGGCGATGATGGCGGGATGTGGGAAGACGCCTGGCAACGAGAGAGCTTCGGCAACACCGCAGGAACAAGCATTTCGTCGCTGGCCGCTTCCAATCAGGAACTGGCCATGATTAACAGAGACACTCCGGTCGAGGACAGAAACATCTACATGAAGCACGTTTACGAAGCAGTCGGAGTGAATCAACAGCCTACAATGATGGTACCCCATTGCCAGCAGTGGAAGAAGCGCATTCAGGTGAGAACTATTCCAAAGACTGTTCCGAAATCCGATGTTTTAGCTGGACGCAGAGTATATCGCTGGCCCTGTGGCATTCTGGATCCAGGAGTTTTCCCTGACTAACATGCCAAACCCAGTCGTCTAGTTGTTCTAATTCACCCACCTATAATCTAATCAATAAGTAATTTTCTATTTTCCCCAGTTTCGTCAATTTGTTCCGATTAACCTGCGAGATGAGTTTTTCAATGAGCATTCCTCGTTAAACAGCTCAAATCTTATTCTTTGTCTGCAAAATTATGTAGAAGCTTTCTGTATTCTGTAATCATAATGCTCTGAATTCATGAAACCAATGCAATAATTCGAAATGTATAAATCTGGATAAGTTGGAAAAAATTATTGTTTACAAAGAAAACAGAAAGTTGTACAGATCCGCATAGAGCGGGCTGTTCTCATTGCTCAGTTCGGTCAGAATGGTGAAGTGATCTTCGTTTCCGTACTCCTGAACAACAATTGAGGAAAAGGGCAGAAACAGTATCTCACCTTGTACTGTGCATTCGGAACATGTCTCGAGAACTCGACGTTCTGCTCGTATAGCTTCGGCGACTCGATCTTGCAGTTCGCGATCAGAATCGGGAACCGGACCGTCCGCAGCAGATCGTAGTCGCAACTGGCCGCCTCAGCCTCTTCCACAGTCAATCCCAGGTCCTTTCCATACGTAGTGTGCACCAGTTCTTGCAGTTTATAGATGCCAGCACTCAGAAAGATTCCACAGATCCGAGAATCCGAGATGCGCGTCGCCGCTTGGAACGCCAGATGTGCACCCACCGAATGACCTCCGATTACAACTTTCTTGGCGCACGAGAACTTTTTCAGTGCGAACTTAAGTTCCGATAGATTATAATGAGATTCTTAAATGAACGTCTACCCGAACTCCTAGCAGAGTCTCTTCGATCGTCTTGCTCAGCGGATGATCCTTGTTCGCGTAGTCATAGCCTACACTTACAACAGTGTAGCCGAGTTTCCGTGCCACGTCAACAACTGACAGACACTTTTTCCGGTTTCCGATCTGAAACATGTGAACATTTATGTTTCCCGTGTTCCACGTACCAGCCAGTAGCCCCCATGGATCATAACAAAAAGTTTCTCCGAATCTTCCGGTCCCCAGATATCGACTTTCGTCATCTCTCCATCAGAATATGCCACGTCTTCTTGTTTCTCGATCGACGACTTCTTCAGATCTTCATAGATCTTCCCGACTTTTTCATCGAATTCCTCCCCAGCAGTTTCTGGATTCTTCGAGTTCTTCAGACAAGAATACTCATCGCTCAGATCTGTTTCAGACATTCTTGCAATAGCAATTGATCACGAAAAGACAGGGACTGAATTGAATGTTTGTTTGATAAAGTTTTAAATGGAATTCAACAGAAGAGAGAGAGAATGGACGATCAGACAATACAAAGCTACATTACAGTTGAGAGGTGATAGTAGAGTGATAAGAGAAAAGACGGTTATCAAAGGCGTTGGGAGAAGAAAACAAATCAAATGGGCGACGGAACGGAGATACGGACTGCGTCGACTGCAATGCCGGCCACCGAATCGGTGAGTTTCTCGATGACACGGCCAATGATCCAGGCCGGAGCTTCGTCGAGAGCAGACAAATCGGAGATGTAGGCCTGCAGAATTATTTGAGAAAAGCGATAGAATGTAACTGGGTACCTTTGCATTTTCTTCAGACATGGCCACCAGCAATCCGCCACTTGTCTCTGCAGATCTTCCCTGAAAAACTCGGAATCCTTCTCCTCCGCTTGCGATCATCCGATCTGCAATCTCGTCCATGTACTCGATGATGGGCAGCGTCTCGATTCTGAACTCGACGGGGTGCTTCTGAACGCGAGCCAAGTTCTCAGCGTGACCCAGAAGTCCGAATCCAGTGACGTCGGTCGACGCGTGAGCCTTGTACTTGTGGAGAAGCTTGGCGGCGTTTCGATTGAGACGACTCATCTGCTCACAGACTTGCTTGAAAGCTTTTTGGATTCTGGAGCTGTCCAATTTCAACTCTTCAATCTTTCCGTTATTCTTCTTAATCCATTCGTACGAGTTCACAGCGACTTGACCACCGATTGGTTTTGTGAGCACGAGAACATCTCCAGGTACTGCCTGATCGACTTTGATAATCTCCGACTCGTGAACCACTGACGTGGCGACTCCTCCCAGCAACAGCCACGGACACCGGACTGTCTGACCTCCCCGAATCTTCGTGTCTGCTTCATCGGCTGCATCCTTGAAGCCTTGGATGAAGAGTCGGACGACTGTGTCCCTCTGTTCCTCGGACAGATCGATGGCCACTCCGAGCAGCATGAGCATATTGTCGCATTCTGAGACTCCCATCGCGTACAGATCGGATAGCACGTTGGCACATGTGACACGTCCCATGATGTACGGATCGTCGACGAGTGGATAGAAGAAGTCGGTGGTCTGAACGAGACGAAGGCCCGGGTGGCGGAGAGGGATGACACAACTGTCGAGGCCGATGTCTGAAACATGCATCTCGAAGTTTTCGTAGTAGTACTAGGATTATTGATAGCCCCTGGTGACTAACGATCGCCTTCCTTACCGACTTCGTCATTGTTGATGACGAGATCCGTCTTGAATGTCTGCAGCAACTGAAGAAGCACGTCGCGGGGGACCTTACATCCGCATCCTTTCATTGCGGTCAATTTGGTCAGAACGAATTGCTCGTCGAGTCCGTGCTTCACCGGGTCGAATCCCTCCAGAATGCGTTCGACACGATTGATGGCCGGCATCTGGAATGACGTTCTGTTGTTTTCTATCTCTACCGGAAGACTATAATGTAAAGGAGAGAAGGTTTCGAAGGTCCACTCATTTCCCCCGGCTCAGTCGAGACCCGCTGGTTTGAAGCATCAGCATCGCACTTTTTTATTTACAGCAACCCTCATAATAACTGATAGAAAATGACGTTTTAGTTCGCACTTAATTGAAAAGTCACATAATAGCCGGCGAATAATTACTGGCGAGAACTCAATTTATTTTACTTTATTCCGCCCGACCCACTATAATAATTGTGGTATAAAAACGGAGAGATGCAAGGGAAATGGCATTTCGAGAGTATTCTCGCAAAACAGACTCGACTTTCAGTCATCAAACATGCTCGGTAAGTCGGCACTCGTCTTCTGCCTTCTGTTGGTCGTATTCTCTGTGTTCGGAGCCGCCTATGAGCGCGACGGAGAGTAAGTTTAGAGTCCCGAGAAATCCGAGAAACTCTACACTCTCTCGTTTCAGAAACACACGTCCGTACCAGGCATTAAAGAGGGGAAGTCTGTCGAACATGATGCGGATCGGAAAGAGACAGATGGCTCAGCAACAGGACTACGTTCAGTTCCCCAACGAGGGACAGGTCCCGTGCGAGAGCTGCAACTTGGGAACGCTGATGAGAATCGGACGGAGATAAACGACGACTTCGCACCGCCCTAGATTTCGTTTCTCTCTTTCACTGGTCCGTTCTCCTCCATATATTTATCAAATTTTGGTGAATGAATTCATTTGTTGACTGAGTTAATTAATATTCGAAACGAATTGAATGAATTGAACATTGACAATGGTACATTAAATACAGACACGTGGAAACTGCCTTAATATTCAGATTGCGAGGACGTTTTCACACACAAAAATAGCTCTACACAGCGCATGATAAATATATTTATGTTTAATTTTCAATTTTGAAGTTTTTTTTTGTTTCTTCTCCCAAAGATAGATGACAATCAATTGCTGACGAAAACACTGCCGATCAGATCGTCATTCATCAAATTTGATGGAAACTGTCGAAATGCGCTTTCAAAAAATTTCGGAAAATTAGCAATGGGGCGTGCTTGCTGCTCATGCCCCCGAAACAAATTTTTGTTTAAAACTGGTTCATGAGCGGAAAATAAATATTTTCGAAGCCCGTGTGCATGGCTTCTTTTGCAAGTTGAACAGCTTTTTCAGTCGGCCACGACGCTCCGCTTGTTTGTCCTCTGAATGTCTGCTCCTCGCTCGTTACCCCCCGCCGTTGCCCCCTTCTCGCCTCTCCACCCTGTAATAGACAAATCGATTCTGCCGATAGGCGACTGTCGAGACTGAACATTCTATCATTGTTTTCTTCTTATTTCTCTCTACACCAGATATTTCCAAGTTTTCAGAGTTCTATGGTGTGGGTGAAACCGGAGCATCTAATATTGGCTCAGTCCTTTTGGTACGGAAACTAAAACAGCAGATTCTAAAGCTGTCAGTTTTCAGGTCATGTGAGAAAGCAAGCAACTACTTCAAGTTGCAAAGAAGAAAAGGGCACGGGACACGCGGATTCTCCTCTCTTCTCGTTGCCACCATCGATTCCGTGTTCGACACCAGGCCGCCGCCGTATCGAATTATCTATGATTTCGACAATGAAGATGTGCATATATCAATCGGTCAGTTATAATTTACAAAAATAAAGCCAATTGTTTCGCTTTTCAGTATTAGCAGTAGCAGTTGAGCTCAAAGAAATTGACGAGCACTGGAAGTACATCGAAGACAACTTCATCCCCGCCATTGAACCCCTCCCACTCGAGAAAGATGTTCGGAGATTCGTGACGACGAAAGTGGAGAGTCTTTCAAATAATTCAGAAGAAGTCGTTGCTCCGTATTCAGGTTCGTTAACACTTTATCCTAAAAGTGCTGTTCTCACTATCATTTTTTAGAAGAACTCGATTCAGTGTCAACCAGGTCATGTCTCGAACGATTCCATAAAATCTTCTCAATACCTCCAGATGAAAAGCTAGTCAACTGTAAGATAAAAGCAAAATGAAAAAAAAAGAGAATCCAGTTGATTTCAGACTATAAATGCTGTCATTGGAAAGGAAAAGTACCCACGCAAGGAGATCTGTTCCTCTCTGTCAACTTTCTCAGCTTCTATTCGTTTATCATGGGAAATGAGACGAAGATAAAGTTGAAGTGGACTGACATAGTTGTACGTTTGAATGAGAAAAGTTTTCATATATGTGTTTCTTCCAGAGACTGGAGCGAGTATCATCACTTCTCTTCCCTCAAAGCATGCTCGTCGTCACCAAAGAAGACAAGAAGTTCAGTTTCTCGATGTTTCTCAACTTCGAAGAAACGTATCAACTCGCGTCACAACTTGCCAACATCGCAATGAAACAGTAAGTTCCAAGTTTTGATGCCATCATTGACATTGTAACTGACAGGTTGATTGAAGAGGAAGGATTCTGTGAAGACAGTGCTCTCCGTCGCAAAATGCTGATGGAAAGCGAGCAGCGGAGAACAGTCAAAACGAAGGCATCTTTCCTGAAGCGAGACCTCGACGCGAGATATCGCAGTGATGCGTATCGGTGAGTTCCAAAAATGGCGCAAAGTTTATTCACAAAATTGAAAATCTATGTACAAAAAAAGCGTTATAAGCCATACTACGAACTGCCGGTCGATTCCTTCTGTCCCTCTGGCTCTTTTTCGTCCATTCGGCCATTTGTTGACCAATCGAACGGAATGTACTCGATTGAGTACTCCCCAGTGAAAAAGAGCTTCTGCAAATTCTGTTTCTTGTCACTTTCATCTCCATCCAACACGTCCAGAATCCATTGCAATATCTTCTCCGTCGAGCCTCCGAAATCTTCGGAAAACCACTTAAAAGTCTTGCCCAGATGGATAACGTTCTTTTTTGTGTCGACGCGGAGAAACTTGTCACCGTTGAGAAGGGACTGACGAGCATTCGCACGAAGATCTTGGTGGATTGTCTGAAGCGTTTCTGGGATGATTCAAAAACATTCGTCTGATGTTACCTTGGAGTTGTACAATCTCACTGGCGGAGTCGTTTTTGATCCGGAACACAGTGCAAAGTGAATAAGAGGATCACACTGCGGACAGGATATCGGAAGACGGGCGTCTTGTTTTCCGAATGCTTTCCAAAGCATTCCGGGACCTTTTTTGTTAGCTCGGAGGATCCCGTTGATAATAGAGTGGAGAGCATATCGGTGACCTCCGATCAGGTAGTACGTGCCATTTACAAGCTGCAAGGTGTCTGAATTAGAAGTGAACGCTATCCATTCAACCTTTCTTCTTTGCCAAATTCCAATTGGTGGTCCGTGTTTCAAAGTAATATGAATCAACATCATGTTGTAAACATTGATGAAGAACGTGAGTCGGTCATCTGTAGTCGAGTCTTCGAACGAGACTTGATTCAGTTCTCGAGCGAATTGAAGACACCGAGTGAAGTTGTCATTCGTCGATAGACCACCGTAGATTATGGACTGATAAAAGTTCATACGCACATCACAAATTATCATTACTTACTCGGTTCTCATCTGTGAAAATCTCATCGTACACCGGCTTCAGGAGCCTTATGAACTTCTCGTTACACTCCGCCACAGGCACACTCTCCTTCTTCCCGTCTTCTTCTCCGGTTGGCGGCGCATTCAGTGGTTTGTTTTCATCATCTTCGACCAGTTGATAGTATCTGCAATTCGTCACCTTCTATCTGGACATTCTTCATTTCTTCAAACCTGTCCGGACTGAACGTCATCCCGGATTCCTTCGAAGTTTGTTGTCCTACGTGTCGATCAATCAATTCCTGCCCGATTTCGAGCGCTTCGCTGCGTTCTGCAAACGTATTCAGTTGACAGTCTCAACGTGTGCGTGTGACCCATTGTTTATTTTTTCGTTTCTTTCTTTCTACAAATATGCAAATAGCCTAACACAAGCGTGCCACCCCTGAAAAAGGCAATGTACCGAAGTGAAACGGAGAGTTTTTGTAGAACGGAGTGGCTATGGAGTCGTCAAAACAGAGCTCCTTCCACTCGTTTCCTTCGGGGTCAGACTCATATTCGAGGTGCCAAGACCGCTCGGCGAGTTGCTCGAGAATGAAGCGGTCGATGTTGTCTAGATGCGAGACTTTTCGTTGAACAGACGACTTTTTGCGACGTTGCGAGTCCATTTCGGGTGGGAAAATATGGCAGAGAAGAGATATGTGAATAGAAGAACAAGTCAAATCAAGTCGACTGATTCGAACTGATTCGTTGTTATTTCTGATGATGACGGACAGAAAAGAGCGAGAAGGCGTCGTCGAGAGAGAAGAAGACGAATTGATAAAACTGCTGATTGGAGTGTGTTTTGTGTCTCTTGCGATCGGGGGACTATCTCTAACCTAACCTACTGAAAGCAAAGTGTTGAAACTGCGAGAAGCGAAAAGTTCAAGGACACGAAACGTTCGCTCGGGGCGATTTCAGCAAGTTTATGTGGTAATCCGGGGCAGTTTCCGGCATGTTTATGAACTATAAAACAGAGAGACGCCTGAACTCACTGATTCCCCGCTGCCGCATGAGCCATTCGATGAGCTGCTCGCCTTTGAACGAGTTTCGGTAAACCGTCAGTTTGACCTGCAAAGAATTCGTGTTTGGCCCTGTAGCAACGCAGATCACCGACGCGATTATTTTTGATGAGTTGTGCGTTCTTCATGTCGCGAACCAGTTTGCTGTACTCGTCGGGCACCCACAGCACCTCCTCACAACACTTGTTGTTGTTTTCGGCATCGTATTCCTCGAAACCGATCGCATTCATTGGATGCGGGACTATCGGTCCGTTCGTGCACTTCTCCCGACGGACGTGCTCAATCAGGCTCTCCCACTTGTTTTTCTCGCCGATCTGGAGGTTATATGATCCTTGAGCGTGTGAATACTATAGCCTACCACTCGATCGAGGTCCGTCTCGTGTCCGATATAAATGTTGTTAAAGAATATCTGCGGCAGCACGTCCGTGCCGGTTCTGTCGAATATTTCCTGTGTGTGCTGAAAGAGAAATGCCTTCCGTCTGATTACTAATCATCGACTCCATTGTTCAATTGACTTCTTCGTCACTGATTCGTCATCAACGAATGCCCACCTGAGGGAACGAATCGAGCGAAACGTCTGTGTAGGGAATGCGCTCCCGGTGCAGCAGGTCCCGACCCTTGGCACATTTCGCATTCCCGACTTCTGTGTATATCACGACGTGACCCGCAAAGTCCTCGAACGAAGACGACTTCTGGGCCTGCATCTGAAACTGACGAAACTTTCGAGGGAGGAAAATATAATCCGAAAATGGCGAAAGAATTGCGCGGTTTCCGGTTTGTGCCTGATCACAAAAGGAGATAACTTGTTAGTTCTGCCTATTGATTTTTGGGGGAACAACCCGTCTTGAGACAAAAAATAAACAAGTCGGAATCGAAAAGAGCGGGGGTCGGGGCACATGGCAGATGATTCGAATGGGATCGGGAAATGTTGATGAAGTGCTAATCTTCGCGAGGCAGTGGGCGGTTCGAGGAGTGCGCAGGGAAACATGAGGCATCTGATGCCGCGGAAGAAAAGTGCCCCCGGACGGGATGTGTAATATGTGATCGGACTAGGTGAGATGACCTTATATTGTCAGCGGAAGGAACGTATGTAGATTAGATCAGATTTGCATATGTACTCGGATGAATGATACTGGAGAAGGGTGTAGGGAGGAAAATCGAAATGAAGACGAAAGTGCAGGCGTTTCAAGGTTGGTAGTGGTAGACGGCTGAGCGTATAAGTCGTGTTTTGTTGGTAGTTCATAAAATTCATGGGTGGAAGTGTGACTTGAGAAATGAACACTGGTTGGCAACGTATCGCAGTTTTTCTCCAAGTTTCAATCTAACTTCTCATCCGAATCAATTGTTTCAGATGCCAATTCAACTTGCCTCTCATGGAGAAACTCGACGGAGATACCGACTGCCGGCTCTTCACCCCGTACGACCGCCGACATGTTCCTGGAAAACTGTTTGTCTCATCGAACTTTGTGTGTTTTGCGAGCAGAGTATGTTCCTTCTCAACTGTCCACAATCTATTATTAGTCACTTTTTCAGACGGAGAGACTCGTTTCGATTGTAGTTCCACTCATAGAGGTAACTTCAGTTGAAGAATGCTCTCCGGTGTCTTCGAGTCAAACGACGCAAGGAATCCTTCTGTGTCTGAAGAATGGGGCTACAGTAATCTTTTCGGCTGTTCCTGATCGAGATCGGGTTCAATCCAAGATTACGGTATTCTTGGAACGTGGAAAAATTGAACGGACAATGGAAAAAGCGAAATTAGATTCAACAAGAAGCCGCTGTGTACGTGAACATTTAATCGTTACTTTCACCTAATGTATGCTTCAGTCAACATCTTCATCCAGCTCCTCGTTCGACAACATTATCTGGGACTCTCCTTTAATTGAAAAGTACCCATTCGGAGCTGATGCATCGGAAAAGTGTCGAGAGAAATGGAACAAGTACCTGCAGGAGTACGGAAGCGGAGTGTGCATGTACCGAACCGTCGAGTTGCATCGGCTTCTTCTCGAAGGTGTTCCACTCCAGCAAAGAGGCCAGATCTGGATGGTGTGCTCGGGAGCCGCCGCCGAAATGGCACTGAATCCCGGATACTACAGAGAGCTACTGCACAAGAATCAGGGTGTTTACAGCGTAGCGCTTGATGAGATTGAACGAGATCTGCACAGAAGTCTACCCGAACATCCTGCTTTCCAGCAAGGACCCGGAATCGATGCTCTCCGACGCATTCTGACAGCTTACGCATTCAGGAACCCGAACATTGGTTACTGTCAAGCCATGAACATCGTGGGCTCAGTCTTACTTCTGTTCACTAAAGAAGAAGAAGCTTTCTGGTTGCTGGTCGCCGTTTGCGAACGTCTTCTTCCTGATTACTACAACACAAAAGTTGTAGGAGCTCTTGTGGACCAGGGAGTGTTCTCCGAACTTGTCGAACGTCTTCTGCCCAGTGTTGGAGCACAGCTGACACGGCTGGGACTTGACGATATGGTGGCCCTCTCCTGGTTCCTTACAGTGTTCTTATCAGCCATCAAGTTCGACGCAGCTGTTCGTATCCTTGATCTGTTCTTCTTTGAAGGAGCTAGAGTGAGTATATATTTGTCTCTTTGTTATCACAATTTTTCTATTCCAGCTTATGTTCCAAGTGGCTCTGGAAATGCTAAAACAGAACGAAAACGTGATTTGTGAGTCCCATGACGACGGAGAGATCCTCATGAATCTGGCAAAGTACACCGAGAGTATTTACGAAGGCGACAATGGTATCGAACGGAAGCCGTCGACAGTGACCCTTGGAACGACGATTTTGTCGGATCTAGAAGAGGCAGCATCAACAGTTATGAGCTTCATGGGAACAGAAACCACCAGGACGTTTCCTAAAGTTGGTGTGCATGTTCATGGCTCAACTAAACATTAGTTTCCAGATTCCAATCGGAGACCTTCTCACAAAGTCGTATCAAAACTTTGGATACTGTTTCACCAACGAACACATCGAGACTCTTCGTCTCAAGAACCGGCTGAAGGTTGTGCAGAACTTGGAGGACAATCAGATGAGAAGCATCATCAAGAGCATCGGAAAGGACTGTCGTTTCAGCAACGACGAGCTGGAAGCGTTGTACAACGTGGTGAAGGTTAGCAAGAGTTTATTAAGAAACATAATAAGAGACCCGGAAGAAGTGCAGAGAAGAGGTATTCACAAGGGAGAACTAGTTTGAACTGACAGCGCACACAACACTGGATAGCGGGAACCCGTGCATAGACCAATGAGTTCCGTTGCACTTGTAGACGAATGTATTCGAAGTGTCTGTCACCAGGGATCCGGTGGACGGGGCGTGGACATCACACAGATCAGATTCGAACCATCTGCAAGAAGTTTTCTCTTCGAAGCTTTCAGACAATACTCACTTGACAAGCATGTGGGGTTCCGCGCAAGTGATTGTCCGAGTGCACTCCTTCAAGTCACTATGATCCTCGACGTTCTTGGCATCTTTCCTGTCCATTGTCATGGAGAAGAACGTCGAAACAGACTCGTGGTTTGAACAAATGTCCTTCATCTCTGCACTATTTTTCATCCAAATTGAAGGACATGATCCGCAAATATCTAGAAACATTGTTGATTAGGTTATTATCAATTTGACTCCCAAACCTGGCTTCTCAACCTGTAAGGCTTCAAACAGGTCACGATCATCGTGAACGTCATTATCATCCCGATTTAGGGTTGCCGGTTCTGTGTGATTAACCACCTCTTCTCTCTCTCCCTTAACTTCAGTCTTTTCTATTTTCTCAGTTTTAGCCGCAAACACTTTGGCGTTCTTCTGAATCGCCTCTCTGTGCGAGATTCTCGTGTCGGTGACAGTTACTGAATCTGTTTCGGTGTTGGAAGCGGAGGCTTCGAGTCCTTCTTCGGGAGCTGGCGAATGGAAGACTTTGGCTGCACGGAACTGTTTGACGTGGGCCAAGTAGTCGTCCTGAGCTACGGGCAATCGGAGGAGAGGGGTGTTATCATCGAGTTGATCAGAAACGTTCACTGTCTCCGCCGGAATAGTTTTCATGCATGCAGCTACGAGTAAGAGAAACGAGTTGAGGCACAGCATAATGAGAACGGACTGAATGAAGGGTCGGGAACGCATCGTTGCCGTCGAGGATGAGGGTCACACCCAGTGAAAGTGTGGAGAGAAGAGACAATAGCCGGACCGGAGACACGCGTTTTTTCGGAGCGAGGTGATAAGCAGATGAATGTACTTTTCTGGAGACTTTAGACATGTTCAACGCGATAAATGGGTCAGAAAGGACACTATTAATAGGGAAACAGGGATTGACAATGATGTCGTAAAAAAAAGGAAATAAAAAAGAACGAATTGTTTAAAGAAGCCGTTAGAATCCAAAAGTTCAGATGTTTGAAATGAAAGTAGAATCTTGTGAGGCTAGAAAGACTGCTGGTTATAATCGCTTGTGATCTTTTTGAATATCGCACGGAAGTCGGCCTTTCCCGACCCCGTAATCGTCATTATTAGAGTCAAGGTAAGAAGTCCACGACGGGAAAACGAAGTGATTAGTGAAAATGAAAATATCGGAGATAGAGGAAGGCTTATCCGCTTTGATTAGAACAATAGAAGCAGTCGCCGTGTTTATCTCCGATCTCTTGAACTTTCATCCTTTTCACGTCATCTGTTGCAGGAGGAGCATCTGTTATCATGGAGGCATCGACTCGGAGTGTCAGCAAGAGGCAAGATGGCCGCTGTCACGGAGAGACCACGTCCGGACCCATGTACACAGTCGCAGTATCGGTAAGCAGTCGTTCTGTCATCGGACATTTCCAACCTAATTCAGACTCGACTACGACCTCTTCGCGGAAGTGTTCCCGCGCCTCCTCCCATGGCCCGTCACCAGCATCTTCGTTATCCGCGTCTTTCGCCTCCTCGACATCTCTGACAATGGCCTGCTTACATTCCGGGATCTCGCTATCACCCTCTCGATTCTTTTGCGCGGAGAGGCCACCGAGAAGCTGGCACTGTTCTACAAATGTCACCTGCCGCCAGCGTTCAACATGTCCGATTTGGACGGACTGGATCCGAACGAAGAGAACTCGGAGGAAAGCAAAGAAGGAGAGCCGGAGTTAGCCATGGAAGCGACCGATTTGTTGGGAACTCCGAAGAAGAGTCAGATATTGCGACTCGACCACAGATCCAATTCTATCGACATTCCACGTCGGTCTTCCGATCAGAACCTAGCAGATTCTCTTAGGGTACGTGATTGAAAACTGGGTGGCATCAAGAACACAAGCCTTTTTCAGACAAGATGCAGCACGTCGAGTGCTGTTCTCGTCAATTCCAATGTTGAAGAGCGAGCATCTGACGCCGAGTCTTTGATCGATCTGATTGCTGCTAAATCCATCGGATCATGTCCTTCTGAAAATGAGAACGATCGAATTCAAGTGGCTGATGTAGCAAGTGAGGGTGAGAGTGAGCTTACTAACTTAGAACTAGCTGTTCAACAAACAAAAGCTCATTTCGTATCTTTCAGAGTCCTATTCTGTTGTTGATGAGTCGATCGAGAAGATGAAGCAGCTCCGGAAAAAGACGCTGTGTTCTCCTGACTCTTCATCGACCAAATTGGAAATGAAGATGTTGCCTGTGATGAGTCAGGTCTGTTACTTTCGAAGACTATCAACACTATCATGGATTATTTCAGATTCAATTCATTCAACTTTGGAAGGCATTCTACGATTTACTTAGTGGCAAAGAGACGGAGCAGTCCGTATTCCACAGCCTCGCAGTCACCGGAACACTACTTCTTCAACTTGGAGAGACACATCGAGAGCTTCAGGCAAAACTGGAAGCGCAGATCGCAGACGCCATGCAGGACCTCGACGAGACGCTGAAACCAGTTGAAAATGAAGAGGAAGAAGAGTTTGAGGAGGACAGGAAAGTGGACCCAATTGAGGTGCAGAGGAAACGAATCGGAGATATGCAGACATGGTGAGCAGATTTATAAAGGGTTATGTTAACAATTGTACAGTTTCAGCATGGCCGACGACGAGTGGAGAGTGAACCTAGAGCAAATTCTGGCTTCTGTCATGGCAGAAACACCACTGGCCGACTTTTTTGAAAAGAAGTACTCTCTGGATGCACTCATCAAAAAGTAAGATCATAGGTAACTTTCAAATCAAAAATATGTTCTTGTAGGTACTACAAGACAAGGTTCTCAGCAGACACGGTGAACTGAACAGGATCAGAAGAGGCAGCAACTAATTTGTACATGCTGTAAATATTGTTTGTGATACTGTGGCATGAGATGCTCGCATAATGTTCCATTTGTAAATATGTTAAGTTTCATCCACACTATATACGGTTTCTGACACATGAATATTACCAAAATTTACCACATCCAAACTTGTATTGTTTTTCACAAGGTTCTTGCTCGTTAGTTTTCCATGGATGTGGCCCTCGAACGGATCGAGGTCTCTTCTCTTTGCTTTGTCACTTTTTGGTGTTCAACGCCGCGAGACTAATGTCATTTGGGAAGCAGCAGCAGTACACTGCTCCCCTACCGTACCCACATACTTTCACGTACTCATCGACGCGTGAACACGAAACTAATAAAATGCGGAGGAACGCGCCAAGTTGCATGCAGCCTTGTCTCGGTTCGTTTTTTGCGGATTTACTGTGGCGGGACGGATGAAAGAGAAGGGAAGAAACGGTTTATGGAGTGGGTGACGGTGCGGGTAAATGGGACGAATGCATCTTTCGGAGGTGCTTTTTCAGGTCGAAGTTACGACAGAATCCCTTGGAACACACGTGGCACGTGAACGGCTTGTGCTCTTCGTGTGTAAACATGTGGAAGGCCAAGTTGTACGACTGGTGGAATGCCTGAAAACGGATACTGTAGATGAACTGATGATCTATAACTCACTCTGTTGCAAATAGTACACGAGAACTTCTTCGTCTCCTCGTGGGTCAGTCTGTGGTTCTTGTAGTTTCCGTTCTGATGGAATCCCTTTCCGCAGATCTCGCACACAAAAGGCTTGTATCCCTGATGGATCCGCACGTGTGTATTGAGAGTCGACGAACGATTGAAACACTTTCCGCACGTTTTGCACTGCAAAATTCAAAAAGGAGTACGGTAGGTGACTAATCGGATGAGACGTCTAATCCGTTTTGGCCACTTCTCTTCCTGTCGTGGATTAGGGACGAGGCCCGTGAAAGGAGCGAGGCGCCTACCTTGTGCGGCTTACTGTCGGTGTGAATGATTTTGTGACGGCAGAGAGTGGAAGCCTGGCGGAATGCCTTGCCGCACACCTCAACAACAAGATGAACCGAGGATCGGAGGGAACGATACCTTGCAGACGAATGGCCGCTCCCCGGTGTGAACTGGCATGTGCCGGGTCAGGTTGTAGTGCGCATTGAACTGTTTCCCGCAGATTTCACACGGGAACTTCTTTCTTACTGTGGTTTCGTCGTCTCCTGGTGGATTGGGCTCTTTGAAAACATTCTCATGAAAATTGAACTCACCGGATGAGGATTCTGAGAAAGTCGGATTGGTGGGAAACGGGAAGATTCCAGAAGACTTTCGATGAGTTGGAAGAGGAGAAGATGATGACGGAGAGGAAGAAGAGAGGATAACATCTATGGAGAACTTGAGCATCGGGACAGTCGGCGAAGTGGCGAGGAGAAGGCCTTTTGGGGCGACGAGGATCCTCACTCCGCCCCGCCCTTTACAGTAACCGAGGCATGAAATAGGAGAGCGGATCGGAGAGATCTCGGTTGACATGGAGAGTGTTTGTGCTTACAGTGTTTGTGCTTCTCGTCAGACTTTGTCAAAGAACTTGGATTGCGTATCAATTGCGTATCAACTCAATGCAGCGTTTCTAATTATAGTCTTATTCGAAGAGTTTGTTTCCAACAAAGTCCAGATTTATTTCTGTTGGGATCAGAAAACGCAACGAATCCGTATCTGTTTAACATTACGTTCAAAAACGGAACACTCCTTTCTTTTCTCAATTTCTCTGAGATCACTGATTTCAACAAGTTCCATTCCATTCAAATCGATAACTCTCCCACGGTCCAAATGCCATCAAGTGATTCATCGTCCTCCTCCAAATGTCTCCCATTCGAATACATTTCGGCGTGATCAAAATCAAAACAGTTCGGATAGTGTCCTATGCAGATTGAGTACACCGCCGCCAACTCGCCTCCTTCTCTTCTCTTCTTCTCGCCCTCTCCCACTTTACACTTTCCCCATCTGTTCTGAGCTATCGAATGATCGAAAATTGTCGTGGGCTCTTTCGCAATGTACGCCTACTCGACGTCTTCTTTCACCGGCTCCACCGTTTCGGTCCGCTCTTTTTCGAGTGACACAACTATTTCTCAAGGGTTCTACAATCTGCCGCAGGTGATCTACATTTGTTTTGAAAACTTTTTATCAACTGTTCGGGTGTAAAATAGCTAGCAAAACTGTTCATATCCAGTTAAAATGTATATCTCATAGTCTTTTTCAGGGTGGCAGTCGTCGTCATCAGTTGCCCAGACATGGCAAAAAGAGAAGCACTCCAACAGCTCGACGCGGCAAACGCGCTCTACTGAGAACGCAGCCACCAATTCCACGACAGGTTTTTTCTGTTTTCTTTCTTGTTTTCTTGGGTTTCCGTTTAGTTTCGAACTCAATTTTTCATTCGAAAGGTAAATAAGCTTGTTCTTACTATGTCAACGTAATCAGTTTTGTCGATTTCGCCCTCGACCCCCTTTTAAACGAGAAATTCATTATGCCACGTGTACATTTGCAGATGTCAATGTTTCGGAACTTCTTTGGCGGTGGGCAACCAGATGACGATGAAGAAAATGGAGCTGAACTCGTGGAGACGTTTGTCGAACGGGTCGAAACGTGCAGTGCCCCAGAAGACCGTCGGGATGCGCTCAGAGCTCTTCGAAGTCTTGCCAAGGTAAGATATTCAGTTTCCTGTTAAACATGCTATTTAATATTTGTGTTTAGAAGTACCGGCTCGCCGTTGGAACTATGGGAATGAACGCCTACGTCGACATTCTGGAGAAAGACCGGATGAACTCAGAAGTCATGACACTCGTCTTGGACACAATGGCGACAGTTCTGTCGACAGAAGATGAGTCTTCAGATTCCGATGAGTTGGGCGAACGATTGGCGGAAGTAATGATCAAACGAAACGGGTTTATTCCCTCAGTTCTAGCAGCCGTCGATCAGTTCGATTTCGGTGTTCGAAGGTAAACATTTTCGATAGCTCCAAGTTGAACACATAATTTGTAAAGGACGGCGGTGCAACTTCTCTCCAACTTACTCCGTCATCGAGGGCCTGAAGTGCAGAGTGCCGTGATGCAACAACCAATGGGCCTGTCCAAATTGGTCGACATTGTTCATGACAACCGCGAAGTTATCCGAAACGAAGCGATACTGATGATCTGTGAGCTCAGCAGAGCCAACTCCCAAATCCAGCAGCTTCTGGCTTATGACAACATATTCAATGATCTCCTGAACATCATTGAAACTGAACCCCTTGACAGTTCGTTCTTTTTCTTAAAATTTTGAAACTAATTCTCTCTTGTTGTAGGTATTGTTATCGAAGATTGTCTTTTTGTAATTCTCAATTTACTTCGCAAAAACTCGACTAACCAGCAGCTGTTCAGAGAGAATCAGTAAGTTCTTTCGGTTCAACACAGTTAACTGACAAAAATGTTCAGACTAGTAACCAGAGTCGGCGATATATTGCATGTATTTTTATACGGACATGAAGAAACAGAAGAAATCGAGGTTGACCCGTCGGAGTGGGCGAAACAGCGGACTGCCAACGTCATCTTCCTTCTCCAAATCATACGCACTTTGGTTAGCCCGGACAACACGAGCCAGAACACACACGCTGCGCAAAAAGTTATCTATCAGACTAGTAAGTAGAGAAAGTAGTTGCTATTGGAAAACATATATTTCTAGAAATACTTTCCGAGCTATGTCGTGTCCTGTTGTCGGAACTGGGCGCATCTGTCGAGATTCTAACAGAGTCTATCATCGTCGTTGCCGAAGCCATTCGTGGAAACTACACAAATCAAGAATTTTTCGCCAGCACTGTTCTCGACAATGGCGAAGACGCTCCACGATCCTCTCTCGTCGTGCTTCTGATGTCGATGACCGCTGAGAAGCAACCCTACAAACTTCGTTGCGCCGTGTTCTATTGCTTCTTATCGTATTTGTTCGACAACGAATTCGGAAAGACCAAGATCATCGAAACTCTTCTTCCACAGACCCAAGTTGTTGCTTCTCTCACCACTGGCGCTCTGATTCTGCAAGCGATCTCTTCAGCAGAATCTGTGCAAGCCTGGTTCGGATGCGTGTCTCTGATGCATTGTCTTTATCAAGTGGACCACTTGTGGTAGGCTCAGCGTGTTATCAGGGTATCAATAAAAATTACTTGCAGCGAGCAACTGCTTCGTGTCCAGCTCACCCTCGTCACCGAGAATCCATCCCTGTCCCTACTCGATCATATCACTCAACTCCTTCTCTCTGCTGGAAATCGGCGCCCGCAGACTCGCGCCGGTCTCCTGATGCTCCTGGGTGTTTGGCTCGAGAACTCTCCACCTGCAGTGGCTGCATTCATGGCCAAGGATGAGAACTTGCAGTATTTGACAACGAATATTGGTAAATCTCAAAGTTTGCCTTGCACAAGTAAACTTATTTTCCAGCTGACGAAAGTGGTGAAGGAACGGAAAGCGAACAGCAAGCTCTGCGTGGACTGATGGCATTCGTGCTGCTCGCTTGCCTCAAGAATCTTCAAGACAAGGATGCGAGATCAGCCATGGAAGCGTTGATTGAAAGACGAGTTGGGAAGGAAGTCGTTCTCTCTGCTCTGGAGGGTCTCTCCAGAACGGAACAGTTTGTGAGAGCTGCTCAGAAACAGCAACCGAGCAATGAACCGTTCCTTGACTTCTACTTTGTCAAGCTGTTCAAGTCTTTGGAAGGTACGATGGCTAAGCAACTGAGACCCAACGGCGAATTCAACGGAACCAACAACGATAGCATAATCCAGTCTTTCAAAGAGCTCATCAAGCGTCAAGACGAAGAAATCGCACAGCTGAAACAAGGAGCGAAAAAGGCGCAGATGGAGATGGAGAAACTCGCAGCAGAGGCTGAACAAAAGCAAACAGAGCACGAATTGGAGGAGATGAGAGCAAAATTCGAAGAATCGCTGGCTCTCAAGACGAATAACGAAGTTCTGAACAATCAGTTGGTCGAAGCACAAAGACTCACACAGCAGTGGTATACGGAATCGGAGAGATACAAGCAGTGGGCTCAGCAGTGGCAGAACTACCAGCTGGCTCAGGTGCCGAACGCCGCAGAGGTTGGCATAACACAATTGCAACAGCAAGTAGGCGAGTTGGAACAACAACTCGGATACGGATATCAGGCTTTCGAGCAGCAGTCACAAACGGTAAAAAAACAGTTGATTAAGAAATTAAAGTGAGTTCGTAGTTTTAGATCCTTCACTACACAACAGACAATGCACAACTACGAGAAAACCTGGCGAAGGCTGAAGCGTCCCTTGCTGAGGCAAACAAAAAGCTCGAAAAATCTGTAAAGCCGAGTACTAATGGAGTTTGTGTTAGCGAGGACAAGGTTAGTGGGAACATCTCGTTTTCTTCAACTGGCTCTCGTTTTCAGAAATCTTCACCAGAAGAGCTGCAAAAGCTGAAACAAGAACAGGAAGAGCTGCTGATGCTTCTCGCAGAACAGCACAATAAAATGTCAGTGTACCGTCGTCGTTTGAAGTCTCTCGGACAACCTGTGACGGACGACGAGGACGAGTAAAGATCAACAATCGGGTTTTAGGGGATCAATCTTGTCAGAAACGATTTGGTAATTTAGAGACTTAGATGTTCTGTATAATATTTAAATTTACCGCATATAATTCAATGTTCTTGTGTCCCTGATATGTCTCCCATCATCGTGCAACCGTTTTTCTGTGATACCGAGTCATCATTTCTTTTTTTAATAGTTAATTCCATAAATTATTGAATGTTTTACGAACCCAGGTGGCTTCATCACTAGAACCATGAACAATTAGGCAATCAACCCGTCCCCGCGCACTATCATATCCCTTCTAGATCCGGTTTCGCTTCTCGTCGTCAGCCCTTCTGATCCTGCCTTTTCTCTCCGTTTGCCATTGTTCATTTCATCGCCTTGTTCCATCGATTTCCGTAATGGCGTCACCTCCAGCCCTCATCTGGAGGCTTTGCCTTGTTCTTCTGTTCCTGCCGGCTCTCGAAGCATGTCATGCTCAATTCCAAAAGGAACTTCGCTATCTCGACCTGTACTTGGGTATCAAACCAGACAATGACGGAGAGATTCCAGTGGAAGGTTAGTGGGGGGAAGGATATTTTGGTGTGGACGTGGATTCTAGAAGCGGTTGGGTTTGCCACGTATATCGAGTCTCCGGATGAGTTGAACTGTGACTTCGAAACCGAATGTTTGTGGAGAAACGCTCCTACGGACAACCTTCTGGATACGAGCAACTGGTGGTACTTCAAGGTTCTCCCGTTTTGTTTTTCGAATTCTCAGAACTTTGGATATTCAGAAAAACGACGAGAAAACGTTCCCAGTGCAAATCCAGCCTGGGAACCCGAAAATCCCGAAAGGAGAGCACTTTCTGATTGCTGGAAACACGACAAAGACTCCAAACGGAGCAGTGCTGAGCAGTGCGCCCGTGGCGTGTCAGAAGGGATTCTCCAACTTGACATTTAGGTACGAACCCCTCCCGAAAAGTTGCAGAACACTTCTCTCAGCTACTGGCTCTACAACAATGCGCAGGTCGAAGTAGTGATTCTCCGAGCCATGAACCGACGCAGACATCTCCAAGTTCTGCTCCGTCCCAAGATGAAATGCGACTTTTTGGGAGCAGCTAATGAAGAGTGCCACGTGGAGATCCCACCCATTAACGAACCGTTCCGCATCGGAATCCGTGCCTTTGACCTGAAAGACAACACAGTAGGAAGTCTAGCGATCATAGATCACATCAGATACCACGGGAAGATTTGTCAGCAATCTCGTGGGTTACTATGGTCCTTATCAATGATCTGTTATCACTTCCAGCATTCCCCTCCTCGTTTTCTTCCCTCCGCATCCCTCCTTATGAAGAAACTCCGTTGGAGAAGATGGCCGACTTGAGTTGTGAACGACCACTTCGATCGTGTCGATGGGGCAACATGGCAAAGTCTCAGCTGAGCGAGTGGAGAGTCGGAAGAAACATTGATAGATGGGTTGACATGTTTGAAGTAATTAACGCCACAGAAGATGAATAACACGTGCCTCTTCAGACCTCTACAAATCAGTCACATCCGAACTCTTCATTCCTCTTCCTCGCTGTCGATTCGTTCTCTCCCCGTCCATATTCGAGCTTGACGAGTCAAGTGATCCCGTGCTCGCAACGAGTCACCAGTTTGTCTTTGAAGTTGGTTGAGCTGAGATCTCATTCCACTAATCAACCATTTCAGGTACTGGATAAAGACAGGAACTCAAGCGGAAATCTGTGCAGTCGACGAAGACGGCGTCTCGTTGAGTTGTGCTTATCTCGAACCGAATGACAGTCCCGGCCCAATCACAATTGATCTCGATTCCTACTCCCAACCCTTCAAGTTCACCATCGGAATCATCGCCTTCGACGAGAGCTCCTTCGGACTGCTCGCCATCTCCGAACTCCGTGTCTCTGGTCTGTTGTGCTCCGAGCCGGCTCCTCCAGTTGTGACTACTATCAGTCCTCCGATCGTACGGTCACCTCCTAACCACCCTCATCTCTTTTTCGTTTTTCAGATTCAACACATCTTCGGTTTGCAACCCGGGAACGGTCGTTACGTGCCGTACGATCTGAATCTTAACTGTGACTTCACCAAGGACTACTGCAGCCAGTGGGTCAATTACGATGGCGTCGTCAAGTACGGAGTCATGCCGCGTGACTCTGAAGTGTTCCCGGTTCCTAAGGGAATCAAGGGCAACGTGGCAGTGTTCCTGATGCAGAACGCTACGATTTCCAGTATGAGATCCAGAATGGTTCCGTGCTCCTACAATGGGAGAATTGATGTCGAGTACATGAAGTTCGAATCCTTTCTAAAGACATCAAAGTCTAGAAACATGTTTCAGATCAGAAGATGCACAAGTGAGAGTCTGTGCCCTGGATCAATGCGTCGACGGGAATGCAGCCAGTGGCAACGTGTCCATCGGAGTCTCCTCCACCGCTCCGTTCTTCGTTTCCATCGAAGCATCCTCTCGCAACGATGCTGTCGTCGTGATCAACCGAATAGTGACATCCGGAGAGTTCTGCCCGCTGAAAACCGCCGAACAGACTGTATGTGATCAGTTGATTTGTGATTTCAAAGGTGAGAACAGGCATGTTTCCCAGATCATCAGCATTTTCAGACACCTTATGCAACTACGACACGAGCGTCGAGAAGCCAGGCGACGTTCCCGTGATCCAGTCTTCCAATGGGGCCACTGTCACCCTGAACGGCGGCGGCATCAGAGCCGTCCTCCGTAGTCCGACTTTCGACCTCGCCTACCCGTCCATCCTGACTATCACTCTCTCACAGTCGACATTCGGTTCGCGCATTTTGCTCTGTCCTGATGTCACAAGTGATCCAACATTCTGTCATGAGCTTGCTGGACCGAGAGTTCTCGATTCGGCAGACAAAAAGGCGAGTTCGTCAAGTTTGAGCGCTTTTTACCCATCATTTCAGGTCATGTTCCCTCTGGATATCGGAGCGCGCTCCTTCTCTTTGGTCCTTCTCCACGACAAATCCATCGAATTCGGACCAGCCACGTTCGGAATCAAGTCGATGGAACTGCGCAGTGTGAACGACGAACCGATGTGCTTATAATGTGCAATTTAGCGAACAAAGAAGATAATCAAAACAGGCCATACGGTGTAATTTGTAATAAACCACATTCCCTATAAAACTGAAATAACAAGTAGTCACGGCCAACAACAGGATAGGCCAACAGGATCAAGATAAAATATCGTTTTTGTACGATCAGACACGTCGACTTCTCTTGAATTGAGTTGTGTTGACCACGGGCTCGTAGAGACAGTTGAGGTTTTTAGTTGAAGAGCTTCCTTTTTCGGGAAGCGACAGCACGTAGGGGCAGCGATTGTAGGGCTGAAAAGAGCAACTGCGTAATCGAAGAAGAAGGCAATTCTTACGTCAGCCGTGAAGAACATTGAAGGAGTCTGAATACGCATTCCTCTGACCAGCACGGGGGGCTCTTCGAGTTCTCGCAGATCGAACGGGGACACCACGTAGATGAAACCTTCCTCTATGTCGATGCCTCGAACAATTCCGAATCCGATGCATTCGAGAATCAGGAAAAACTCTTTGATGATGCACAGACTCGGCATCTCCTCTTTTCCGCAGAGTCTCCGCGTCTCTACGTCGGAAGTGTTCCTACAGGTGGCCATTATTTGCGTGTTGATGGATGATAAGATGTGACAGTCTTCGACGAGTAAATCAATCGGAATGCAAAGTTTTGTGTTGCTAAAATCAACATTTACTCGTTTAATGGAAACGGGGATTTACCGAAACTTCAGTTTGTACGGAGCTACTTTGGGGAAGCTGACGAGAGAAGGTCTCGGCAGAATCGAAGAGAAGTAGCCGACGGTGGTGAGATCTCGATGCAAGTGGGCGGGGAGCTTCTTCTGAACCGCTAGACCGACCACTCCGGTCGAGTTGTTCGCGTATATTTGAACGAACTTGTTTCGGTACTTGTTCAAAGCCTGAAGTAATCAAATTTATTGGAATCTGTGGAACGCGACTTACCGGGAAGCAATACCGACTCTCCTGGGGGTCTCTGTGAATCTCGACAAACAGATCTGGCTCGGCGACCTGGATGATAGCATTGAGAATTTCAGCGCCTTTGTCAACGACCCATCCCATCGTGTTGATGATGCAAACGGACCCAGGCTCACTGACGGTTTCGAATTTGTTC